>CM076584.1:1520982282-1521070460 GCA_034641835.2 Pinus albicaulis
TGTCGGACAGTCGCAAGACTGTTGTGCGACGGGATATAAAATTTTAGGAGGAGAAAGCCATGCAGTGTTCGCTTGAGAGGGAGCTACACTTGCATGCAGATGAGGAGCTGCTAGTTCCTAAGGAGGAGCTTCTGGATGTGGATCAGCCACAAGAGGAGGTTCAGAAGGTGGAAGAAACCACCCAGGCAGCGCCAACCATCAGAGGGCGCATGCGCACTACAGAAGCTGAGCGACTGGCTCGGGATGCAGAGAAGGTTGTAGGACCACCTACGGCACAGCGCAGACAGAGACAGTCACCGGATCGGTACACTGGATACATGGCTCTTATGAGTCAATGTGTTGTGACAGAGCCATCCTCTTTTGAGGAAGCTGTGGAGGAACCCGCATGGGTTGATGCCATGATCGAAGAATATGATTCGATCATCGGGAACAGTGCATGGGAGATTGTCCCAAGACCGGTTGGGAAATCAGTTGTAGGTTCGCGATGGATCTACAAGGTGAAGCAGGCGGCTGACGGGAGTGTGGAGAAGTACAAGGCGAGATTTGTCGCCCGTGGCTTCTCACAGATCGAGGGGATCGACTATGAGGATACTTTTGCACCTGTCGCAAGGTACTCTTCCATACGGACGATCCTTGCTCTCTTAGCGCAGATGGGGTGGCACATTCATGAGATGGATGTGAAGACTGCGTTCCTCAATGGAGTTATTGAGGAAGAGGTGTACATAGAGCAGCCTGAAGGTTTTGAGATCTTCAGCAGTGAGTCGCATGTGTGCCGACTCAAGAGAGCACTGTACGGGCTGAAGCAAGCACCTCGTGCTTGGTACACTCGGATGGACAGCTACTTCACCGGGCTTGGATTCTCCAAGAGTGAGGCGGATCCTAACCTGTACCAGATTGTGGTGGAGGGGAAGCTGTTGATCATCGTACTGTATGTAGATGATCTGATTTTGACTAGCGATGAGTAGTTGATACTTTCATGCAAGGAGGATCTTGCACGAGAGTTTGAGATGAAGGACTTGGGCATCCTTCATTATTTCCTGGGATTGGAGATTTGGCAGCGCAGCGGAGGACTATTTGTTTCTTAGGGCAAGTATGCTCGGGAGATTCTGGAGAGGTTCAACATGCAAGGCTGCAAGCCTGTTGACACTCCTCTTCCTGGTGGTTGGAGGAAGGAGGATGCTACTTCAGCGGAGGTAGTGGATGCCACTGTCTATCGACGGTTGGTGGGGTCGCTTATGTATCTGGTCAATACACGACCCGATATATGCTATGCAGTTAACCAGCTTTCGCAAGCTATGGTTAAGCCTACCAAGCTCTTTTGGAAGGCAGGCAAGCATGTATTGCGCTATATTAGAGGCACATTGGGATATGGTCTATGGTATAGACAGGAGGATGGAGCGAAGCTTTCTGGCTTCACTGATGCAGATTGGGCAGGGAGCCTAACGGACCGGAAGAGCACATCTGGAGGAGTTTTCAGCATTGGGTCGACAGCAGTTTCCTGGTACAGTAGGAAGCAGAGATCCGTGGCACTCAGTTCAGCAGAGGCCAAGTACATGGCAGCTAGCTTGGCTGCATGCGAGGCTATTTGGATGAGGAAGATCATCGTTGGATTGTTCGGGTTGCATTTGGAGCCTACAGTGACTTATTGTGATAACCAGAGCTGCATCAAGCTCTCAGCTAATCTAGTATTTCATGATAGGTCCAAACACATCGACATCAGGTACCATCATATTAGAGATTGTGTTCAGCGGAGAATCATGATGCTTTCATATGTTCCCACGGAGGATCAGGATGCCGACATCCTGACGAAGGCGCTCACCAGGAGCAAGTTCGAATTCCACAGAGGCAGGATAGGGGTTGCAGATAATCCATATCTTGCGGAGAGGGAGTGTTGAAAATGCAGCAAGATGATGGAGCTTAGTGAAATGAAGTCGCCTTCACTAAGTGGGCCCACAGGCAAATTCTGGCGCAAAATCTATTTTTAGACTATATCTATTTTTAGACATATGGAGCATGGTCCGGGGATTGCAGTATGAGATTCTTGGAGGATTGTTCATGTTGGTAAAAATAGATGGGACTCTATTTTTTGGACCTATAGGTCGAAGTCTATTTTTAGACTGCCTCTCCTTAAAATAGGGAAGTCAAATATTATTTACCCTTAATAATATTTGGACTATAAACTTTAGTTTACTCTCTTGGAGCACTTCAGTTCGAGCCTTGGAAGTGGCTCATGCATATGACAGAGGAATTACGCTATTCCCAAGGGTTTGATGGCATCATGCATGGTTGACTTCAGTTAGGACTTCAGTGGCAGAAGTTTGGTGGAGTTAATGAGGCAGCTAGTGGAGTTGTGTTCGGTTTAATTTAGTTGAACTGGTTGAGATTAGTTTAACTAGCTAATCAACTAGTTATGAGTGGAGTGAATTAAATATTATTTAATTCATTAATTAGTAACTCATTATTCAACTCAAGAACACATCAATTCACTACAGTGCATGATCAGTTCAGTGGAGACCAGTGAAAGAGGTAGATGAAAGGGTGGAGTTAGCTATTAGTGGCGACATCAGTTGTGCATGAGATTTGCACCACACTTGGAGGAATTGCCCATGATGATTGCACTGTCAAGCCAAGGAGATTCGAACCTTGGATCTCTATATAGACAGGCCTGGATTGCGCAATAGAGGCAAGGCAATTAGTGGTGAGTTTTGAACCAGTAACCTGTTCAAAACTGAGCTAGTTTGTGAGTAACTTCATGAGAAAGTACTGAGTACTTGTGAGGAGTATTGTACTAAGTTTGTTACTTGATTTCTCCATTATAATATACACAACAGCTACGGGGTTTTCAGCTATAAGCTTTCCCCATACATACTGTGTTAATGTGTATGATGATTTGATGTGTTATCGCTTGATTTTATTTCTGCATGTGTGATGATCTAAGTGGAAGAGATTATGTGTTGCATATAAATTCGAATTGTATGTGATCAGGATAGTCTTGGTGGATAATTAATCATTATTCAGCAAATTTCTACATACAAAGAGCTAGAAAAAGGAGGAACAAGTATGCAAATCATTTGGTAGATAAGGTATTCTAAGGGAAGACAAATCCCACCCATTAATGATGAAAAAATTGTAAAGATCTAGGAAGAATTGGACTACGAATACCAATTCCTTGACAATGAATATTTCGTGAGGATAATGTTAAATGTACTAGATAGAATTTTTTTTCTCTTGACTCATTATTTTTATAAATCAAATGGTTTCTTAGCACATCACTTAGAATCTGTCGAGTGCATTGACCATTAATATGGAATAGTTCAAGCTTCAGCCTATGAGAATCAGAGACATCAATTGACTTGTCCACCAACTGCATCAATGCCTTATCAATCAAGACATAAAAAATTGAGATATTTCTTGGTCCATGAATGAAAACATTCTGCGGAGCTAGGAAGAGAAATTTTGTAAGGGCAATGCACTAGATAGAAAATTAACACTCTAACCCATTCCGTCTGTTAATTAAATGGCTGCTTATGACATCAGTTGGAATCTGTTATGAGCATTGACTATAAATATATAATTTCTAAAGCTTGAGCTTGTGAGAATTATAAACACATCAATACAATTTTACACCAGTTGCATCCATGTGTTATCGATCAAGACATCAAAGATTGACATCCTATTTGGTCCATGAATGAAATGAATATTTAATTGTTACATATTTTGTAAGATATAAAGGGCAGATGTTGATACAAATAAATGAAATTAATGTTTTCTAAACCTAGTATGTATGCATTTTTCTTAGGTGGGTATTTATGTTGCCTTTATCGCAATTGCTGATTCACTTAACCTCTTTGTAGACAACAAGATATGAAATTTTGTAATTATCTCCCTAGAGATAAGAACCTTCAACAAAACTGAGTAGCTCCACCAACCATCCCTAAATTAGATGATCCTGTGGTTATTGTTCCATCAACAATAAATGGGATAGAGGTATTGTTCTTTTATCCTTTCTAATCATCTTCTAATCATCTTCTAAAGGGAATTTTGACGAATGAACTTCACTTTATGATATTCAATGGTTTTCAATATGAATTTTCCAAAACAGATGTTGATTCAAATTATTTGTAGGATCTAATTATCAGCATAGCCCCTAAAAATCCAAATTGGGACCTTTGTATAGGATGCCTGTTTGATATAATAAAAACCCAAGAGATTGAAAAATTGAAGCTTGGGAAAAAAAAAAATGGGGCCTGCCCATGGTGAACAAGGATTGTCTCCCAGTCAAAGACTCAAGGCCATTGCCTGCAAAATATTTCCAGTGAATATGAATACATGAAATCTCTGATGGAGAGTGTATATCCCCAAGCATGAATAGAAGCCATCAAATGCTGGTTTTTCCAAGTTGGGTTTCTTGGGTGAATTCTGTTGTTTATGGTGCATTTAATTTCTATGAGATCACGTACAGTAGCAATCACATGAATTCTTCCTTAAATGTTTCCATTATTTCCCTAAGCGTTGGGATTGTTTCCATATTTAATTGAATCGATGATTTTGAAGCTACAGTGCTTATTTCAATTTCTCTATTCACTGTTTAGTCAATTGGTATTTAAAATAATGATTTTTTTGGGTTGGTGAATTAATATAGTGCTCATATAATGTTCAATGTGTTCATTGCTTGTACATTGAGAACCCCACAGTTTTTGCAATTGCCTAATTCATTGATTTGTTGAAGTTTTGTTGTATGGCTCCTTGAACATGCTAATGGTTGAATTACAACACTCTTATTAATGCATTGGAATCGATGAATGGTAGTTATAGCTATGGCATCATTGATTGCCTAAGCCATTGGTATTGAGCCTTTCTGTAGCCATGAACTACCCTATGTGTATTTACCAATTACATACAATGAAACTCATTTGAATAAACCAAATTCATATATTTAGCTAATGAATCATGGATGTGTGATGAGTACCTTGAGGAGATCTTTTTCACGGGAACTAGTAGATGTGTATGGATTTAGCAAAATTGCATCCAGATGTATACTACAGAAGTGAGTTGTCTTTGAAAGGGGCTATACCCATACATTAGGATCTGTGATTCCATCTAACATTTTTTGAAGAAATCCATGTAGAAAGAGGGGGCCCAAGTCTACAAGAGGAACAAAGGATGTACATAGAGCTTACAAAAGGGAGACACAAATGAAGTCCAAAGAAAAAAGTGATCAGATAAATGCTTTCTTCTGTCAGTGGTACTATTTTTGGTTGTGAAAGTAGCAAGATAAACCCCAAGGACGCAGAAAAGGAGATGATTTTAACAGAAAGTGATATATTTAGTGCCATGTTTGGCTTACCTACTGATAAAACTATGAAAAACAATTATGCAGAAGTGAAGTCCAAAATTGATACTAAATTAATAGACAAGCAACACTAGTATCTTGTGGATCTTCACAAAACTATTCAAAATAGTGACATGATGGACTCTTCTATTGACCTAACATCAAATCATCAACATTATATACAAAATATTAAAAATGTTGGTATTCTTGAGCCAACTACACAGGCTGGAATTTTTGAGATGTACCCAAAGGTCCCTAGAAATTGCTGGAGAACTGAACCTAGTACATCAAAGGATGAATTCTTCTATGCTTTTTGTCAAGCTTCTGGCAACTCAGAGGTGATGTTATATTGAATTTTGTTGCCAGTGTGGATAGATTTCAAATTGTGTGTTTTTACAAGTTGCTAAGTAATAATGCATGCTCCAGACTACAGGGCAGATGACGCATTCCAACAATAGGAGTTCTTTAATAAAGAAAAAAGAAATGCCATCAAATGTTATACATGTGCATAAGCCCTGTGCTGAATGGTATGCAATTAGAAAATAAAGTTCCATTTGTTTTTGCAATTCTTTCTTTGTGAGTGTTCATTCATTCTTACTATTAAATTTTAATATAGGAAATAAATTCCAGCATACCCTTTAGAATGATTATTGTTTACATGATCTATGTTTTTTATGTTTAATGCTTGATTTCAAATTCAACATGGATTTATATTCTATTAGAATTATCCTTGTCGTTAAATTTTAATATAGAGAAGCCATTCCAAAATACCCTTTATAATTATTATTGTTTACATAGTCTATGTTTCTTATGTTTAATGCCTTCTTTCAAATTTAGCATGGTTTTATATTCTATTAAAAATTGGATGAATTCAGGGCACCAGATGTCTATTTCAAAGATGATTGTGTAATGACTCTAGAAGCATAGATAGAAAGAGGTACAAAAAAAAAATGCACTCTCTGTGGACTCAAGGGTGCTGCTCTAGGTTGCTGTTTAACAAAGTGTTGTAGGAGATTTCATGTCCCATGTGCCCTTTCTACTCCAGAATGCCGATGGGATCTCGTAAGAGTTTAAAACCTTGTCTCTTAGGTCCTCTTGAAGAAAATTCTTCAAGTATTAGAGACGAAAATTGAGAGGGGTTTGCCAATTTTTGTTTACCATGTTTTCTGCAGGATAATTTTTAATTCTCTGCTCTGCTCATTCATCATGCAAGTTTCCAAATGAAAGGAGATCATCCATAAGCTCAAAGCACAACAGTTTTCCCTACCAAGAAGGGGACAACACTTTTCTGATAAGGTAACACTGGCTAGGTTATATTTTAAACCTTCTTTTAAGTTATGAATTTTATTTTTAAACCTCAATTCTGTATTATATTTCACTTACTGTCTTTTCACCCCTTCAACACTTTCAGAGGAGACAAAAGCCCTGGTATACAGCAAGTTGAGGAAGGTTTCAAAGCAAGTCAAGCTTGGACATGGTTGCTAGGAAAACCATGGAAATAGGTTCTTTGTGGTTCTGCATTGGATTCTGCTTGGAATGTATTGCATGTGTTCGTATTTAAAGCATGTATTTTTAACTTCAAATCTACCTACTAATTAAAATTACGTGCTATAGGTCGTCAAAAAGTCTCATTTTTAATGCAGGAGCAACTTAATAGTTTTGCAAGGCTCGCTTGTGCAACAGTATCAAAAACATGGAGTCCTGTTGTGACCCATGTGGTTGTATCTACCGATTTAGATGGTGCTTGTAGAAGAACACTGAATTTTTTAATGTCAATCTTGGAAGGGAAGTGGGTTCTTAAGATAGATTGTAATTTTATCTAATAGTCCTACAAGATGTCATCAAATTTCCTCATCTATACACTTGTTTTCCTAATATTTCTTGTATATGTGTCTTAACAATTCCTTCACATTACTTAACTTTCATCTTTAGCTAAAGGTCATACTCATTTACTGAAAAGTATGATTTCAGGGGCTGCTGCATGTATGGAAGCATGGCATCTAGTAAATGAAGAGACATTTGAAATAAATCATGATATCCATGGCACCTTTGAGGGACCAAGGCGTGGTTGAGCTCAAGTTGAGAAAATTGTGTGGAAATATACCAAGGAAAGACATTGGGCACACTAGATCTTTGAAGAGATACTGAACTTCGAGCCTCCTCGACCAATCGATCCCCACATCCAGTGAGACATTAGAAAGCCTTCTATTTCAAATGTTATTATGTATATATTTAAAGGGTACAAAAAAACCAAAACAAACTATCAACATGTCTTTACACCTCTTGGTGCAAATGCTAGTTGAAAATCGATGCCTATATATGCAATTTCAAGGACTACCATAACTCATAATTCTTTAAAGGGTGCTAGCTCATTGGAAGAGAACCTTCTTTATACGCAGGAGGTCACTGGATCGATTCTACTATGTCCTAATATGAATTAATCAATGATATTGTAGTTTATTTGAATGGTGAGATATTTTCTAGATTTATTATTTTATATTGTCTCTAAAGAGACAAAAGTGTTGTTGTATTATCTTTGAATGCAATTTTTTATTGTCTCTAGAGAGACGATAATTAGGATCAAATACATTGTCTCTTTAAAGACAATATGTCTGTGATCCCGACTATTGTCTCTAGAGAGACAAAAATGTGTGTGTTATATATTATCTTTATAGAGAAAATATTTTAAGACAAATTAATTTGAGACACCCGCTTAAGGACAATATTTAAGACAATACACAAGTTTTCTTTTGTCTCAAGTTAAGACAGTTTTCCCAAAAATTATTTTAAGACCCCTTTGTGTTGTAGTAAAATGGTATTGCTATGAAAAAACCTTGGTAGGGAAATCTACATGGGATTTTGCCAAGAGAAGTGGCTTAGAGCTTGCCCCTTGTTTCAGCCTGCCATGAACCCCAGCATTGCACACATTATGAAATACTTGACGGGTGAGTAATGTTTTTACATGTCTTATAGTAAGTTCGTTGGAAATATACTTTATGGATTAATAATGTAATTAATAGTTACGAATGTTGAGGATGATGATCAGGGTCAGCGCAGACGTACTCGAACTTAACACAGGTATACGTGGACGTGAGGGACATGGCAAAGGCTCACATTTTAGTTTACGAAACACCCTCTACCATTGGGAAAAGATATTTGCGTGGAGAATGCAACCTCCATGGAAGAGAACTGGTCCAAATGTTGGTCAATCTGTGTCCTCGTTATCCTCTCCCTACGAAGTGCCCACTAAACCCTCACGTGATAAATATATTTATGTCACAATAGATATATGATAAATGGAATCAACTGCGTACAGGAAGGTGTTCAGATGAGATAAATCCAAGGACCCGGTCATTCAAGTTTTCGAATCAGAAGGCGAAGGATTTGGGTGTCTCATTTAGGCCTAAAAAACATTGCTTGACCAAGACCGTGGCTAGGTTACACGACAAGGGTTTCATTCAACCCCTCCCTTCAGCTTGGGCTAGCAGCAGTGGCAACCAAACAATATTAGCGAGGATGTGATAGGTTAAGGGATCAGCGGATCCTAATATTTTTGTGGTATCTACTGTATCTCAACTCGCTTATATGAGAATGTCGTTACCATGGTGGCATTAACAGAGTGTACTATTTCTATGATAGCTACTATATGTAAATTCATTTTTTAATGATAATGTTGTTAACGTTGCCATAACTACTATATGTAAATTCATTTTTTAATGATAATGTTGTTCACGTTGCCATGGTGTAGAAGTTATACGGTAGTTGGGCTGTTTAATATATTTTTGGATGTATTCTAATTAGGTTTTTAAGCTAACTGTGTAGTTTATTTTATTGGAGTAATAATTTAAATTAATCAATTTTTTTATGATTTTGAATATTTTATATAGTATTTGTGGTATTTGGTGATGGTCACACGAGTGGAAAGGTGGAATTGATACTACTTTAATAAAAAGCATAGCTTGGGCGACCAAGATTTTCCAAATTTTATCTATCCCAAGACTAAGCATACTTGGGCCAAAAGAATTTTTAGATGAGTGATTTTCTTGGAAGCTTTGGTTATAACATGCAAGAATTAGAGATGATGATTGATGCTATACTATTTATTTGGTTGGTATCAATGTCACATCTTCACTTTCTTGAACATCACTAGATACAACTAGTTGCTATATAGACTACTCAAAATTATGGAAAATTATGTTTGCTACTTTTATTGTAATAAAAATGTCTATAGAAATAAAATATATTTAACTTTTGATTTTTATTTACTTAATCTTTTTTTCTATTCATGGTAAGAATTCAGTTTTTTTAAATAGACTAATTATTCACAACGGAAAAGATATATATATGATAAGACCATTTATTTCTTAATTTTTGAATATTCCCACTACACAATAAATAAGTTAAAAATAAACTTTCAAAAAATTAATATATATACTGTAAATATAAATTAATTACTTAGAAAACAATTTATTCAACCATTTTTTTAATTGTAAAAAAAACAATAATTCATAACCAAAAACATGAAAAAGTATACTCAAAGTTGTAGAGAGCATCTAGAGTAAATTTTGTTCTCTTCAATTATTTCCCATATAATTCTTCTCCACAATAGCATTCTCAACCAAAATAAATCCATGTTTTTCCAGTTATTATTTTTTAAACATACAAAAAATTTATGATGAAGTGTGATATTTCCATGATTCGATAGTGTAACTAGTTTCATAGAGTTCTCCGTGATAAGTTGGATAATGCTGGATGATGTTATTGAAGTTTTTCCACTGGTGATGCGCATCGGGTTTCGATAACTTATGCACGCTGGAAGGGCCTAATTTCAAACGAATAATGTGAATTAGATAGGCACAATATTGGTGTTGTTGTGAAAAGTTTATGCCTCATGATTTTCTTTTGAATGCCATGTGAATGACTAACTATTGTTGTCGGTAGGCAATATGACATTGTAGCTTCTTTGGAGAGAAAATTTAGAGCACATTTGTGCACATTTTTTTATGATCAAAATGAAACGAGGTAAAAAATGCATGTCTCCAATTTGGAATTAAATAAACGTCTTTAAAACAATGAAAAGTCTAGAAAGGTGCTAGACAAGCGTGGTACAAATAAACCTAGAGTATAATACATGGCATTCATAACTATGGTTAACTTCATCTAATAAGAGCGTAAAAAAAATTACACATTATAAGAAAGATGAATGTATACGACAGAGAGAGTATATTTTAATTTCATCCCATGAGTGTATTATAGTATATTTTAATTTCATCCCATGAGTGTATTATAGTAGAAGCACGAAAAAAATCGTACCTGGTGAGAAAGTTGAATGTGTGATAAAAAGACACGTTAAGGAAAATTAGAATGAAATAATAAGGAAAATTAGTAAGAAAGTTGAATGTGTGATAAAAAGACAAAATTAGAATGAAATAACAAGGAAAATTAGAATAAATAATAATTGTTGAATAATAATAATAAATTTGAAGAATGATAGATGAAGGTTTTTTTTTTAAAGATTTGATATTTAATTACTCATGAAAATAAGTATAAACAAATCTATCTGGTATTAAGGTCCACCCAGTAAGGAAACCAACCCAAAACTATGAGTTTAAAGTCTTGAGGTTACATATGCTAAATTTAAATAGTTAGTCTTTCAAAACCATAGGCATGAGCGATAATGACTTACATAATGACACATAATATCCAAAACTTTGGCTTAGAGCCACAAAACTGACAGTTAAGACGTTTTACATGACTAGACTATCCTATGCAAGGGATTTGGAAGACACATAAGAGATGACCAACCAGTTGACTGAGATGAGATGACTTGAGAGCATGAGTAGGTTGTGGAGAGCCACGAAACATAGGTAGTGTCCTTGACCAAACACAACAATAACATCCACGACACCCCTGAAGCATGAATGTCGATGTTGCCCCAACCACAACCGATGAACAACCACCAAGGAATCCACAGACATTCAACGGGTCTCCAACATGTGATCATGATTTTAATTGTCTCATTTGCCAGTAGACGATCTACCATCCCCTGTTGTTGAGCCCGATCGAGCCTTGATTGATCTCCAAGCAACACAAATTTTCTCTCCTTTAGCAACACTCCTAGATGACAAGCCAACACACCAAGATAACCAATCAGAATTCCATAATGATGAGCTAGCTCTTCGGGACTACAAGCCATGAACCAGAATAAGCCTTGGCAAAGAGAATTACACATAGGAGAAGTTATGAACTAGCTCACTCCATGGCTAAGCTAAAATATAATGATAAAACACCATGAATGCCCCCCAATTTAATTACTCCATTGAGTGACGAGACACCCAGGTTTTAAAGGAAAGGCTTAGTGTCAAATTGGATCCCTTGAGCATCCATAAAATATCACTGGGTCGTGAATTTCCCCATGTTGAGTGGACAACCAACCCCAACCTTCATGCAAATGAAAAGAGAAGAATTCTGAATGAAGCTATCATCCCTAGTTACTCGATAATTGCAAATATGAGCAGCATTTCACTAACCATACACCATATCTCGATTTGCAACCCGAAACACAATGTGATTCTCCATAAAATTATATGAATGTATAATTTCCTCGCATTCCATAGCATTAAACCCAAGAAACTTTTCCTGAGGCTAACTCTGGTCAGGCAGCGCACCAGCTAAAGGTTTGTACATTGCTTGATGAAAGAAACACATGGCATTTAAATCGTGCGACATTTAAAATTTGAATTTTCATTTCCCTCTCAATATCACGCTTCTGTACTTTGGGTGATGAAGGAAAGAGAGTGAGAGAGACTCATGGAGTGTGGCGGAGACACATAGCCAACTTGAAGTATTTTTTTTCAAAAAAGGATTTTTGGGCAAAACCAACATTTTTATTTATTTATTTATTCTCTGTAAGCTTTATTTTGTTAATAATTAATTTTAGCTTTTAAACTAAAATTGTAACATGATGTTTTTTTATCACTTTTATGTGATTTTTAGGGAAATATTTTATACACTTTTAACATAATGTTTTTTTATTTCAATTTATGGTTTAAAACCTTTTTTTTTAATAATGATTAAATTTTAAAATAATGAAATTAGATTAATATTTTTATTTCATTTATATTTATATAGATGTATTTCATTATTTAATTTAAATTTGAATTTTATTTGTAAATTTAAATTTAATATTATTTCAATTTTTTTTATTTTATTGTTTAATATTTATATTTGAAATTATTCCTTGTTCCCTCCTTTTTTTTTAATTTTTTCTTGTAGTAATATTCTTTAATTTTCCTTAACCACTCTAACGAGATTATTTACATTTAATTTTTAAGCACTAACCTTTTGCATACACATATAACCCATAATATATTAAACACCCCATTTAGACTTATACCAATTTCAACATCGACAATTTTGGGAGTTTGCAGACTTAGGGTGACATTGATTTCCCATTTGATACATTGGGTTTGTTTGTTAGATTTATTACGACATATGAACTTATATATATGAAGATGGGCACTCCGCATATTATTACAGTAAAGTGACTCACACTTGGTGCCCACCTCCCAACCCAAGTTGGGGCTACTCTGGTATAGATTAACCAGGTTTGCTATCGAACCCTCGAAAATGTGTAGTGTGAATTCACCTGTCACTATAGTTCATCCACTTCTCAGGCAGGCTAACAGTTATGGCTTAAACCCTAAATTCAATGGTGGTGATTCACAAAGGACGATTAAGGTAACTGACGACCCTCCACTGGCGTTCCAGAGTTTCCATTCAATTTCGTTCCTCCCGATGTCTCAGGGCTCTACAACTTGCCTCAGGCTTCATTCCCAATCTCTTGAGTAACCTCCTCCTTGTTGGAAATACTGAGGGGGGGGTGAATCAGTATTTCTTTCAATTAGAGCATTCGTTAATCTTCAATTATTATCAGTGTTTGTACAATGATAGCAGCAAACAAGAGGAACACAAATGCACACATTTTTTAAGGTGGAAACCCACTCTGGGACAAAAACCACCTAATGCTTTTCTAATAATTATTTTCAACTCCAATTGAAAAAAAGCTCCAACTTCCTAGAATCTAGAAAAGCATTTTTCTCCAGCTCCCACTGGATGGATGCTCCAATGCCTGAGATTCTTCAGTAGTCAACTGAATGGATGCCCCAACACCCAATGAGCTACAACTCACCCTAGCACCACCCTACCACCCTATAGAAGAATAAAAGAAGAATGGACTCTCGTACGAGGAAAAATGGTCCACTTTACAATGATATAGAATGATGTAGAAGACGAATATATACTAGACCATAACCCCAACTTTGATACAACCACCTAATGATGATCCTAGACCACGCAACACTACCTCTTCAACCCTTGGCAAATAGACACTAGTACAATTTGTACAATAATGTATTTACAATGACTAGGTACAATGATACCTTTACAATGATTGTATGCAGTGCTGCCCACTTGAAGAATTCATATGATGAAATTCTTGCCGTTGTTATGCACCTTGGTTTCTGCTCTTTTCATGCTACCCTCTGCTGCACCTTGTTTTGCTTTTCTGCCATAGAAAGTCTGGTCCTTTGCAATCCTTGACAACACATGATCTAGCTTTTTCTTGCCTTCTAGGAGCTCGATATTGTATCTGGCATATCTCTGTTATTTCAGATCCTCAATATCTAATTTTCAGTCTTGTAGTAGTCCTCTTATTCTTCTTTCCAATGCCATAGGTCTGACCCAATTTGGATTCTTCAAGAGAGAGTTATACCCAATCTCTCACAATGCCCTAATTATGGACTATTTCAGTAGAGCGCACTTGTACGAAGTGCCACGTGTCACTGTTTCTTCATTTGTCTCTAAAATTGATAGAGCGAAAATTACAGACTATGCACTATTCGTCACTTTTGATGGCATTCCAATCTGATACTCAGAGAGAGAGTTATGACGAGTTTACCAAGGTCACTTCTTTGAGATGAATTTCAAGAGCCTACAAAAACCCTTACTTCCACAAATCATATCTCTAGAAACATTGTGCAACTTGATCTGAAATTTTTACTGCAGCTTCCTCAGGATTTTAGCTTCGCCTCATAAAAAGTTCAGCTTCTGAGCCTTCGTAGAAAAAAATTTAGAGCAAAAATTCCAAGATGACTTGTTTCAGATGGCCGAATCCCTTGCATAAGGAGGAAATGAAGATCACAATTTATATGACTGCTTAAGTTGAGAGGGGCTTCAACAAGTGAATGTGGGAGGGATCTTAGGAGCTTAAAAAGTATTAATTATGACTTTTCAATGACCCATGCCCCAACCCCATGGGGTTTTAACCCACTAAAAAGGGTCACAAACTTCAAACATGAATATCTCTCAAACCGTGAAGAATTACATGGTGTGCCATATATCAACAAAAACATCTTGACAAGTAGAAACCATCAAAAGCATCATTGACCCAGAATATATTAATTTGGTAGGTCAAAATTCCCATGCAATATTGGGTTAGCCCCTGGTGCTACTTGGGTTGACATCAATGACAACTGTTGATCAACACTCCTTTGTTTAGGAAATATAGTTTTGTTAACACTATAAGCTCGTTTAGTCATTTCATTTGATTATTAAAATGTATCTCCATTTTGTTGCATGGTTGCAGAGGATTGTGGCCACGTTCAAAGTATGTTCCTCATGTTGATGTGGATAGAGCCAGGTTTTCTCCTTGAAATCTCGTTTCCACAAGTTCATAGTGCCTATTGCACTAGAAATATTGTTGAATATCTATTGTGGTTCTGGGGTTGAGGGTTGCATGGGGTTCCCCTTCCCTCCACTCTCAACTTAGATTTTCCAGTGGTTTTATCACTATCTTTTTCTTGTTAATTTATCATTCTTATTTACAATGTGAATATCATTCCTTTGCGTGCTCTATGGTTAACTAATAAAATTTTGTGCCTCCCATGGATGGCCTTTGACCTTTAGCCTTCGAAGACGGACCCTAAGACATCTAGGTTAACCCTTTGTCATTCCTAGTTCCAACTTGTGGGGTTCGATGTTCCTTAATTCTTAAACTTAGGCGTAATATTATTTAGAGAATTTATGGGTTACATATTTTGTAGTTTAGTCATGGTTTCTGTGTACAACCGTCGTGCTTCTCTTCAAAATGTAATTCGGGACTTTGAAAACAGTTACAAACATTTTTTTTATATGTATATATATTTTATGAAAATTGATTTTAATTAGGGTTTTACCCTAACACCGTGGCTCGATCACGAACCCATTGAATGATTTAATTAAGGGGAATACCATCTTTGATGTATTGAGTTATCCTCTTTAGTTTTTCGTTGTGACCTTGTCACAAATTCTATTTAATTATTTGCTTGCAATGAAAATAAAGGAGTTACGTGTTTTTGTTTGATATTGGCTAAGTGAAAGCAATGTTTATTTTGTTTATATTAGAGTTTGACTTCCTCGATTGGAGCTCCAATGATATGGTCGTTGGTGCTTCTAAATTTGTTTACATAAATACTTCTTGCATTTGTTTTTTATTCAGTTATTACCTATACATTTTGTATTCTAGTTCTATTAGAAATAATTTCTTGATTCTTCCGATTTAGTGATCCTCTTCACTGGTCGAATCGTTCCTTAAGTTCAGGGCTTTGGTGATATATAAATTAAATATTCATTTATTATTTATTTTTTCTATGGAAATGTCTGTACAGGTAGTCTGAGGGATTGTTCTGGGTAGCAGCCTTCCAATAGAAAACCTGAAATTAATCCTCATCCCCTAGAATCATCGACTCTAACTAATTTTTAGAGGCTAGATCAATTTCGACCTTCGAGTCGTGCCTGTCCCCTGATTCCTGTTGTTGAAATGACAACAAGAAATGGCATCCATGGGGCTTCTGATTTAATTTTCCCTTAATTAAATTGGAAGAGAAATTGTAATTCCATCACATGGCAACTTGTATTAGTTAACTAAGTCAAAATGACTGAGTTATCTTAGGACATTAGAGCTGAAGGCCGGAGAGGAGACATGTAGAGTTTTCCCATGATTTATGGGGGTCTAATTACAGTTATTTGTGAGTTGTAATTATTTAACTCAATTAATTGAGTAAAAATCAGTTTAACTAGTCATAAGTGAGAGATGAGCTAGAGATAGGTACAATGAACTATATCTGGTTTAATTCACAATGAGTGCTCAATCAGTTAATTGATAATTTTTAATATCCCCAAATTAGCAGTTAGCTAATTGGAATATTAATTTCGATAAATTTTTTCTTTTCCTAATTTTGACAGAAAATAAAGGGGTGAGGGGACCCGTGAATAAAATATTATATTATAAGCACTTTCCTAAAGTCACTTGAGCACATATTTACTTGAAAGTGTGAGGCCCAGGAGGGTGAAGTGGCAATGTGAGGGAAGAGGCAATGTGAGCAGCGTGGGCCCATGACAGCGCAATGAGAGAGGGACATTGTAGGCCAATAAGAACAACGTAGTTTGGTGGGGGTTGGATAAGAGAAAGGCTCTCAAAGAATAAAAAGGGGAAGAAGCTCCTCATTCTCTCATTCTATTATGCATCTATAATTTCTATCTTTTGACATTGAGAATTCTTTTGTTGTTGATCAAAGTCTGCAAGTGTTGTTCAGCACACCGAGTGTCTCCGAGCGGAGATCCCAACCTCAGCTCTGGGGGACTTCGAGTGCCTGCTCGGGTGAGGAGTTATATCCATCATTTTGTAGGAGGGAGCCATAACATCTTCAGCCAGGATAATGTATTTTATTGGACAACGCATTCCCTTGGAGGGATCACATAGTTTGTGGTAGATGCAGTTCCGGGAGTGAGGAGTTATCAGGGATTTCAACCTGTGGTTAGTGTGGAGGGACCATCCCTTCACTATTCATCATTTTGACATAGGAGGAGGCCACCATTTATAGAGGATCACTCAGGGCCAGCGTACTTCACTGGGATAGCATTATTTCCCAAGGAGGGTCGAATTCTACAGTTAACCATTCTAGAATTCCTTTCTGGGCTTTTCTGGGTTATTGGAGGAGAGCCCATTCCCATAGTTTCACATTTTTATGAGTAGGGGAACAACCCCAAAGAGCTATTCCATTTTAGCAGCAGCAGCAATATGGCAGCAGTAGCAGCAGTATTCAAAGATTACGCAGTCCTTGGTTGAGCAACCATTCAGTGAGCATTTCTGAGACTATTTCTAGCTTGACGAGTGCAAGCCAAGGGGCCATCATTCTCATCACCATTGTAGTCATTGTATCTCTCAGTTACATAATAAAATGGCTCAACGTTTCTCCATATTTTGCATTATTTCTGTGATGTCTCTCTATTTGTTGTAGACATTTGTTTTTGTTGTTGTGTATTACTATTTATTTCTATTTGGAATATTACAGTGGTATCAGAGCTTCATTATTGGCTCAGCCGTGGGGATATTTTCTAGGTAAAAAGAGGGTAGGCATAATCTTACCCACCAAAGGCAGTAGAGGTGGAAAATATGGGGGAGTCATAGAGAAAAGGGGAAGAAACTTTTGGTAACATTTTTAAGGCCCTAAATGATTTAGCGCAAGTACAAAAGGGAATGTTGGAAAGACTCAAACAAAATAATAAGAATGAGAGCATCCATCAGGAATCCCTAGTTCGGGAGACTTTAGGGTTTCACAAAAGTTTGACAAACCTTTACTAGCCACTCACCCACCAACCTTCAGTAGGCCAACCAGGATCATGATGCCTACATTCTTACCTCCAGTACCAAGTGAGAAAGGTAGGCGACATGATCATATACCCATGGGAGATTATTTATGCGAATGGTAGTCCATGGGGGAAAACTTTAGAGTGGCTTTGTCCTTCAGAGATTATTGCCAGCTTGGGCAGGATGAAGAAGGAAGGAAAATTGGAGGGTCTAGCATGCAGAGTTCAGATTTGTAGCATACCATTGGGAGGACATCTTTTCCCACGTATGATGGATCCATTGATTTCACAGCTTGGGATCAGGTGGAAACGTTGGGTACCTCTTTCTAGCTTGACTGAATAATAAAGGGGAAAGCCATCAAAATGGCTACCTCGCACTTGGAGGATGAGGGCACACAGGATTACAGGGAGCTCGTGGATACACCTAGTGTGTCAGAGGACTCACCCTTGTTGGATACCTCCTTGACCATGTCGGTTAATATCTTAGTGGAGAGGGTAGAGCCTACCCCAGTAGAGCCATCTATTGGGGTGATGACCAGAGTCGTGTCTTAGTCTTCAGGTGGTAGCAACATGCAACAGATGGGTGAGGTGCCAGTAGATGTATCCACCTTTGATGAGGCACTAGGAGATACAGAGGTATTGGACGATAATCATACACAGTGGTGTCAACGGCTTTGAGTCTGCCTTCCAGTTTTGAAAGGGAAGGCCACATTAGTACGGGAGGCTATTTTGTTGTAGAACAAGGAGCTGGAGAGCATGAGAGTGGTTTGTGCTGAGTCAGTGACCAAGTTGGCCCACATTAGGGAACAGTTGGATTCCCTAATGGTACAACTAGAGGGCACATTGGAGCATCAGAGCAGCCCCCTTCAGGTATACATAGATGGGGCTAGTAGCATGGTTGGGTCACATTTGGCCATTATAGAGAGAAAAACATAGCTACCTAGTCATATCTCATGCATTGACTTGGATAGTGGGATGAGACGACCTGAGTTACATAGGATGCGACATCTGCACATCAAGGTTGCTGTAGGTGTAGGATTTCACACATTCAATCCCTATCTTGGGATTGGATGGTGAGAGATTCTGATTTGGTAGTTGGTGGAGTGTTTTATGGAGATAGTGATGACCGCGGTGTAGATCAACAGGAGCTTCCAAGCACTGGGCTTACTGGAAGCCCCGATTGGCATTGGGATCTAGGCGAGACTACCCCTAACTTCCGAGGTATGCTAGTTGAATACGACCTGGAAGGTACATTTAACCTAGCAGTTGAGCATACACATTCACTAGGGGAGTTTCAGCCAGCACCAGTGTCCAACCAGTTTAGGTACAGACTTCCTAATTTTTCTTGGTATGAGGCTTGTACACATGATCATGGGATGATCAACATACTCTGGCGGGATTTTAATAGAGGAGGGGGAATTGTTAGGCCAATAGACAGTGCCTTGTATGGATCTAGGGATTCTTTGCATTTGTGTGGGGCACAAAGGACATGGGGTAGGAGAGCAGGATTGTCATCGCTACTATTACCTAGGGAGATTCACTTCTTGGGTCCCTCGTAGAGGAATTGGAAGGGGGATCCATTCATTGGAGAGTATGGTGATGCGACAGTGGAGGTGATGGTATCGATCGAGCATAGGCCAATGCATATGGATACAGCCTTAGCCCATCACACCATTTGACATGTAGGAGAATTCGTCATTGTGCAGTGGTCTGTAGATGGGCATGGAGATGCATGGGGGTGTGTTGTAGTATGTTAGACTGCATTATGGAGTAGGAGTGATTCCAATTTCACTGAGTACATGCAGGGAGTGACAAGTGCGGCTACTATTATAGGTCAATTTGGGCACCATTCCTAATAAATTGGTTAAACTGGACATCATCCCTAGAACCAATGAAATAGGGTCTATCATCCCCTATCATTTCAGTTTCTACATGCCCTAAGATAAATAACAAGAACAAATCATCCATGACTTCCATTGTAAGGTTTCCAAGATTTGAAGTACATGTTATATCACCTATTATCACACCAACGCAATCTCTCAAGCGACTAACTACTTTTCATATGTAGTTACCTCCATTCAAGGGTACTCTACGATGCACTTCCCGAAATTCAAGAGTGTGTTGGTCAAATGGGAGCAATATTCTCATTGTTTCGGAATCTCCACATGGTTAGTGCCTTCTAGAAGATTCCATATGTGTCAAACTTTGAATCCATGTGTCCATTTGACACCTCTGAGCTTGGGATCATGTCTTATGTATTATTAGAAAGTCATTGATTGACAAAATACCATTACCTGCTCTATAAATTGAGCACATATCCTAGTGCTTGGAAAGGAAAAGTTTTGGTAATGAAATGTTGTTGTATTATCAATTGAGTGTTTGATTAGAGTGATATGTTGTTGGAGAGATGTTCATTGTTATGAGGCTGGGATGATGTTGGAGTTGGTGACATCAAATCAATTGCTGATTGTAACCTCCCCCTTGTATCCATTAGTAAATATTGTTGCTCATATTCCCACATATGTATCTGTTTATGCTTCTATATTTCATATTATGGATTCTTAGCTGATATATATGTTTCATGTTTCATTGATTTAACTGATTAAGATGAATAGGCATCTGTATATTGCAATCCCTTTTCTATTTAGTGTTTATACTTGCAGGAACTAGTTTGGCAATCAAAGTTGGATTGGAAGCTACAACAAGAGTGACAGAAGGAGAATAGGAAGCGCTTGGAATCCAAGTAAGTTTCTCTATCTTTATGTGTTTCTATTTAATCTTAGGAAAAGTGTTTGCAAAGTCTTTGATCTGTTGTTCTAAATGCATAGCACCACATTTAGGGAATGTGTTTTATCCGTAATCCATAATCCTGCATAACAAATTGGCGACTCTATTGGGGAGTATCCCTTCATTCCTGATGTTTTTTCTTCTGATTATCCACCTATTATCATCTATTGTCAATTATTAGACTTTTGAAACCAAGAATTGTATTAGAAGTGTGTTTAGTAGCTTTAATTTTGATCTCTGTTGGGCCCAACGTGTTGTTGGTCAAGACATAGTGCTTTGCATATCATTGTCTCCCACTCAGGGGTACTTTGTAGCACACTATCTCCCCTTAGAGACTTTGTTTCCCCCTCAGCCAACCAAATTCCCTTTGAATATGTCATTGCTATCACATTAAGCATTTTGTTTGTTGTGTTTTCAATTGTCTGATACCTCATAGAGACCAGTGAATTTTCCTGATTCTTCCTCCTTTGAAAAGTAAGTTTGTTCAATGTCTCTTTAATTTTTTTTCTTTATCATTGACAAATCAAATTCAAAGTAGTTTATTTCTGCATTAGGTCCATTTTCTTTCGTAAGGGAAATTGTCATTAAATTCTTCATTTCCTGTAGGAAAAATTGTAGTTCCATTCTTCGTTTTTCCTAAAAGAGAAATTGTTGTTAAATTCATCGTTTCTCAAAGAAGAAAGCATTTGTTTTTTGTTGATTTGATGCATATAGTTTCTTTTTTGCATTCACATTAAGGGGACTGAAAAGAAAAACCTGCTTTTGCATCTAGTGGATTGTGTATTTTTCATAGGAACAAATTAGGAAAGCTGCATATTAGTTTGTGCTCTTTTTTGTTTGCTCTCAAAACTAATTGCTCTTTCCCTTTAGTAGCTAAGATTTCCATTGAAAAAGCTAAAAGTGAAAAGTTTTCTTATCATTTTAGTTTGCATTTTAGGAATTTATATTATACCATCACGGTGAACCTTGAAAGGAAAACTGATAAACAAGATCAACTTAAAATTTACATCAGTTTACCTAAAAAAGCAATGGAACCATAAAGATAACATTTACAAGGTATAGGCTAGAGACATGTTCTAGCGTCGTAAAACATAACAGTTGTCATTAATTGTCTGCGATACATTCTGAGTGTGATACCTCACTCCACGTACGTAAGCATATTGTAGCTCGTCCATGTACCTTTGGGTATATTGGGCAGTGTTATAGTACAAAAAGTATAAAGGGGTACTCTTACTGTGTGGTTTCACATTAAACAAAGCCAATACAAACTTGGGCCTCCACGTACCTTCGGGTATATTTGGGAGGAAAAATTTAGGTTGATATCCATCCATAGTGAGTTGATTCGTCCACCTTGTAAATTGTGATACACCGAACACAACATTCGAGGAGATTGCATGCCTGTAATTCTTGGTTCGCTAGGAGGTATTATGTAGTTCATAGTTTTTTGGTAAACCTTTTTCCTAGAATTACCCTTTTATTTTGTTTATTTTTTTTGGTCATAAAATAAATCAGTCAACATGGAAGAATAAAATCCCTTTCCTTATCAATCGTGTAGACTTTCATTGAAACCACCTTTACCACTAGAAGCCACTTCTGGTTGGCGAAGGCGACATTGCTCTACCGAAACCAGTACAATTAGTACCTTTGGTGAAGCATCATATTAAAATATACGAGATTCAGCAAAAGTTGTTTCTACAAATCCTGGTTCATCTACTGTTGTCGAGACGGAGTCCTCACAGATACCCATGGTCACGATCCATCAAATCTATGAGACCATACCTCCCGAACCTGACATTGTTCAACTGGAAGTTGATCCAGATCCCATCACGCTTTAGGGGGAAACTGTTATTGGTAAAACTAGACATCATCCCTAGGACCAATGAAATAGGGTCTATCATCCCCTTATATTTCAGTTGCTATATGCCCTAAGTGAAGAACATCTAGATCTCGAAGTTGAACAACCAGAAGTTATTCCTGTATTGGTCACTTCACAATATATTGTAGCCATTGAATCTCCCATATCGCGTAGTCAACCACTTGAAATATACTTTCGGCCTAACGAAGAATTTCTTCCACCTGGTTTGATTTTGATTGAAGAAATATCACAAAGATGAGACACCTTTAACTCCAACTTACTTTGGGGAGGAGCTTTACCTGTATGAGTATTTTCCTTAATCACCTTCCTCTACTTTTTTTGATCTTGTTTTACTTCGAGTTCCCATAGACTCTATAGGGTATACACTGGGTCATTTGACCATGGCTGAGATAACATTCCAGACTGGACCATCTATTTCAGCTGTGACAACATCTATTGTTGCTTCATCTTCGATGTTGTGCACATTGACTTCACCCATGTCATCATCTGGAATCTTATCTGGTTCCTCCCTTATGAGTACCGAACGGCTTGATCCTTTATTCACATCTTCAGTACAATATCAAGTTGGTCCCATTAGTTATTCTCCTTGGTGGCCGGTGGCTTCATAGAAATTACCCTCTGAAATTCCAAAATTCAATGAAAACCCTAGAGAAGACCCATTAACGCATGTTATAACTTATCATTTGTGGTGCTCATCAAACTCCTTAAATGATGACTCTGTTAGACTACATCTTTTCCTGCACACACTCACTAGTCCAACTGCATAATGAGGATGGTTCTTTTACTGTGTCAACCTCGTTAAAAAATGAAACAAGATATGAAGATGGTTCTTTTACTGTGTCAGCCTCGTTAAAAAATGAATCAGGGGATGACGATAGTTCTTTTTCTTGTGTAAACCTCGTTAAAAAAATGAAACAAGTGCCTTTGAGGATAGTTATTTTACTGTGACAACCTCATTAAAAACTGAAACAAGCCATGGGCATAGTTCTTTTCCTGTGTCAATATCGTTTAAAAAATGAAACAATTCATAAATGAACCTTCATTCCATCCAGCTATTAGTAACCATTAATCTATTTAGGTGAATGAAATGAAGCTTGGGGGAATGGGCTCTTGCAAGGGGCATTTGACATGTGCTCTTTTAGGGGACATTGAAAAAATTCTTACCAATTGCACCCAATCAACTGCTGAAGTTCGGGGGCAAAAATAGGTTTAGAGCTCCAAAATGCAAATGGTAACTTTCAAATGGTAAAAGGAATAGTAAAAATCTTTTAATTAGTCATTTGATTATTTGAAAATATTATTTATTGTTGTGACTATGGTTTTATTCTATTTTTATCTTGAAAAAAATATTTATAATCCATTTGATGTTGTTATAAACAGGTTTGCAACTGATGAGGAGATTAGTCATGCAGATTTATTTCAAGAATGATTTCACCACAAAGCATACTTTTATCCTTATTTTTCAAGCTTTGATAAAATGAAAAAGGACTTGATGCACACTTTTATCTCTTTTTTGAGCTTCGATAACAGCGAAAAAGAAACCCCTGGAGTCTTCTCTCAGCTCTTTTCAGACTCCGATAATGTGAAAATATTGTCGAGGACTTGTCTTTTCGATCTTGTAAAATTAAATGAATTGATATCACTCAGTATAAGTTTAACCATTTTCCGGACTGAGATAAATTATTTATGAAAAAAGAATGCCTTAGTTGAACATGGCTAGGAGGTTCTCTTAGATATTATTTTACACTTTTTCGGATCTAAGTGACGACTTTACGAAAAATTACTTATGGAATCTTCTTTCGTCCTCATTTTCAAACTCTCTAAATATGAAAAAGAACCAGGTTGTTACTATCATTATGCTCGTTAAAACATAAAATATCGACGGGCTTGTTGATCATGGCAAGAATTGAGTTTCATTCATCTCTATACTCATTAAATTATTAAATAGTGATATATTATTCGCTCAAAGGGTTGAATTATAGATCAATCATATGTTATCCTCATCAAGATTGTTAAAAAATAAATAGGTATTAGTCAAAAAAATGACCGGGAAAAATTTGGTAAAGTGAACAAAATTTTTTACGGTAGCAGGTCACTCTTAAACATGATACTTCACTCCATCATCGTGACTGTTTGGGTTGGGTAATCTTCTTGACGATTCATTCATACCTATGGTTCATCATACCTTCACATCGGTTTTGGGTCAATGTTTCCAACTCATCTTAGTGTCGTCAATATGTTCAAGAGAAGTCATCCAGTGAATACTCATCCTTCTGCAATACTCATAAACCTTCATTCTCATGACAGTCATCCCTGAAAATTGCTATATCAAGTCACATTTTGTCTCCAAAATCAGTAACTCTCATTTTGCAATAAAGTGGCATCCTATCAGCATCAAATCATCATCCAGGAAGTTCACTTAGAAACATTGTCTTCCAATACCATGAGGCTTGTTACAGCATCGACGAGATCCTCGCTTCCAGACTTTTGACCGAAAAATTTTGTTTGGCATTTGACATCAGAACATCTATTCACGCCTTAAAAAATGTACTACAATACCTTGAGGGCCATTGACATCAATGGTGGTTCTCTCGCATTTCTTAACAACTTACATCATTGGTTGGTAATCAAACGATGTCTTACCATGTTCTACTACAAATCATATATTTGCATGGCTAGACTTCTACCTAAACGATCAAGTGAATGAGATAAGAAGACCCCAAATATACTTTCAGCCATCCGAGATACGATTTCAATATTTTTGTACACATTATCTGTGTGGTGACCTTACATATAGATCATCATCCGAACATGGGCCTATATCTGTAGGCATGTTTGTATTGGGTAATTTTCCAATGTAGAAGACTTTCTACACTATGTACATGTTATTAGATAGTTTATGTGTTGAGCATGGGAATGCCTTCCCTCAGCAATTCGTGATCAAGAGGATATATCATGATGTAATGTATTGTAAAATTGATGCAGGTCGCCACTCCGCTTCAGTTCCATCCCATCACACTGTAAAGCATCTCATTCAAAAAACATTTTTATTATTATTCTGAATTCATGCTTTAGGGGGCAGCTGTTATAGGTCAATTTGGGCACCATTCCTAATGACCTGGTTAAATTGGACACCATCCCCAAAACCAATGAAATAGGGTCTATCATCTCCTAGCATTTCAGTTGCTAAGACAAAGAACAAGAATAAAACATCTGTGACTTCCATTGCAAGGTTTCCAAGGTTTAAAGTACATGTTATATCACCTATGAACTCACCAACGTAGTATCTCAAGGGACTAATTGCTTTACATATGCATTTACCTCCATTCAAGGGTGCTCTGCAAAGCACTTCTCGACATTCAAGAGTGTCTTGGTCAAATGGGAGCGAAATTCTCATTATTTTGGAATCTCCACATGGCCAGTGCCTTCTAGAAGAGTCCATATGTGTCAAGCTTCAAATCCATGTGTCCATTTGACACCTTTGAGCTTGGGAACATGTCTTTCTTATTATTAGAAAGTCATTGATTGAGAAACTACCCTCAGCTACTCTATAGATTCAGCATAGATCCTAGTGCTTGGAAAGGAAGAAATTTGGTAAAGAAATGTTGTTGGATTTTCAATTGTGTGTTTGATTAGAGTGATATGCTATTGGAGAGACGTTCATTGTGATGAGGTTGGGATGATGCTAGAGATGGTGACATCAAATCAATCGCCAGTTGTAACCTCCCCCTTATATCCATTAATAAATATTGTTTCTCATTTTCCCACATATGTATCTGTTTATGCTTCTATCTTTCATATTATGGATTCTTAGCTGATATATATCTTTCATTTTTCATTGATTTAATTGATTAAGATGAATAGGCATCTGTATATTTCAATCTCTTTTTTTTTTAGTGTTTATAATTGTAGGAACTAGTCTAGCGATCAAAGTTGGATTGGAAGCTACAATAAGAGCGACAGAAGGAGAATAGGAAGTGCTTGGACTCCAAGTAAGTTTCTCTATCTTTCTGTGTGTATATTTAATCTTACTAAAAGTGTTTGCAAATTATTTGATCTGTTGCTCTAAATTCATAGCACCACATTTAGGGAGTGTGTTTTATCTGTAATCCATATTTCCGCATATTCATGGTCTGTGATTTCCTTTATCATTGACAAATAAAATTCAAAGTATTTTTATTTCTGCATTAGATCCATTTGTTTTCGTAAAGGAAATTGTCATTAAATTCTTTAAGGATTTCCTTTATCATTGGCATCATCCCTAGAACCAATGAAATAGGGTCTATCATCCCCTATAATTTCATTTGCTACATTACCTAAGACAAAGAACAAGAACAAATCATCCATGACTTCCATTGCAAGGTTTCCAAGATTTGAAGTACATGTTATATCACCTATGAGCTCACCAACTAAGTCTCTCAAGGGACTAACTTCTTTTCATATGTAGTCACCTCCATTCAAGGGTGCTCTACAAAGCACTTCTCAACATTCAACAGTGCATTGTTCAAATGGGAGTGAAATTCTCATTGTTCTGGAATCTCCACATGGCCAGTTCCTTCTAGAAGAGTCCATATGTGTCACAATTTGAATACATGTGTCCATTTTCACACCTCTGAGATTTGGAACATGTCTTTCTTATTATTAGAAAGTCATTGATTGAGAAGCTACCCTTAGTTGCTCTATAAATTGAGCATAGATCCTAGTGCTTGGAAAGGAAGAAATTTGGTAAAGAAATGTTGTTGGATTCTCAATTGAGCATTTGATTATAGTGATATGTTGTTGGAGAGATTTTCATTGTGAGGAGGTTAGGATGATGCTGGAGTTGGTGACATCAAATAAATCATTGGTTGTAACCTCCCCCTTCTATCCATTAATAAATATTGCTGCTCATTTTCCCACATATGTATCTTTTTATGCTTCTATCTTTCATATTATGGATTCTTAGCTGATATATATGTCTCATGTTTCATTGATTTAACTGATTAGGATGAATAGGCATCTGTATATTGCAATCTCTTTGCTATTTAGTGTTTATACTTGCAGGAACTAGTGTAGCGATCAAAGTTGGATTGGAAGCTACACCAAGAGCAACAGAAAGAGAATAGGAAGCGCTCCGACTCTGAGTAAGTTTCTCTATATTTCAGTGTGTCTATTTACTCTTAGGAAAAGTGTCTGCAAAGTCCTTGATCTATTGTTCTGAATGCATAGGACCACATTTAGGGAGTGTGTTTTATCTGTAATCCATAATTCCACATAACAGTGATGCAAGATGGACACATGACGGTATAGGACAGTATTGCTGTTACCAGGGGTATCCACTGGTGTACAGGGGCAGGTTGCGGAATATAGTGGCAGGTCGAGGATTGTAATGATACTTGGTGGTATGAAGTGACACATGATGCGGAGCAATGGGATCTTGGAGCATTGTCTCCAATGAGACATATGGACAGGGGCAGTAGGTGTACCATGGGATGCAACTCACATAGGATCGATGAGGATCTTGTTGAGCATGCGGAGATGCCTCATTTGGTGGAGACAGGGCTACAAGCATGTTATCAGCAGATCTAAGGTAGAGAGAGTGTCACCCGGAGGATTACTCTTGAGCATTCAGGTAGACTCTTGGTCACACCATTTGGGACATACATACCCATCATCCTCTAGAATTTCTTATGGCCCCAGAGTGTTTGGTTGGTACCCCTTGACACTCTCCATTTAGGTAGTAGGGCATGGGAGGCTCACCCTAGATCTTTGGATGAGGTATCGCGTGTCATGAGCTAGGAGGAGATTCTCCAATTAAGACACTTGGTAGGTGCACGAGTTCACAGTTCCGGGCTTAGGGATGTCATGGTTGATTTCCAAGGTAGCAGATGTTCCATCCATGGGCACACATTTGAGGGACGGTGGATGAGATATTTTGTCTCTGGGAGGGTACCCAGACTCTGAGCAGTATCCAGATGTATCAATAGGAGTTGGGATAGTGGGTATCATGACGTGGTCTGGCAGGAGAAAGATAGGTACGCATGCGTGGGACAAAATCTTGATACTTGGGTTCCACCCAAGGGATAAATACAGGGATCAGAGATGAGGGCCAGATGGGTTCTAGTAAGTATAAGCACTACGCGGCGGCATCCTACGGGGAGTGGGAGTTGTGAGCTCCCCGTATGGGTGGGGGATCTAGGGGTCTGTTTGGTAGGAGAATCACTCTACTTTGTGATGAGCAGGGATAGAGCATACTATGATCTAATCCATGACCTTGGGATTGACACAGGGGAGAGCACTGAGACCTCCATTGCATGGCGAGGAAAACTTATTATGTTGTTGCTCAGGATCACAATCTGTAGTGGAGGGGTAGATATCAGCATCATGGAGATGCCTGGGTAGGATGAGCTTTTCCTTCACAGATTTTTCACTACAAGGCCCCAAGAGAGAGAGGCATATAGTTTGCACATGATGGGGGGCATATCATAGTCAGAGTTCCGCAGCGAAAACATGGTGGCATCTCTATGCGATTAGTAGGGGATCTAAGCATTACAACTCTACACAACTCGATAACCTCTAGGGGTGAGTTGTATACTGCATGGGGAGACATGTAGATCTTCCATTAGGCTTTAGCGAGTCACTGATGGAGTGGGGGACTTAATTAACATGGCAGGATGGTAAGTGGAGTAGGTGGAGCTTCATGTTGGACAAGATGGCTTGGGATCCTGGCATTGAGAGACACCTTCATGTCATGGCAATGCAGGGGATAGGGAAGATTCAGTGGCACATCTGGGACCCAGGAACATTTTTCAGTGACAGTGGGGAGCATCAGCTAGAAAGGAGGTTTATATGGGCATTGCTTGAGGACAGGAAATTTTTTGCGGGGAGGATTGTAATATCCCCAAATTACTAATTGGGATATTAATTTCAATAATTCTTTTCTTTTCATAAGTTTGACAGGAAATAAAGGGATGAGGGGACCCATGAATAAAACATTAGATTATAAGTAGTTTCCTAAAGTCACTTTAGCACATATTTACTTGACAACATGGGGCCCAGGAGGGTGAAGTGGCAACATGAGGGAAGAGGCAGTGTAGGTAGTGTAGGCCTATGATAGCACAGTGAGAGAGGGACATTATGGGCCAAGAGGTACAACACAGTTTGGTGGGTGGGCGGATGAGAGCAAGGCTCTCAAAGTATAAAAAGGGGAAGAGGCTCCTCATTCTCTCATTCTATTATGCATCTCTAATTTTTTTCTTTTGACATTGAGCAAGCTTTTGCAATTGAGCAAAGTCTTCAAGTACTATTCAGCACACCGGGTGTCTCTGAGTGGAGATCCCAACCTCAACCACGGGGGACTTCAAGTGCCTGATCGGGTGAGGAGTTCTATCCATCATTTTTCAGGAGGGAGCCATAGCATCTTCAGCTAGGATTACGCATTTTCTTGGACTACGCAGTCTCTTGGAGGGATCACGTGGTTTGTGGTAAAGGAAGTTCCGAGAGTGAGGAGTTATCAGGGATTCCATCCTGTGGTTAGTGTGGAGGGACCATCCCTTCATTATTCATCATTTTGACATAGGAGGAGGCCACCATTTGCAGAGGATCATTCAAGGCTAGCGTATTTCACTGGGATAGCGTTATTTCCCAAGGAGGGTCAAATTCTGGGGTCAGCCATTTCGGAATTCCTTTCTGGGATTTTCTGGGTTATTGGAGGAGATCCCATTCCCATAGTTTCAATTTTTTATGAGTAGGGGAACAACCCCAAAGAGCTATTCCACTTCAGCAGTAGCAAAAGTACGACAACAACAGCAACAACAGAAACAACATTCAGAGATTACACAATCCTTGGTTGAGCATCCATTCAATGAGAATTTCTGAGAGTATTTCCAGCTTTCTGAGTGCAAGCCAAGGTGCCATCATTCCGATCACCATTGTACTCATTGTATCTCTCAATTACATAATACAATGGCTCATTGTTTCTCCATATTTTGCATTATTCATGTGATGTATCTCTATTTGCTGTAGACGCTTGTTTATGTTGTTGTGTATTATTGTTTATTTCTATTTGGAATATTACATAATTCGCTATAAATATTTGTTGTGTGTCAATTCTAAGGAAGGCCTAGTTGGGTTTGGGCTTAAAGTGAAGATAACTATCAGTTGTGCTATTAAAATATTGTACATGTCATGCATGAGGTCACTAGAAAGCATGGGAAGGATTGCACAATTATTAATTGGGAATTTAATAATTAATGGTGGCTCAATTAGCCCAAGAATGCATAAGCAAGGCTGGGTAGATATGGGCTAAGAATTGGTTAAGTATTGGACCAATCTTTCCTAGATCAGAGTGAGATAGTCAATAGAGGGCAGAGGTTTCTCAGTCGAGGAATAAGATGGTATTGTTTCATGATCTTGGCCATATGAAATATATAGATAGCAGGGCTTTGAGCACTTTCTTTCCCTAGATAGATCTTGTGATGTGTGATTGGTTATTTCTTTCTCTTACTTGTTATGTGATTGTGTGATCAAATTTTGTTTCCGCAAATTGTAGAAGGATTCAGTATTTTGTTTTAGTACATTACAAGATCATATTGAATCTTGTTGTTAGATTTTCTACACCTGTCTTAGTGTTGATGATGTGATTCCATTATTAACCAAGGACTTAGTTGCTTCTTTGTGACACGTTGTCATCATCCAAGACATACACTTCTCTAGTCCACCCCTAACGCAACCCGTATACTCATTAAGCAGTATTTATAACTACATGAAACTTGTAAATTCATACAACACATCATATGTTCACACAACATACTGTCTTTCCCTTTTACGTTTCATAATAAATCACACATGCAAAGTTAATTCTGTACATCAAAAAAAAAAAAAACATTGTAACTACTACATCATTTGATGCAACATATACATTATTTCCCCGTTCCTATTTCTATTATTCATACCAGTACTATTTTTAAAATAAAAAATGAAAATAAATTTCTAAGGTAATCATACATACCAGTAGAGCTCTATTAATTTGTTAAAAGGGTCACAATCACTAAGAAAAGGAAGTTTCCTCCCAACCAATGAGATTAAGCTTCTGACTTAATCTCGCCCCGTGCTAACCTTCTTGTAGGGTAGTTTATTTCAGGATTTTATTTGCACACTCTTATTTTTAGTCACTATATAGTCTCAACCAAACTTAGTGCAAGAAATTGTGTTTATGAAAGGTTATGTTTTCCCTTGTCCAACCAGCAAGAAACAGAAAGGAATGACTATGTTTTCTCAATAGTATTTCAATTTGTTTCTCGTTAACTCCTTCAAGTTGCCTTAGGTTCCTCAACCCTTTTGGTTCCTTCACCTTTCCTGTTAAAATTTTTCTTTCAAAAAAAGAATTAACTGTCCAACTACTGAGCGAGGTGGTTTTTCTTTCAACTTCCTCATAATATCATTCTTGTATATGTAACCATTTCCTTTTTAAAGCACACACATATATTTCTATCTTTAAAATAAATATTTTACCTAATCTATCAAGTAACATAATGTTTTTTTTTAACCATAGTTAGAAAAAGAATACTTACATTTACCAGGGGAGATGACATCTTCCCCCTCTCAAGAAGAACACCATATCAATGTTCTTATTGCCTCAGAACATGCTTGGAAATTTGTTTTTCATAAACTTCTCATCCTCCCAGGTGGCTTATTCTGGGATAAAGTGCTTCAATTGCACTTTAACCTTGGTTATAGCTTGCCTCTGTAGCATTACTTCTCTATGATCGAGTATACGCAGAGGTTCAACCAAGAACTCTTCGTCTGATTCTACCTGTATGTATGGTATTACTATCACACACACACACACACATAACATATTGCAAAATATTCTTATAAATTCAACATTATAGTTTTTCTACCTGTATGCTTTGCCAATCAATAACATGTCTAGGATAAAATATTTATTTCTTATAGTAACGAGACATGAAACACATTATGGATGTGTATATGGCGGGTTAGGGCTAATTGAAACACAAATGGTCTGATTCGAGATAAAATATGAAATGGGCCACAAAATTGGAGAGCCAACTTGGCACAACTACCCCAAAGGAGGGTGCTCTTCTTAGGTTTAACTCAAACATAGACATGTTCTCCAACTTGAAATTCTCAATATGTACACTTCCTATTATCATATGTCTTCTCTCTATCTTGAGAAATTTTAAGTTTCCTCTTACCTTCCTTACCATCTCTTTCATTTCCTTTAATAAATTTGGTCCTAATAGCAACTTATCCTCCAATCCATTCCAATTCACAAGTGTTCTACACCTGCGCCCACATAATACTTCGAATTGGCTCATTTTAAGAGAGGTATGATAACTGTTATTATACATGAACTCCATGAAGTCAGTGTAGTCTTCCCACTTAGATGGTTTCTGCATTACATACATCCTTAACATATCTTCAATGACCCGATTCACTCTTTCAGTCTACCTATCTGTTTGAGGGTGGTATGTTGTGTTAAATTGTACCTGAGTACCTAACCCATTAAATAGGGCTTTCCAAAACACAGATGTAAACTTTACATTTCTATCTGAAATTACTACCTTTGGTAAACCATGCAATCTAAAAATATCTTTCATAAATATGTTAGCAATTTGGACTGTTTTAAAGGTAGATTGTACTAGTATGAAATGAGCAGCTTTGCTCAACTTATCAACTACTACCATGAATCATAAAATCATGATGTTTTCTCATTTTAGGGAGGCCTATGATAAAATTCAATGTAATAGTCTCCCATTTCCGCTATGGAATATGTAATGGGTGGAGCAATCCTACTGGGTGTTGTTGTTTTGCCTTCACATGTTGACATTATGTACACTTAGATAAGTACTCAATTACTTCTCTTTTCATATCGGGCTAGAAGTACTATTTTCTTAAGGCATAGATTAATTTTTGGTATCCAGGATGGGCAACATAAGCAATTTTATGGCATTCCTCAAGAATTAACTATTTAATGTTGATCTGATTAGGTACATACATCTTGTTTTGTTATGTCAATAAATTTATTTATTTATATCATACCCCAATTGGCGTTCATTGTTGTTTGGATTCCTTACCTATTTCCAAATAAATTTCTACTCTGGGTCCTTCTAAGATGCCTCCTTGAAGGAGGTTTTACATTTGCTAAATGAAATTTCATATACGAAATTAAAATTTATACTTAAAGTGTCTGCTACCCGATTTTCTATGCCCTTCAAATGCTTGATATCAAATTCAAATTCACTCAGGAATGCAACCCAATGAAATTTCCTTGCATTCAAGGAAGGTTTTTTAAAATAATTGGTCATACTACTATGGTTTGCATTAGCATGAACCTCTTGCCAAGAAAATAGTGTCACCACATTTTTAGGGCGTGTATAATGTTAGCCACCTATAATATTTTGTTATACCAAAAAGGTGGCTAAAACTTTTGGGAGCCTCCAAGGAACAAATTTACCATTAAAACTTGTTGGCTCTTGAAGTCTCTGTAAGGACTCCTGCCTTTTTCCTTCTATACAAACCCTTCACTATTGTTTCACACTTCAAAAGCCTCTGAAATCCTATAAAATCCACAGTCATATGCTGCTACAAAGGACCCCTTTTCCCCCTCTTTCCCCCTTAAGGTAAACTTCTTTTCTATTTTTTCCATCTCCCATGAAAGCCTCTCAATTTCATGGCTCTCCCTTCTCCCCTCATAAAAGCCCATTTCATAAGGTCTAAGACCCCTTCTTGACCTTATCGAAAGCCTTCATTTCCTTGAAAAACCATTGAAAACCCCAGAAAATGCATATTTTCTATCCCTCAGTCCTTAGTCCCCTCAGGCTGAGGATCTAAACCCATTTTCCTCCATGCACCCGAGCGCCAGAACCAAATGCTACAACTGTCGGGTGCTTATCCTTTCTCTTTAATTTTCTCCGCCCGAAACACCAAAAACCTTTGTAAACTATGGAAATTAAATTTAAATCAAATTTCAAAGGTTTTCCACCCACGTGATTTTCAAAATAATCTTGGCCGTCGATCTACTCCGCAGATTGGACGGTGCGGCACGTGACCTGCCTTGTGGACCCCGACATACCCCGCGCTGTTTTCAAAAACCTCGGTTTATTCCGCACCGCTCTTCAGCGGAAGGTGGTTTCAACCCGATCACCAGCGATTCCACACGTCTTTCGCCACGCGTCCTCTGTACTTTTCAAAAACCGCCGCTTAACCTCATTCCCCACGCATTAACTTCTAAACCATGGCCGCCCAGCGGAATTAATGACCACCGTTCGATCTGATCCTTCTCATCCAACGGCTACCCTTCATTAAATTCGCTCGCTGTTAAACCAAGTTGCAGGTGTTTTAGTTGGGCTCCGGCGCGTCAGAAAATCGATCTCCGCCGTCGATCTTTGCAGATCGACGGTCCCCATTCAATTTCCCAATTCCATTCCCCAGTCAACTATTCTCCACCGCTGACCCTCCAAGTTGCTCCCGGCCATTGATCACAGCGTGATCAAAGGCTTCGATTGCCCCATTCCCCCGCACGCCCTCCAATGCAGATTTACCCATATAAACGCAGGATTTCCTCGTTTTGTTTGTATTGTACAGGTTTAATGTTTTTTCCGATCTCAATGGAGAAATTTCGTGGGATGAGGATGACGATCCTCTGCCTTTCGAATGCCTCAGAGAAATTATCCGCAGGGTGCAGAACTTTGTTGTCAACGAGGTTTCATGAGACTTTGTTGCTATGCTCCCCTGTTAAACCTGGAAAACAGCCAAAGAAGTTACTTCTACCTCAGATTTAATGACAAAATGTTTGTAGATTAACCCAAATAGTACGCAGAGCCTCAAATGTCAAACAAAGCTCCCACCGAGCTAAATTCATGAGTGTAAATCATTTAATACAGTGGAACACCTATACAGTTCTTCGTTGAGCCCCTCAAAGGCTAAGAAGACATTAATATCTGTATTAATTGGTTTTTGAGTTCTTTTCATCAGATCTCACCTCCTCATCTTTCTATAAATACTTCAATAGAAGATGAGTGAGGGGTTGGTTGTTTGCTATGTATTTGCTGAGCATTGTATTGTAATTGAGCTGGAGATTTGAATTTGTAAATAGTGTTCACTGGCCCTTGGAGCTCTGCTTGTGATAGATGAGTTAGGCTGAATAGTGAAGATGATTGCTGAACTGAAACATTGGACTTGAAGATTGTAACTGGTTTGACATCAATATAAAGGTTGTTCTTTGGGATCCTGGTCTATATTATTGGTGAAGTGCTTCTTTCTTTGTTAATTGTTTTCTTTCTAAGTATGCTATATTGTCCATGTTACTCTGTAAAGAACAGTTTAAACAGGGTTAGGACCTGCTGTATATCGGTAACCTTCTCTGGCTGAGAAATCTTTATCTTAATGTTTTCTTTAAGCTTGTTTATTTAAGAATGATTCAATATAGTTTAAACAGTTGGGAATGTTGGCGTTCGCTCGTCCTTCTGTTTGCTTAAACATTATTCTTGAATGCGATTTCCATTATTTGCTATTAAAGTTAGACTAGAGAAGACATGGTTTGCCCAGATTCCTAGATTCTTTTCTCCAAGAGCAGATTCTGAAAGTTTCCCTTGGCGTTGGCTGAAAGCAGACTAGGTTTCAAAGTACTTTATCTGATCTTAAGTTACACTTTGTTTTTCTCATATGTTTTCATACTTTCTAAAGGTAATTATGTGGATTACTGGATTTTTTGTCAATTAAGCTGCTTTAATAGAACTTGCCCAAGAAGCTTATGGTTAGCCCTGTCCTTGGTTGGTTTTAAACTGTTACTTAAGAGGATTTTCTTGTTTGGACTGACTATAAATCCTCTGAGAAATTATTATCAGTTTCCTCCTTTCCAACACTTTATTGTTTCCATTCCATCACTTTAATCTCATTAATCTTGTGATATGGATGACTTGCCCCTTGGATCACCCCTAATTTTGTTGTTCAATTAAAGCCCAGATGTGACTCCATAGCCCAATGGACTAAAAACGAGCATTATATCTATCTGTTACCCTAAGTTGTCCTGTTTTCTTGCAACTTCTCACCTTTGAAACTCTTAGCATATAGATCTTTCCGCCTCAAACAGCGAATCATGCCCAACCATCCAAAAAACAAAACAAAGCCTTGAACTTCATAACTAGCCTAATATCATTACCTTAAGCTTTCAAAGACAAATCCATCTTTGTACATATTGGAGAGATCCCTCTCCGGATTCAAGAGGGCTAGATCCTAGAATCCCAAAGTTGGTTGAAATGATGTTAACTTTGTGATCGGACTTTTGCCAATATTGCTTATTACAGAGCCCTAACATTTCTGGCGACTCCACTGGGGAAATTACAAACCCATAAGTTTTTAAGGATAATTATACGATATTCAGAGATTTGGTTCATAGAGCATTTGCTTTATTAACCAGCTGGAGCCACCAGCAACATTTCTGGCGACTCCACTGGGAACCTTCCCTTAATCTTATAAAATCTGATGAGTAAAGAGCAGCCTTTCCAAGCACTACCAAGAAATGGTAATCATGATGAAACTTTTTTGAATCAGTGACAAGCTAGGTGAACCCTAGGATTCTTATAAGCTTTTATCTAACCTTGAAAAATCAGTTGGCTTAGCCATAAGAGTGAATTGCCTTTGTCTCACAACCGTAGCTAAGTTTTGAAACAAAGTTAGGACATCCTTAAAGAACCACAAATAAAAAATAACTCAGAAAATACCAAAAACATTTTAGATTGGTGGTAAAACACTTTCTTCTACATATCACTTACCTTTGATGTGTTTCTACCTTATACTCTTAGATAGAGTCTGGAAAGGGCCAGGTAGCCTCTGGATCTCATCCTCTTTTAGAGGTGAAATATCTGGTGAATGCCCTTCTAGTCAATCGCTGGTTAGAGTTTGTTGTGTTTCGAGATACCCTTGAAAAGGGATGTCTCACAAGCACTGTGGTGGACAGTGCACTTCTTTGAACACACTCTAAAATTTCCATTTGGTGACTCCAAAATCCTGAACAGACCTCAAGACTCCACTGGGAAGAACCCTTATCATTATAATATCCTTCAAATCCAGTCAGAGGACCATGGGATTAAAATTTTGAAAGCAGATTAGTTGACCTCTCAAATATTGTCATATCTGGTTGAACTTTTCTAGTTTATTTGGGTCTAAAAACATAGCATAGTGGCTTCTAGAAAGATCCACACTAGAGCCCATCCTGACCCCAACCCACCTGAGATAGTTGATGACCCAGAAAGTATCCTTTGGAAATCCCCTAAGATTAAATTATCAACTATTTTCATATCACCCTTGAGAGCTAAATCAGTTCCTGAAAATCTTTCAGCTCTACAACAATCACCAGCTGACTTAGTTAATCCATTCAGGACTAGGTCATTTGATGATTTAGACCAACTAGATTCTGAGTCTTCACTACCATCTCCTGAAACAAGTGAACATCTTGGTAATAGAGAAACAACACCTCCTGATTTACACCTTCTGCTGAATTTAGGTGTCCCTCATCCAAGATCAGCTCAACAATCTACTACTGTTCCGTCCACATCTGCTCTCCCTACATCCACTGTTCAAACCACCCCACTTCAGCCCACTCCACCTCTTGTAAATCCACCCCCACCACCTATTATGGCAGCATGGTATGCTCCCTTAGTCCTTCCTATACCATTAGCCAACCTTCCACAGGACTATCAGTCCAAAATTCCATTGTATGATGCTAGCAATGCTATAATGCGTCACAACATGTGGATAAGATGAATGACTATTTTGACAGAAATGAAATCGATGATGATTACATCACAAGTACCAGATAACATTGGGACACTCCACAGCCTATTACCCTCAAGGTAATGGACTTGCATAATCTTCCAACAAAAGCTTAGTGAATATAATAAAGAAACTGTTAGAGGACAACAAGAAGTCTTGGAACACAAAGCTCATCCATGCACTTTGGGCTGACAGATTAACATTGAAGAAATCCATTGGTATGTCACCCTTCCAGCTTGTGTATGGTACAGATGCAATTTTTCCTAACAGCCTGGGTGTACCAGTTATGAAGTTGATCCAAGAACTGCAGACTGAAGAAAATGACATGACCAGGAGAATAAATCAGACCATTCATCTTCAGCAGACCAGAGAGGAAGTGTATAACAAAGCATTGCAGAAACAAGACAGTATCAAGAGAATATTTGATAGAAGAACAAAGGCCAGTAGTTTCAAGGTTGGGGACAAAGTTTTAAAGTGGGACTCAAAGAGGGAAGACAAGGGAAAGCATGGTAAATTTGACAGTCTATGGCTTGGCCCTTACTCTATTCATTCAGTTGCTGGAAACAATGCATTCTTCTTACAAGAGCTGAATGGAACAGAATTGTTTGGGGGTCCTGTCAATGGCAGGATGCTTAAGCATTACCTATCTTAAATTATTTCATGTTTGAAGCCTTTTTACCTTTTTCCATTGTAAATACGTCATCCACCATTGCATTTAAAGTTATGAAAAATCAAAAAATACAAAAACAAAGAAAGAAAGAAAAGAGGGCAGAAATGAAAACAAGAAAGGCAAAGCCCCATGCCAAAAAAGAGAAATAAATTCTGAAAGTGTGCAAGCTCAAATGCCACTCCTCAAAAACACACTTCTAGTTAGTCAAACTGTTTAATCTTGACTAATTAGCTTTCAATTTTCTGCTGATAGGGTAGTGAATTTGATTTGCCAAACCGTTTAATCTTGGCTTATCAGTAGATAGATTAGGATAGAAATTGAAGGTTCAAACAAACTCAAAATCTGAACCTGAGTTTCCCAAAGAGAAATGACTCACACTTGTTTTATTTTCTGAGTCAAGAAGATGTAAAAATCTGGTTCTAATTAACTCAAAATCTGAACCAGAGAAAAAGAAAGAACAGCTCAAACAAAAGCAAAAATAGAGCTGTGAAGAAGAGAGAAGGCCGTGATGAGAAACTTTCAGATCCTAAGCCTTCCATTTTGATTTTAATTTTCTGCAAATAATAATCTATGTGCAGCTTGTTTTATGCCATAGATCACAGCAAGTCAAACAGCTTAATCTTGACTTGGCTGTTTTTAAATTTCTGTTGTAGAATTTAGAGAATGAAAGTCTGTTGGACAGTTTAATCCCAACAGACAATAGATTAGGTAGAGAAATATCTGAGCTCAACTGTTTAATCTGAGTTCAGGGAGAAATAAGGAGTAGAATTAGATTAGTTTTTATGCTTTCAAAAGAATAAAATGTTGTGAAAAGAGTTTGCCAATCCAAGTGCACTCTGATGAAGAAAAAATGTTAGATCAGCAGGATTGGGTAGGTAGAAAGCTTGATTGATGAAAGATCCATTGTTTCTATGGCTGTTAAATTGTTTTTCAAAGCAAGATCATCTAGCAAAAGAAGAGAAATCCAATGGATCAGGCACAAGTCAGCCTCCCAGAGAATCCAAGTCTGAATTCTTGATGCCTTCAAGAAGGCACCATCCCCAAGTGGAGCCACTGTTAGCCACCTATAATATTTTGTTATACCAAAAAGGTGGCTAAAAGCTTTGGGAGCCTCCAAGGAACAAATTTTATCACTAAAAGTTGTTGGCTCTTGAAGTCTCAATAAGGCCTCCTGCTTTTTCCCTCTGTCCATATGCCATATTGTTGTTTATGTCCAAAAACCTTAGAAATCCCGCTGATTTCCAAGTCAGACGCTGCTGCAAAGGACCCTTTTTCCCTTATTTTTCCTCAAATACTAACCTCCTCTTCTATCTCTCCATTCCCCCTCGGAAATCCCTCAAACTTCACGATTTTTCCATTTTTCCTTCATTTAAATCAAAATCCTAAAGGTCTAAGACCCCTTCTTGACCTTATCGGAAGCCTTCATTTCCCTTCAAAAACCATAGAAAACACATTTTTCCATGCGTTGGGCTTAAGCCCCTCAGGCTAAGCCCCCTTCCTCTTTTTTCTCTATGCGCCCGAGGGCCAGAACCAAATGCTACAAGTATCGGGTGCTTATCCTTTCTCTTTAATTTTCTCCGCCCGCAACACCAAAAACCTTTGTAAAACTATGGAAATTAAATTTAAATCAAATATTCAAAGGTTTTCCGCCCACGTGATTTTCAAAACAATCCTGGCCATCGATCTGCTCCGCAGATCGGACAGTACGGCACGTGACTTGCCTTGTGGACCCTGCCATACCCTGCGCTATTTCCCAAAACCCTGGTTTATTCCGCACCGCTCTTTAGCAGAAGGTGGTTTCAACCCGATCGCCAGCGATTCCACACATATTTTGCCATGCGTCCTCTGTACTTCTCAAAAACTGCTGCTTATCCTCATTCCCCGCGCATTAACTTCCAGACCATGGCCGCCCAGCAGAATTAATGATCACCGTTCGATCTGATCCCTCTCATCCAATGGCGGCCCTTCATTAAAGTCGCTCGCTGTTTAACCAAGTTGCAGGTGTTTTAACTGGGCTCCGGAACATCCGAAAATCGATCTCTACCGTCGATCCTTGCAGATCGATGGTCCCCATTCAATTTTCCGATTCCATTCCCCGGTCAACTATTCTTTGCCGCTGACCCTCCAAGTTGCTCCCGACCATTGATCGCAGCACGATCAACGGCTCCGATCGCCCCATTTCCCCACACGCCCTCCGATGCAGATTTACCCATATAAACACAGGATTTCCTCATTTTGTTTGTATTGTGCAGGTTTAAGGTTTTTTCTGGTCTCAATGGAGAAATTTTGTGGGACGAGGATGACGATCCTCTGCCTTTCGAATGCCTCAGAGAAATTATCCACAGGGTGCAGAACTTTGTTGTCAACGAGGTTTCATGAGGCTTTGTTGCTATGCTCCCCTATTAAACCTGGAAAATAGCAAAGAAACCGCAGAGAAAGAGTATCAGATTGCAGAAAGCCAAAGATGAACCAGGGCAGAGAGTTAATAATCAGATGAGTGGGGATTACGGCTAAGACAGTTATCAAAAGCCTAATGCTTGACTCAAACACAGTTTAAAGAGAAAACCTAAAAGTGTTTATTAGACATATTTCCTCCACCGCCATATCTGAGGCCAATTGATTCCTCAACCACCGCAGTGCCACCTATTGTCTCAAAACACTCAATCAGAGGCCGAACTTATTAAACAAGATCAGATTTTTTTCCTCGAAACAGCCAAAGAAGTTACTTCTGCCTCAGATTTAATGACAGAATGTTTGCAGAGTAACCATAATAGTACACAGATCCTCAAAAGGTCAACAAGGCTCCCACCAAGCTAAAAATCATAGGTGTAATTCAATTAATACAGCAGAACACCTGTATAGTTTCTTCATTGAGCCCCTCAAAGGCCAAGAAGACATTAATGCCTGTATTAATTGATTTTGAGATCTTTTATCAGATCTCACCTCCTCATTCTTCTATAAATATTTCAGTAGAAGATGAGTGAGGGGTTGGTTGGTTCCTATCTAATTGTTGAGCATCGTATTGTAATTGAGCTGGAGATTTCTGTTTGTAAATAGTGTTCACTGGCCCTTGGAGCTCTTCTTGTGATAAATAAGTTAGGTTGAATAGTGAAGATGATTGTTGAACTGAAACATCGGACATGAAGATTGTAACTTGTTTGACATCAATATAAAAGCTGTTTCTTGGGATCCTGGTCTATATTACTGGTGAAGTGCTTCTTTCTTTGTTAATTGTTACCCTTCTATGTATGCCATATTGTTCATCTTTCCTCTGTAAAGAACAGTTTAAACAGGGTCAGGATCTTATGTATATCAGCAACCTTCTCTGGCTGAGAAATCTTTATCTTAATGTTTTCCTTAAACTTGTTTATTTAAGAATGATTCAATACAGCTTAAACAGTTAGGAATGTTGGCGTTCCCTCATCCTTTTGTTTGCTTAAACATTATTCTTGAATGTGATTTCCATTATTTGCTATTAAAGTTAGACTAGAGAAGATATGGTTTTCCCTGATTTCTAGATTCTTTTCTCCAAAGGCAGATTCTGAAAGTTTCCCTTGGTGTAGACTGAAAGCAGACTAGGTTTAAAAGTAATTTATCTGATCTTAAGTTACCCTGTGTCTCTCTTATGTGTTTTCATACTTTCTGAAAGTAATTATGTGGATTACTAGATTGTTTGTCAATTAAGCTGCTTTAATACAAACTTTCCCAAGAATTTTATGGTTAGCCCTGTCCTTGGTTGGTTTCAAACAGTCACTTAAGAGGCTTTTCTTGTTCGGACTGACTATAAATCCTTTGAGAAATTATTATTAGTTTCCACCCCTCCAACACTTGAATGTTTCCATTCAATCATTTTAATCCCAATAATCTTGTGATATAGATGACTTGCCCCTTGGATCACACTTGATGATGTTGTTCAATTAAAGCCCAGATATGACTCCATAGCCCAATGGACTAAAAACCAGCGTTATATCTATCTGTTATCCTAGGCTGTTCTATTTGCTTGCAACTTCTCACCTTTGAAACTCTTTGCATATAGATCTTTCTGCCTCAAACAACAAATCATGCCCAATCTTCCAAAAACAAAACAAAACCCTTGGACTTCATAACTAGCCTAATATTATTACCCCAAACTTCAAAGACAAATCCATCTTTGTACATATTGGAGAGATCCCTCTCCGGATTTAGGAGGGCTAGATCCTAGAATCCCAAAGTTGGTTGAAACGATGTTAACTCTGTGATCGAACTTTGCCAATCTTGATTATTACAGAGACCTAACAAGTTGGATGAGTAAAAGACAGTCTGTAGTGGCTCTTTCAACTACAGAGGTAGAATACATAGCAGCCACTCATGCAAGCAAGGAAGCAATTTGGTTGCAGATATTGTGTTCAAATATGGGGTTGGTACAACAAGCTATAAGGATATACTGTGATAGCCAAAGTGAAATTTTCTTGGCTAAGAACCCTGCTTATCATTCAAAGACAAAGCACATTGATGTTCAATATCACTTTGTGAGAGATATGGTTGAGGCTAAAAGGGTGTTGCTGGTAAAGGTGGACACTTTGAAGAATGTTGCAGATGCATTGACGAAGTCTGTAAGAACTCAAAAGTTCTCTTGGTGTAGAGAAATATTGGGTTTTGAAAAACTGGGTTAATGACTAAGCTCCCCTGTGGCCCCCTGCGGAAATAAAACAACAAGTGGGAGAATGTTGGGTGTGTGTTATATTCTTTCCATGACTAGTCAAGTGTGGGGGGGGGTGATAGCCCCCCCTGTATGTTGTGTTGGGAGGAATTTCGAGGGGGTCACAGGGGGGGCAGTACCCCCCCCCCCCTATCAGAGTCCAGGGCAGTGCCCCAGAAAAATTTTTTGGTCCTTATTTTCCCCTGGGTGGATCCGCCCATTGTTTTGTGCATGGGTTTGCACATGGTTTTGGGGTACGATGGTTTTCAACCCCTGGTATTTTGTAGATCCGGTCAAGGGAACTATGGTTATGTTCTAATCTAGGGTTAATGGATTAGGGTATATGTATGCTTTGGTATGTATATATGTGTTTTAACACTAAAAGGAATATAATGAAAAAACAAGCTGGTTGTCCCGATTTGGGATCCAGGGGAAAATCTTTGTGTTTTTCTATTTTATGTTTTATGCTCTCGCTATTATTTTTTTTTTTTTTTAAGATTCGTTAGTAGATAATTTTTGAACAAGGTTAAAACCTACACCACTTACCTCTTCTTCCATAAAGACCATCCTGAGTAAGAATGTCTTTAACTACAGAATTTGGGACATAGGCGATAATGTGTAAGTAGAGAATATAAACTCTAAAGTCTTTAATGGCCTTAACCAAGGCTAGGGCTTGTTTTTCCATAATTTTGTACTTCAAAGGGGCATCTCTAAGGGCTTTACTGAAAAAATCTATGGGTTTTTCAAATCCTTGGTCATTTTTCTACAGTAAAAATGCAGCAATGGTGTGTTCTGAAGCAAATGAAAAAATCATGAAATCTTTCTTAAAATCAGGACTTATTAGGACTAGAATTTTAGTTAAGGCTTGCTTGATAGAGTCAAATGATTGTTTAGCCTCAACAATCCATCTAAGAACTGAATTTTTTTTGAGCATGTTATTCAATTATCTAATTATCTCAGCTAGACTAGATATGAATCTTCTTAAAAAAATTATCTTACTCAGAAAAGCTTGTAATTCTTTCATGTTTCTTGGTGGGTTGATGTTCAGAATTTCTTCTATCCTAGTAGGATCTATCCTAATTCCTTCTTTTGAGATTATATGTCCAAGTAACTTACCTTCTTCTAGTCCAAATATACTTTTCTTAGGATTTAAAGAGATGCCATATTTCCTACACTTAATAAAGACTTGTCTCAAATGATCCAAGTGTTCATTATCTGTTTTGGAAAACACAGTAATGTCATCTAAGTAAATAACTAAGAACTCATGTATTTCCTTTTCAAAGGCTACGTACATAGCCCTTTGAAAGGTTTCTCCTGCATTCATTATGCCAAAGGGCATTTTTACATACATAAAAGTGCCCCAAGGAGTGGTAAATGTTGTTTTAGCTTGGTCTTCTTCTTGAACTAGGATCTGGTCGTATCCTGAAAAACCATCTAACAATGAAATCCTTGAAAAAAATACTACCCTTTGTAATATGTGGTCCAGTTTAGGTAAAGGATAATTATCCTTTAGGGATACTTTGTTAGGATTTCTAAAGTCAACACATAATCTAATTTCTCCTATTTTCTTTCTTGTAGGAACTAAGTTTGAAACCCAATCAGAATATCTGATTGGTGCTATGATCTGGGCATCATACATTCTTTTAACTTCTTTTTCAATCAAAGGTAATAGCACAGGGTTAATCCTTCTCAAATTTTGTTTGAATGGATTTTGATCTTCTTTTATTGGAATTTTGTGTTGGATTATGTTTGTATCATAATATTTTAAATCTTCGTAACTCCAAGCAAACACATCTTGATATTCTTTTAAAAGCTCAATATATTTATCCTTTTCTTGTTGAGGTAGAATTTTGGACAATTTTATTATCTTTGGTTTTGATTCTGTACTAATGTTACATTCTTCAATATCAGATCTTACTGGCTCCATTTTTGGTTTTCTAGCTACATCATTAGAGTCAAAAATATCTTCTAAGGGGGTTAAACCTTTAGGTAAAAAATTATCCGTAAGATTTACTATATCCGGTTCATCTTCAACAATTTCTTCAATCTCTACTTTCTCTAAGCTATCTATGTTAGCTTGACTAAATCTAGTGGGTTTATCAAACTTTATTTTATTTACAGCTAAGTCATGTAAATCTATTTCACAATCCAAATCATAATTTATTGTACAATCTATATCTATAATACAATTCTGAAATTCTCCTTCATTTTTCATAAACTTGTAAATATGTTCATCCTGAGAAAAAATGTGCCAATACTTAAGATTATCTTGAATTATTGTCCTATGTTTGACTTCAACAGTATATATGTGATTAGGTTGAAATGGTAAATTGTATGTACTAGAAAAATTTGCAAGACAATGAGCTTGTATATTTTGTTTTCTGGGTATAACAACAAACTTACATTCCAATAAATCACCAGTTAAATCTATGACAGTGTCTCTATATCTGCTTAGTCTAGGATTGTAAGCAGAATAAATTCCATTTACTTGTTTTATGATCAAATATGAATCTCCCATGATTAAAATTATTTTTCCTCCTGAGTTTTTGATGATTTGGAGTCCTAGGATAAGGGCTTCATACTCGGCCATATTGTTTGTACATTTGAAATGTAGCCTAAAAGAATGACCTTCAGAATTATTAGTCTCCATATTTTTTATCCAAACTCCTACTCCTAATCCTAACTTGTTCACTGAACCATCAAAGTCTAACTGCCATTGAGATTCATGAAAAATGTTATCATTGTTTGATGCTCTCTTTTTAGCTACTAGTTTAGTTTGGATTTCATTTGTTACAGATTTACATAGGATAAATGAAGCAGGGTCAGTTGGTGTAGTGTAAATTGGGCATTTTATAGATCTTTCAGCACTGCTGACCATGTACTTCATTAATGTTTCCCTATATAACTTTTTAGGCTAGCCAAACACCGAGATAGTAGCATAAGACATGTCCAATTGTAAAGATCCCTGCAACTTTTCTCCCCATGAGCGAGAAATTAGCATACCATATTTTGGTGGGATATCAACTACTACAATGTCCATTAATATACTCTTACCTAGGTATTGAACTAGCATCACACACAAATCCTTGATTAAACCTAAGCATTTAACTTTACTGGAATCAAAAGAAAACAAATCTTTGTATGGCCTTGTAATTTCTAGATTCAGAGTTTCCATGATGGCTTTTGGCATTAATTTATGGGAAGCTCCTGAATATAGCATTGTGTTATGTAAAATTTGATCATGAATAGTGAGACTAATATAAAATGGAGCAATTGCACCATCTGCATGTTTTCCATTTACATCTTGGCCAAAAATCAACTCTGGCTGATCATCATTTAGATTTATGGAGTCTTCTCCATCATTCATATTTAATGTTTCAGTTATGGTTGATTTATATAAGTCATTCTTTACCAATTCAGTCAAAGGAATTGGTATTTTAATTTTTTCAATTTCTGATTTTATGTTGAATGTAGGTTGAGATTTACTGATTTGAATAAGTTCTTCTATGGTAACTATAGTTTGTGTTGGTTTGTCTTGATTTTCTACAGTTGTTTTTTCATTTTCAATTGTTTTAGGATTTTTTTGTTTGTGTTTCCTGTGTTTTACTACTTCTAAATTTATTTTCAGGGATTGTTTGTGAAGCGGTAGATGTTCTTTTTGATTTAGAATTTCCAGCAGATGTTTTTGAGGCAACAATTTTTGGGTCTACTATTTTAGGATCAGCAAAAGGTTTTTTGGGATCTAAATTTGTTGTTTTTATAGAATTAGAAGCTTTAGCAGCAGTAGATTTTTGAGGATCTTTTGCATCTTGAGCAACTTCATCAGTAATGTCAACAATTTTAGGGCCTAATTCTTTCTTAGGACTAGAAATGTTTTGGGAGGAATTTGAGTTTTGTTTATTTTCCCTTGGGAGAATTTGCAGAACTTTTGTTTTAGGGGCTTATACTATTTTCTGATTTTGGGAAGTTTTATTAGTAGAAGACTCATTGTTTTTCTTGTTTCTAAGGTTATACTGGTTGTGTATTTCGTTTATTACATAGTCATAACCTTGCTTATAATCAAATAATTCACTAGAATCTAATTTAAGTTTTTGAAGTTCAAACAATTCATGATCTTCCTAAGGAAAATAGTATTGTTGTCATCAGTTCCCTTAGATTAATAGTATCCTCCTCATCATCATTATTATTCTGAGAACTTTCAACATAGTTCTCTTGGAATGGTGGCCTAATTGTTTGGTCCGGGGATGTTTCTTTTGCTTTTCCAGAATTTATATTTTTTCTAAAATTGGGATTTCTAATCTGTTGTTGGTTATCCCACTAAGGTCTTCTCTCCATATTATCTAATCTATCAATCACTCTTTCTAAATTTTTAGCTATAACATCCATTTTTGTGTCTAAATTTTCATTTTCTTCTTTAATAGTGACTCTTCTTTCATTTCTAAGTCTAGATTTTCTAGCTAGAATGTTCACTTCTACACTAACTGCATCAGTTTGCATTTTTTCTAAGGTATATGCATCTCTTTACCTTAATTGGTAAGCCATATCTGTATCAAATCCATCAGGGAATTTGAGCAGAACGAAATAAGGAGTAGGTTTCAGATTTGCAGGGATAGAATTATAAACACTATTATACCTAGTGCAATAATCTTGAACTGACTCATTTGGAGCACTTTTTAAATTATCAAATTCGGACAAAAATTGGAGGGGGTTCTTTTTCTTTTCCCATTTATTTAAAAACAAAGTAAAAAAGACAGCCAAATCAGTTACACTACCAGCAGCTAAATCTTTAAACCATTTCTTAACTGCTCCTGTTAAAGTTTGAGCAAACAGTCTCATTTGAACATCTAAATCATCAATTTCATAAATTTCAAAGAAGTCTGTCATCTTAGTAATATGTTGTTGAGAAGTGTATTGGGTAGTGCCATCAAACAATGGTATTTTGTTTTGATAGTCTTGTGGCATATCATGAAGTTGTTGTGGTAGGACAAGGGGAGCATATCTAGCAACCATAGCTTGAAGCTTGGCTTGACTAAGAGGTAAGGTAGAACTGCTTGGAGCTGTGCTGGAAATGATAGTGGATGAACTAAAGATAGTATTTGAAGTGTTGGGGAATGAAGATGATGTATATAGGAAATCAAAAGGTGAACTAATGGATATAGTGGATGAAGTGATTGGTGGAAATAATACTATGGGTTGTAGAGGTATTTTAGGGATAAATGAATCTGTAGATGAGCTGGTAGTATAATTTATGAATGATGTAATAACATAAAGAGATGAATCTCTAGCTGGAATCATTGTGGTATGTAATTGGGAAGCTGAAAGTATGTTTGCATAAGTCAATAAATGAGCTAATTCAATAGCTTCATCAATATACTTTAGAATAGTAACATTAATTTCCTCAACTTTGGTCTGATATTCAGGTTTCTTAGATCTAGAATTTACTACAATAGATTTATGTTTTGCATTCAAAAATGAAAGAAAAGCAGGGTCTAAAACAACAGTTTTTAAATCATTTTCAGATTTACTTTTAAATAAGGAATGCTCAAATTTCAGATCAAAATCAATGTCTTGAAGACTTACTAATTCACTTGGTAATGAATTGACTCTTACTAATGAGATTTTAGCTTCTAAATTTTTTGTTTGTTTTTTCTTTTTAGCAATTCCGTCTGGGTCATCTACTATGACAGTAGGCTTAGGATCCGGGTTAGACCTGGTATAATAGACTTTCCTAGAAGCTAGAGTTACAATTTTTCAATACCCACAACCTATAAAAGCAATCTTAAAGTAAAAATATAATTTAAATGATTCCTTTAAGACTAATATTATGACAGAGGACTAGTTATTTCCACAGTATGTTCGCCAGTATTGTTATCACTCCAGTAAATTCTTAAGTTGTGGGATTTTGGTTTTTAGTCAAAGAATACTAGAAGTAACCACAAACCTACTTCAAACTCTAGGATCTAGCCTTCCCAGGGTTCAGAGAGGGCTCTCTCTTTAAAATTTAACTTTGTTTTGATTTTGAATATTAGGCTAGTTATTAAAGTGCAATTTGGTTTGAGTTTGTTGGATTTGGTGGGAAAATTTCACTTGGAGGGTAGATAGAGGTAAATATACTTGTCCATTAGGCTATGGAGTCTAATTCAAGCTAACAAAACTAGGATCAAGGCCTAAAAGGTCAAATGCCTACAGGGAAAGGTAGATAACCCTTGGAGATTATGGAAAATTGGTTTTTTGAGATCGTATGATCGGGATAAAGGGCACTTAAGGATCCTTTGATCCAGAAAAGGGAAGTAGAAGATAGAGGTCAAATAGGAGAGGGAGCAATTAAGAATTCCCTACACCGGAAATCAGAATAAAACAAAGAAATGATAACTAGTTAAAAATGGGGTGCTATTAACATGTCTTGTAGTAATACTCCTAGTTATACATTCAGATTTTAGAATTAAAACACAGATGTATGGATGTAACAAAAGAAGATAACAATGAAAAGTTTAAGAGAGTACTTGACTCCAGATATTTTATCACAGGGATCCTGTCATCTTGAATTATGATGCCAAATAGGTTATCCAGGCTGCTACTCAAATTCGAAATCCAAAGCCTTCAAGTCAATGAAAATATCTATAATAATCTCCAGCAATTTTATTCCACACAAAAATACTTCAAAGAGTGAAGTATTTATATAAAATGACTTACAAAATATCCTAGATGACTTCTAGGAATTAACTTAGGAAAATTAAATATCTTACAACAATAATAGTGACAGCTTGCATAGCAAATCAGCAAGTTGTCCTATTTTATTCAAAATAACTAGGAACTGTTTTAAGATAAAAAGCAGCTGGCTTTTTAGATATTTTCAGCATCTAACTTGCCTTCACTGATACTATTTCTTGTTGATACTCTTTCTTACTGATACTCTTTCACTTCGGATACTCTTTAACCTTTAGTAAGATTGCTTTCTGCTGTAAAAATCTGTTTTGACTATGAAATCTGCAAACAAATTTTTTCATCTTCATGTGTTTGCTTTTCATTCTTCATAAAAAATCAGTCAATGCTTGCCACTCCTCACTTTTAGGAATTCTAATATTCTTGAGTTTCCTAAAATTCTCATCAGCCTCAATGTATCTAGAAAATGTGGGCTTGATGAAAAATAAATGCTTGATCTCATACTGCAAATAAAACAAATCTTCAAAACTTTTTAACAATACTTTTCATGTGGGATTACTTTGGCATGTTGGCTTGTTCACCTGCTCTTTGGCATGTTCTCTGATCTTTTTGTCATAATCATTCTGAGGCATTAACTTATCATCGATCACCATGATATTAGGAAGTCCCTTTTGCCTTAAATTAGTGAATTTCACCATGAATCTAGTGACAATAGTGTTCATTCCTTCACATTTCTCTTCAAGTTGCCTCATCAAATTTCTTTTGGTGGTTACTTTCCTAATTTCTAGGATAGTAGTTTTCATGTCATTTATTTTCAATTCTTCAAGTTGCTGTCTATTCTTGCTGTTGAGGAAATTTATTAACCTTACTACCTGTTCTGGTTTATCTTCCAATTATTCTTGTGTCTTTTGGATCTCTGCTTGTATTGCCAATAGTAACTCTCTCTACTCAAAAATTACTTGAATTAAAGGCCAAACATCATGAATGGCTTTAATTACATTATTCCATAGGTAATTTTTAATATATTATGTTTGGTCCTTGAGATTTAATTCTTTCTGGAGCTTCTTTACCTCTTCACTCAGTCCGTGGGCATTTTTCTCATGTATTTTAACATATATCTGAGTTGATTTGCTTGTCTTCTCAAGATTTTCAATTATCTTAGCCAATCTGTTGATTTCATTGGTATTCAAGGACATCTCTCCCATTGCCTTTACTAGTTGACTGCTCTCATTTGTAGGTGACAACACTGTTGTAAAATATTTAGTTATTGAAGTTGTTGAGGAAGTCACTGGCACTGCAGTGGCCAGTGGCTCTTTTGGTGCCAAATTTTCTCCTAAATTTGATGGAACTGTTGCTTTAATGACTGGGATGACAGTGGAAATGACTGGTTCCTTAACTATCTCATTTTCTTGGACAACTTGGTCCATTTGCACTTCCATTTCCTTTACTTGAGCTATGAGTTGAAATATTAAGCTCATCATTTCATATTTATCCTTTTGAGACTTTAAAACTTCATTTTTTTGAGGATGCTCTCATTGAGGAAGCTTGAGTTGTTTCCTCAAGGCAGCTATGTCCTCATTTTTATTTTTAACCAATGCTTCAGATGCTTTGATGTTTTTAGGATCATATCCTACCTGCAATACTAACTCTTCTAAGGCCTCTATCCTTAGATCCTTTACATATAATGAAGCTTTATCCGTCTTCATTTGGTCCTGCATATTAGAAATGGTATTTTGAAGCCTATGAGCACTCATAGCTTTTGTGGTCACTATGGAATAGAGCATCTCTGATGTTTTCTTGTGAAATTCAATCTGATCCAAATCATGTATTTTATCTGTGGCTACTTCCATATCAACTTTTTTATAGTCAGTGTTGTGAAACTAGCTCCAAAAATAGAAGAAAAGAGATATCAATGACTTAGAAATAAGCCACTTCGAGGGGGCAACCTCCAATACATTACATGAATGAACAATTCTTGGATGATACAAATTACAAAACCTCCTTTCTATATATAGGAATCCATGGGGCCACAATGTAATCCTAGCCGACCTAACAATAATAATTTAAGGGCACAATAATAACAATATGGGGGTTACAAGGGTACAATAATAACAATAAGGGGGTTACACTAACAATAATAAGGGACTATACTAGTAATATAGGGACCTAACATGTCCCTCTCCTTCAAAAAAGTGTTGTCCTCAATGCTTGAGTAGCTCTGGGTGCTTCTGTATAAAATTCTCATCCTCCCATGTAGAATCTTCAGTGGGTAAGTTCTTCCACTTGATGAGATACTCTGAAATTTATCGATTCCGTAGCTGTCGAGTTCTTGTTTCCATGACCACTTCAGGTTCCAATATTAGTTTTCCTTCCTCATCAAGTTCTGGAAATATTGTTTGAACTGGAATATTTTCACCAATAACCTTCTTTAAGCATGAAACATGGAAAACTGGATGTACTCGCGAAGAAGCAGGAAGCTCCAATTTGTATGCCATAGAACCAATCTTTTGCAACACCTTGTAAGGACCATAGTACTTTGGTGATAATTTATTATCCTTCTTAGTTTGCTTGAGGGACATTTGTTTGTATGGTTGTAGCCGTAAAAATACCCAATCTCCTACATCAAAACTTCTCTCGCTGCGATGTTGATCTGCCTGCTGTTTCATTCGATTTTGTGCCAAATTCAGGTTATCCTTTAAGAGTTGGAGAACTTCTTGCTGATGCTCGATGTGATCTTCCACTGCTTGAACCTTCGAATTTTCCCTTAAAGATGATGTGATGGGTGGTGGATGATATCCATAAAGTGCCATAAATGGGGTCATTTTTGCTGCAGTATGGAAGGAAGTGTTATACCACCATTCAGCAAGAGGTAACCACTTGACCCATTGTGTTTGTTTATCGGATACAAAACAACGAAGATATCCTTCCAAACATTTATTTACTATCTCAGTTTGACCATCAGATTGAGGATGATAAGATGAGCTATGAGCTAATTGAGTACCCAAACAAGAAAATAACTCCGTCCAAAAATTTCCAGTAAAATTGGGATCTCTGTCACTCACGATAACCCTTGGGTTTCCATGTAGCTTTTGAATTCTGTCCATAAATGTAGTAGCAACTGTACTTGCTTTAAATGGATGAGATAATGCACAAAAGTGTGCATACTTGGTAAGTCTATCAGCTACCACCATGATGACACTCTTTCCTTCGGACTTAGGTAAACCTGTGATAAAATCCATTGAAATCTCCTCCCAACGTTGACTTGGAATGGATAAAGGTTGTGGAAGTCCCGGGGTCTTAATTGTTTCCACTTTATTCTGCTGGAAAACCAAACATTCCACCACAAAATTTTGAATATCAGATTTAAGGCCATCCCAAAAAAATTCTTTCTTCACCCTGTGGTAAGTTTTTAAAAATCCTGAGTGTCCTCCTAAAGGAGAAGTGTACAATTCCAAAAGAATCTTTTGTTTTAGTTGGGAATTCTTACAAAGATATAAGCGATCTTTGTACCATAAGGAATCATTTTTCCAACTAAATGTATCAGATGTACTAGGATCTTGTTGCAATTTTTGAATGAGTGTCCATACATCTTTGTCCTTCTTCCATTCATCTCTTGCTTCGGTTATCCAATCTGGTTGGATAATAGAAATGGCACAAAGCAATGCTTCCACCTCTTCATTCTTTCTTGAGAGTGCATCTGCAACAACATTAAGCTTCCCTTTTTTGTAGCTTATTTCAAAGTCATAACCCAACATCTTTGTGACCCATTTTTTCCACTCTTCTGAATATAGTATTTGTTCCAAAACGTTTTTAAGACTATCATGATCAGTTTTACCTTGAAGTGTCTTCCCATTAGGTAAGTTTGCCATTTCTTTAGTGCATGCAGTATTGCTAACATTTCCTTCTCATAAATAGGATTCTGTAAATAATTTCATTTGATTGGACGACTTTCAAAATCAATGGGTCTTCCTTCCTGCATTAAAACAACACCAATTCCATTTCTTGAGGCATCACATTCCACAATAAAGATTTTTGTGAATTTTGGCGTAGCTAAGTCCGGTGCTAGGCACATTGCCTCTTTAAGATGTTCAAAGGCATTAGTTGCATCAGGAGTCCATGAAAATTCATCTTTATTCAATAATTTTGTTAGAGGTGTTGCTATTCTCCCATAATTCTTAACAACCTTGCGATAATACCCTATTAACCCGAGAAATCCTCGCAACTGCTTTATGGTTGTGGGGACTTTCCATTCCTTAATGGCTTTAATTTTTTTAGGGTCTACCTTAACACCCTCGTGAGATACAATATGACCCAGATATTCCACCTCTTGTACTCCAAAGAAACATTTGGATGTTTTTGCATATAATTTCTTCTCCTGCAATAGTTTGAGCACCCTGTCAACATGTTCAACATGATCCTTCCAAGACCTGCTGTAGATTAGTATATCATCAAAAAATACTAGCACAAATTTTCTAAGGAAGGGTTTGAAAATGGAATTCATCAACCCTTGAAATGTAGAAGGTGCATTGGTAAGGCAAAAGGCATGACCAAAAATTCATAATGACCCTCATGAGTTCGAAATGCTGTTTTTGGAATATCTTCAGTCTTCATTCTAATTTGATGATATCCTTAACGAAGATCCAACTTGGTAAAATAAATTGCTCCATGTAATTCATCCAATAATTCATCAATCACAGGAATGGGAAATTTATCTTTAATGGTGATCTTATTGAGCTCCCTATAATCTGGACACATTCGCCATGATCCATCCTTCTTGTGTACCAATACTACAGGAGCAGAGAAAGAACTTTGACTAGGTTGAATTATACACGCCTCTAACATTTCTGCAATCATACGTTCAATTTCGCTCTTTTGGAAGTAAGGATATCTATAAGGCCTGATGTTTGGAGGAACACTTCCTGGAATCAAATGAATAGCATGATCATGATCATGAATAGGTGGGAGTCCTTTGGGAGTTTCAAACACATTGGAATGATTGTCCAAGACTTGTTGGAGATCTGCAGAAATAGATGATTTTGATGTTGGAACTTCTAGTGAGCATAATTGTGCAATTACGCCTCGCTGTTCTTTCTTTAGAAGCTTTGTCATGACATTAGAGCTTATTATCCTTCCTGGCTTCCCCGCAATACCCCGTAATTCGACTTCCTTTCCTTATGAAAAAAAATTCAAGAAAAGTTCTTGAAAATTAAAAGCTACCGTCCCCAAAGATTGTAACCATTGTACTCCTAGTACAACATCAGCACCTCCCATAGGAATGGAAAGCATTGGACTAGTCAATACATATTCCCCCATGGTTAGATTGATATTATGGCATTTTCCATAGAAATTTATAGTTCCTCCATTTTCAACCATCACTTGACATTCTGGTGCTAGGTATAGGAAACAATTTAATTCCTTGGCTACCTTACAATGAATAAAATTATGGGTGCTACCTGAATCAATCAACACTATTACCTTTTTCTTCTTGATATGTCCTTCTATCTTGAGATTTTGAGGAGTGTTAATTCCTACCAGTGCATTACATGATATGGTCGGAGTCATTTCTTCCTCTTCTAGGGCTGGTTCCTGGTGTATATCCTCTTCTTGTTCATTTTCTTCTTCCTCTTAACAATCTATGTAAAATAATTTCTTCTCAGCACACTTATGACCTTTAGTGTATTTTCTATCACAACTGTAGCAAAGCCCTTTTTCTCTTTTTTCTTCCAATTTTTGTGGTGTCAACCTTGTAGGTTGTGGAAATCTAGGCGTAGCAACACTTCCTTATTTATAGAAGTGAGTGGTAGGCTTCCTTGTCGCCATAATTTTACATTCAATTTTTCTTGCCAACCTGAATGCCTTCTCCAATGAATCAGGTTCCAAAACGTGAACTTCATGTTGGATGTTATCCTTTAAAGTGCCTAGGAAGAGATCAATCCTGTGTTCCTCTGTAAGATCAGTTACCCTTATATTCAATTTTTAGAAGTCCTCAATGTGCTGCCCCACTAAACCCTTTTGTTTGAGATTTATCAATTGGGTAAAGAAGGTGTTGCTCTTTGTATCCTCATAATGTGCTATCATTTCCTCCGTAAAAATTGACCAAGTGACAATTTTTTTACGGGAGCAAAGCAATTGATACCATACAAATGTATTTTGTTCTAAATGTAAAGTTGCAATGCGTACCTTTTGTGTGTTTTGCACATTATGGAGATCAAAATATTGCTCCATCTGTAGTATCCATGTTACAGGATCCTTTCCATCAAACTTCCTCATATCCATTTTTTGAATATGGTGGTTCTTCCCACCAACATTAGAGTTTATGAAGTCACGATTAACATTTATTTTGTTCTCATCATGAGTTTCCTCTACTATCTTTTCACCATTAGGAAACATTTCTTGTATCAACTTTGTCAAACCTTCCATGTCTGCTTTAGATCATTCTTCATGTTTTCCATGTTGTCTTTCATGTCACCCATCTTAGCTTCCATGCCAGCGTCCATGCCATCCATCTTAGCTTCCATGTCAGCTTCCATGTCATCCATCTTAGCTTCCGTGCCTTTCATCAAACCATCCATCTTCGCTTCCACGCCATCCATCTTAGCTTCCATGACTTTCTTCAAACCATCCATCTTCTCTTCCATGCCATTCTTCAAAACTTCCATTTCATTTTTTGTTGCTCTTTGCGAGAGAGAAATTTGGTGTACTTGCTCTTGTAATTTTGATAGATCATGTTGCAATTCTTCATCTTCATGAGTCATAGTAGAGCCTTCTGAAGGCTTAATGGGTGTTGAATTATTTTTACGAGGAATTTTTTAGAACCCAATACTGATATATATTATACAATATGCCCTTGGAATCAATTCAAATTGATTCTTCAAACAAGAATTATGCAATTCGGAAAAAATTACACACGTTTTTCTTGCTTTTGAAGAGCTCGCTATTTAAATTGGATTATCTCTGTGGTTACAAATATTCAATATCTAAAATTTCTCACTGAGGTAGCCTTCTGAATCCTCTTTTGAATTCCACAGGTTTGAGCAGATTTGGATTCTTCAAGGTAAATTTATGTCCAATCTCCCACAATGACCTAATTATGGACTATTTCAGTATATCAAACTTGTACGACTTGCCAAGTGTCCATGTTTCATCTTTTATCTCTAAAATTGATAGAAAAGAAAATACAATCTGTGTACTTGAGGCCACTTTTTACGGTACTCCAATCCGATGCTCAGAGAGAGAGTTATGAAGCTTTTCCCACGATCACCTCTTTGAGATGAAATTCGGGAGCCTGAAAAAGCACTACCTTCCACAGATCATATCTCTAAAAATGTTGTGAACCAAGCTCTAAAATTTTGCGACGAGTTTCCTTAGGATTTCAGATTTGTGCCCTAAACATTTTAGATTCTGAACCTTCGTAGAAAAAAAATTATAGCGCAAATTCCATGATGACCTATTTAGATTAAATTGAGGAGCCTACAAAAATACCTAACTTCCACAAATCATATCTCCGAAAATATTGCAAAACAATCTTTGAAATTTTGCGACAATGTTCCTCAGGAGTTAGGCTTCGCACCCTAAAAATTTAAGCTTCTGAATCTTCGTAGAAAACAAGTTATAGCGAAAATTCCATGATGACCTGTTTGGAGCAGTGAAACCCTAGAATCCAAAGCTCTGATACCAAATGTTGTGAAACCAACTCCAAAAATATAAGAAAAGAGATATCAATGACTTATAAATAAGCCATTTCGAGGGGGAAACCTCTAATACATTACATGAATAAACAATTTTTGGATGATACAAATTACAAAACCTCCTTTCTATATATAGGAGTCCATGGGGCCAGAATGTAATCCTAGCCGACCTAACAATAATAATTTAAGGGCACAATAATAACAATATGGGGGTTACAGGGGTACAATAATAACAATAAGGGGGTTACACTAACAACAATAAGGGACTATACTAGTAATATAGGGACCTAACAGTCAGCCACTATTTTTGGCACTAGTATAATGGGCTATAAAACTGACATAATCAATTTTTGAGTTAAATAATCAAATGTTGATAGGAATCTGTTTTGGTTACCTGGATTTTGCTTCAAAAACTGAGAATATATTTCAGTTTTGATTTCCTCATTCTTCAATTTGATTTTCTTGTATTTTTCCTTTATATCTAAATCCTTCTCCTCAGCTGAATGTGAGGAAGAAGCCTCCATACTTTGTTGCCTCTCCATCATTTGTGTCTCTTCATTATTCAATTGTTCTTGATTCTGATTTGGCTCACTAATGATTACAGTGGCTACATTGGTCTCTATTTGTGTAGTGTCAGTATTCAAGGGCTATGTTTCCTCAACATCTATTGTAATTTTACCTTTCGTTGTTGTATCTAGTTTTTGCCTCTTATTGTAAATGATTTTAAACTTTGTCTCTGTGGTAGTCTCTGCAATATAAGCTCCTTCTTCTCTGATTCTTTTAGTGGATGTCTCTGGCTGTTTAGCAACTTCCAAAGGGTGACTATTATTCCTTTGGTTTACTGCCTCTTTTAAATTATTTTCAACCCACTCAATTTGATTAGCAAATTTCTTTATATCTGGCTTTGACTCATGGATAAAGGGTGTCAATTTACATTTTACCCTTAGTTTACTTAAGATCCCTTGTGGATCATAATTCCATGGGAAGATTTCTTCTAATTTTTATTCCAGTAGTTGACTTGCTGCTGCCTTTTATACATCTCTTTGATTACATATGAAAGGCCCAATTTGATTTTTGAGTTTAAATTGGGTATTTTTCTTGGCTACCATAAAATTGATTGAATCTGAATTCAGGATCTGCCTAATGTACTCTAAGGAAAATATCCTCATAGATGGATTCTTAGGTAACTTGTAGGGAAACAAGTTAGAACCAAAAACTCTGATTTCAGTGAATTTCTTACATAAATACCAATCACCTACTTTTCTTTGCTCTGATAGCTCCAAATTCTCTTCATTTCCTCACTGATTCTAGGTTGTTCTGTTTTTGTCAAAATGGTGGTCAATGGATGTACAAACAACTCTGCAAACTCTGAATAACTGAATTATGTGCCTTCTTTTCTGAGTATAGATGTCCAAACGACAATTAATAGAGTTTTTCCTTCTATATCCAAATTTTGAAGTGAAATTGGAAAGCTCTCTGATTGAAAGAATATAAACAAGTGGAAAAGATAAGATGTATATCTAAATACTCCTTCCAGCTGCAAATTAGTCAATTGATAGTGAATGTTATCAGCTATAAAACCAGCATATTCAAATACAACTGAAGGTGGCTGTCCTTGAGAAAAGGTGGACAAAAACCCTAGGATAGACTCATCAGTGAAATACCCAAGTATGAAGGAAAGCATGGAGATTACATGCCTTGAACCTTCAGGGAACTTGGCAGTTGAATATGGAGGGTTTAATTTTGTAATTTCAACATGTAGAGGCATGAAAGTCTGGAAAATCATAAACATTTTAGGAAATTATAATTTAATGTATAACTTAGTGGGGGCTTCAATAGATAATGGGACTGCTTGGGGGTCTAGTTGAAGCTGCAACATTTGGTTTATTAACTCTGCAGTAACAGTAAATAGGACCTCTTTATTTGCATTGACAATAGCTCTTTGTTCAGGAATGTAGTACTAGTGACATAGTCTGATAATATCTTGACAAGGGTGAGTCAGGGGGACTAGATATTTGGGAAAATTGGATTCCCAAATGTGAACATCTTCTTGATCATCTAGGGATTTTTCAAAACACTATTTGTGGATATCTAATAGATTGAACTCAACTATAGGATCAGTTATTTTTTAGTCAATGTCAGCTAAGGGAATACACTCAATATCAACCACTGGGGGTTGTAATGGGTTGACTACAATTGCAGTATTTGGAGTCATGGCAGGAGTAGCTTTGGGAGTTTTAGAACCTTCATATTTGTTTCCACTCTATATTTTAGGCATTTTGTTTGGCTTCTTCAAGTTTAAACTGTTTGCAGAGGCAATTTTACTATAACAGGGGCTTGATTAGGCAATTTCAGCAAAACATAATGTCTTTTTTGGATTTTATGCTCAATTAGGTCTCTCAAATGAAGTTCTGAGGCTAAAAACCAATCTAAAATAGAAAACAGGGGTTTTCTGAGTCTTTTGACTGCAAATTGGGTTAAAAATCTGATGAAAAAGGTTTTTTAGAAGATATAGGGCACCTGCAGAGGATCTCTGGCATTTTAAATCTTGAAATTGATCAAAAACTGTGAATAATTGATAATTTTCTTTGAAAATGGTGTGCAGCGGATTCTAGGTTTCCTGGAAAAATTTTGCCAGGGTTTTTCATGTTTCTGGGACTTTTGGACAATTGAATTTAATCAATTTCTTAATCTTTAGGATGCTTTTGTTTCTTTTAAAAGGTTTTTGAATTTGACTACAGGTTAAATTCTTAGAAAACTACTTGTTTTGATGCAGGTATAGGTTTTAACAGGGTATACTTCAGTCTTTTGGTCGAATTGATTGCTTCATAGGTTGAACTGGAGTGATATAGCTCCTCAACAGTCTCTTACAGGTTTCTTTGGTGAATTACGGAAGTTTTGGGTGTAAAAAGGGGTATCAGAGGCTTTTTTCAACTTTACACAGTCGGGGAAGTGAAACTCTGGTCTGAACGCAAAAGATAGGTAGAAGAATGCATATACAAAGGTTTTATTAAACATTTGATTGTATTAACCCTTGGCATTAAAAACAGTTCGCGTCAGGCGAGAAGCTGTTTCAAATTACACAGTCTTTGAAAAATGAAGGTTTATCGCATTGATTTTGAGTGGTAAGAGGTTTTAATGAAAACCCACACGATCGAATCAAAAGAGGCCACGTGGAGGGGAGGGGTTATATATTAGCGGGGTTAATGTCTTTATTTAAAACATTTGTTAAATGTTTTTAATAAAACATAAGAGGGAGGGCTTATACGTTGTATTTATATAGTTTTCAACCATTTTGGATAGTTTAAAAACTATAGGGCGGGATATTTGAATATGGATAACCTTTTAGACCAAAGGGCTTTTTATTTTGGGTTTTTCATTTATGCACATGGGATAATATACTTTGGTCAAAAGTTTATAATAGTGGGTTTTTTGGGGTTTATTAGATATAACAGAATTAATAACTAGGAAAGGGTATCTCTTAGGGATTTAATAAAATATGTTAAAAGTTAATATGAGAGGGGAGTGAAATGTAAAACAAAGTATGCATTATCTCCAAGTATAACATAATAATCAAGCACTTGCTCATCTTTTTATATTTCTTTCAATAATACTTAGGATAAATGTGATTTTGTGGGTTTTTATGAATGCTTATGAAGGGATGAAGTTAGTTATCTCTAGGGTTACAATTTTACTAAGAAAGAATGTGTTTTTACCTAGGAAAAAGGGGTTTTAATGTATGGATAAAGGGTAAATGAGGATTTAGCATAAGAACTCAATATTTTTAAACTAACCAGTCATAGAGCCTTGGGTCCGATCCCAACAAAAGTCAAAGAAATGCTCTGAGCCTGTTTGAATGATAGCTTAGAATACTGAACACTCATGGGAGAGGGGAAATTAGTGATTTTTCCGAATGATGTATTATTTACATTATTAATCTACTGCTTTCTACCTACCCAATCTTGTATTTCTAACCTTTTTTCTTCATTTTGCAGGTGCATTTAGGCTTGCAACCTTAAAACATTTTCTTTCAAAGCATAAAACTATCTAAATCTACCTTATTTCATCCGAGGGCTCAGATTAAACTGTTGAGCTCCTCATTATTCTCTACCTATATACTGATTTGTCAAGTTTAAACTGTTTGAAAAATATTTATTCACTATCAAAAACATGAAATTGAAACATGAACAGTTAAGATTAAACTATTTAACTAATCATGGATTATGGAATTTATTGACACTCTGCACATAAAAATTATTCTTGCAGTAAAAAGTAAAAGTAGTGGCATTTGGACTTGCACACTTTCTGGTCTTATTTTCATCTCTCTTTTCTTTTGGGTATATTTTTTTCTATTTCCTTTGATCTTTCTTTTAGGACTTTTTACCCTCTTTTTGATTTTTTATTATTTTTCATCTTTTCAAAATATGGGAAAACAACTTGCAGAAAGCAAGGTATGTACATATTTACAAGACTTATCAAAGTCAATTCAAAATTTTATGAACCCTATTATTATAGGACCCTAACATTTCCAAGGATGCACAAAAAAATATATAAACAACAACTGAGTTGGGCATATTTATGGGGTACACTGATACACGTCACAACTATCGAGTGTACCTACCATCTCACAGGATGATAGTTGTTCTTAGATATGTGAAATTCAATGAAGAGAAGGCCATGAGATGTTACCTTGAGAGAGATATTTAGTTGCATGCATATGAGGATATTTTAGCTCCAATAGAATAACCCCAAAATGTTGTGGAGTAGCCACATGCAGAGGAGAAAAGAGTGGAATCATCCACTCATGCCGATACATCTGGAGATGGAAGGAAGCACACCAAAGAGGTTGAAAACCTACAGGTTGATGCATGATTCTAGAGAGAATTTGGGAGCACCCACATCACAACGTAGGCAGAGGAGGTCACCGAATCGGTACACTGGCTACTTGGCTCTGATGAGCAAGACTGTAGATACTGAACCATTCTCATTTGAGGAAGTAGTGCAGAAACCAATATGGGTCGATGCCATGATAGAGGAGTATGAATCCATTATGAGTAAATGTAAATGGGAAGTTGTCCCAAGACCAGAGGACAAGTCATTTGTAGGATACAAGTGGATCTACAAGGTGAAGCAAGCAACAAATGGGAGTGTCGAGAAACAAAAGGTCATATTTGTGGCCAAGGGGTTCTCTCAGGTGGAGAGAATTGATTACGGGGAGACATTTTCTCTAGTATAAAGGTACTCTTCAATCAAATCTATTCTATCACTTTCAACGTAGATGGGATGGAAGATACATCAGATGGATGTGAAGACAAATTTCCTCAACAGAGTGATTGAGGAAAAGGTGTACATAGAGCATCCAGAAGGATTTGAGATGTTTAGTAGAGAGTCACATGTGTGCAGACTCAAGTGAGTATTGTATGGATTAAAACAAGCACCATGTGCTTCATACACCAAGATCGAAAACTATTTCACCAGGTTTGGCTTCACCAAAAGTGAAGCAGATGCAAAACTTTACCATATTGTGGTCGAAGGTAAATTATTTATTATAGTATTATATGTCGATGATTTAATTCTAACATGTGATGAGAAGCTGATAAAATCTTGAAAATAAGATTTGGCAAGAGAATTCAAGATGAAATACATGGGGCTCATGCATTATTTCCTTGCTTTGGAAATTTGGCAAGGAAATGAGTAACTGTTTGTCTCTCAAGTTAAGTATGCCAACGAGATAATGAAGAAGTTTCACATGGACAGTAACAAACCCATGGAGACTCCTCTATCAGGGAATTGGAGGAAGGAAGATGCTACTTCAAGCGAAGTGGTAGAAGATACCATTTACAAGTAGCTTGTGGGTTCACTTATGTACTTGGTGAACATACGACTGAACATGTGTTATGCAGTTAACTAGCTTAGTCAAGAAATGGTGAAGCCAACAAAACTATATTGGAAGGTAACCAAACATATGTTGAGATACCTCAGAGGCACCCCTCAGTTTGGTCTTTATCACAAAAATACAAAAGGAGTGAAGCTTCAAGGCTTCACATATGGAGATTGGGCAGGGAGTCCATTAGACAAGAAGAGCACACCAAGAGGAATATTCAGTATTGGGTTAGCAATAGTTTCTTGGTACAATAGGAAGTAGAGTTCAATTTCACTTAGTTTAGCAAAAGTAAAGTACATGGTTTCTAGTCAAGAGACTTGTGAGGCTATATGGGCGAGGAAGATCCGTGTTGGGTTATTTGGTCAGGAGATGGATCCTACAATGATTCACTGTGACAACCAGAGTCGTATCAAACTCTTGGTGAATCCAATTTTTCATGATAGGTCCAAGCGTATCAACATCCAATACCACCACATCAGAGATTGTGTGTAGAGGTGGATCATGTTGCTAGATTACATTCCTATGGATGAACATGATGCATACATCTTGACAAAGGCACTGTCAAGAGGAAAATTTGAGTTCCATAAAGGCAGAATTGGGGTATTTGATAATCCCTTTCTTGCTGAGAGGGAGCATTGAAAATGGAACCAAAAAAATATTTGATTTAATTTTGACTTGAATTAAATTAGAATAAAATTGTAATTCCACATCTCATGAAAACTTGTACGACTTAAATAAGTTATTTGACTTAGTTGGTTTAGTTAATTTGAGTTGAGGGTTTAACTTGAGTCATGTAGAGTGGTTCCTACTTTTTAGGAGCCCTGATTGAGTTTATCTTGAGCTGTAATTAATTAATTCAGTTTATCTGAGTTAAAATCAGTTTAAATAGTTCCAACTATTGGAGGAACTAGTGGGAGGTCAATTAGTGGGGTTTGTACTTCATGATAAACCATTGAACTGATAAATTAACCATTAATAACTCATGCATTTGTGAAGTGATAGTTACCTAATTGAGATTGGAGTTTAAGGGAAGTGTACTACCAATATTATAATCATCCAAATTTTACAGGTGGTGCATGGAGTCAGAGGAATGCCTATGATGGATTGCATAGTATTGGAAGGGGATTTTCCTATTAATAGGGGCTAATTGCCCAAGGAAACAACACAAGGAAATAAGGACTTGGGAAAGCATAAAATTGGTTAAGTATTGGCCTAGGCTTATCTAGGAAGCAGTGAGACAGATAGAGATAGTGCAAAGGTTTCCCGGGGATGAGAAAAGCATTGTAATATTCTCATATTTTCTAATTAATGAAATATACAGATAGAGGGGTTTTTAGTTGTGGATTTCCCTAGGAAATCATTGTAATGTGTTGATTGAATTCTTTCTCTTGTATGCTTTGTGATTTTATGATTTTTTGAAATGGTTTTGCTAGTGTAGATTCAATTCTATTATTTTATAGAATTGCAATTAGTGGTTTGAATCTACAAGGAATTTCTACAAATACCCAATTTCAACACTCCCTCTTAGCGACAGAGGTACTTCCATCCCTTGGAAGTATCTCTCCTTCCCATACTAGATCAAAAATTCTCTTACATGTCTTCTATTCAACATTCATTATACACTTCACCTTCCATTATAAAAGCATAACATGTTTTATGAACATAACCCTTGTTCAAAGTGTCCCTGCTAATAGAAGCCTCATGCTTATTTTTTTCCAAATAGGCCAATAAGCCATTAAATGGATCCTTCTTCTCATAATATGTGGAAGTTTCCTTTGATGAACTCTTTTAGGGTTGTTGACTCTCCTTGAATTTGTGAAATCTCTTTGGAACTTGACTCACACTGAGTCTCTGAAACCTTATCCTTTCCTTCATCAATAGGATTTCCCTTTAGCCTGTAAATACCATTCTCTCTCACTCCAAGAACCACTCTTGGGATAGAGTTAGATCCACTAGGCTTGAGCATAAATTTTCCTCAATTTTTGAGATTGAAATCAAATTTCATATAAGCTCCAGTACCCACAATACATCTCAGACTCACAAAAATCCCCTTGACTCCATCCTAAATGATACAGTCCCTATTCCTCTGACTGCATTCTGACTCTTCTCACTAATTTTCACATGTAGCTCAGAGTCCCACTTGGTCAGGCTCTCAAACACTTCTCATGAACTTGTCATATGCTTCAATGCCCTACTATCCATGAACCAAGCGCCCTCATGAATGGTGCTCTCAAATAAATAATAGATTAGATAAAACTCATTATTGAATCTCTTAGTGAACTCATCCTTGTCAAATGTAGCTATAAGAACCATCACCATCTCTTGTTTCTTCTCTTTCCATCCTTTCTTATTCTTGTGTGGACACTTTCTCGCATAATGACCATACTCTTCACATGCAAGAATTTCACTTTGCTTAGGTCCTTCTTCTTGATTACACACTTCTCTTTGACCTTCTTCAACTTACTGGCAAGGGAAATGATCTCTGCATCAATATTATGCTGAATTTCCTCGTCCCAAAGTTCCATCTGATGAAATCATCCCATAACTTGTTCCAATCTAGAAGTTTCTCCTGTGGGACTACTCCTTTGAAGAATGGATTCCACCGGTTTGAGAAGCTCATTATTGTGGTCCTCACTAATTCTATTTCTTTCACATTTTCCCCTATAGCTGCAATCTCATCATGAATATGCGAAATCCTTGTGAGATACGAAATCACATTCTCTGAAATTCCCATCTTGTTGTCTCTGAGATTTTCTCTTAATACCATCTTTCGGTTCATTACAGAAATTTTGAGGTCTAAAATGGGCCTCAAAACAAAAATTTACATCCAAAATCAACTTTATAAGAACCAATAGGTTTCGAGATGATGACGTTAACCATGGGGGATGATTCACCATTTTTAGAGTAAAAAAGTAAACAAATTAAAAAATAAAAAATAAAAAAAACTACTTTTTCAACTCATATTTTGGACTTATCTCCCTATGGTTTTACTTAAATTTCGACCAAGAGCACTTTTTGGATGAAAAATTTAATTCATCATCCAAGGACTACCCATGTTGCATACTTTTGATGAACCCTGCTACATGAAAAACCATTTTTTCATGTATTTTTCATTTTTCGTGTAGTAGGATCCAACCAAAGTATGCAACATGGGTACTCCTTGGATGAGGAATTAAATTATGTGTCCAATGAGTGCTCATGCTCGAAATTTGAGTAAATACATAGGAAGATAGGTTGAAAATACAAGTTGAAAAAAGTTTTTTTTTCTTTTTTCCCTCTAAAATTTGATGATGTAATCTAAACTTATTTTATCGTTTCCACTATTATTTTATAATATTCCTTAGGAGGCCCATTTTAGACCTCAAAATTTCTCTAATGCTCATTCTTATTATGAAATAATTCCTATATACCTTCCCACATGTGTCATGCAGTATTATTTCTAGTGAGATGAGGTATCAAGTGATCCTTGACTCCAAGAATGGTCAACTTGGATTTTTCCTCTGCTAGGTTATATAAAGAAAAATATACCACATCAGTTAGTTATGTTATCTCGGTGTTAGCATAATCCCATTTACCATTCACCAACGAAACTAGCTTGTCCATTCACCATTCACCAACCATCTTGATTAGTTGTCATTCCTTCAATAACAAGACAACTTTGATCCATGTGCACACTTCTGACCCAAATTCTCTTCAAAGTAGCTCTAATACCATGTTAGAAATATATGCACCCCAAGTCTGGTCTATGATCTAACTAGAAACATAAACACATTGAAAATGCCTAACTTTAAACAATTTTTCATAGTGGAAATTACCTGCAATTAGATCAATATAATACACAATATTTTATTTCCCAAACATGTTTCTTACAATTTCATTAATAAGAAAACCTTAAAGCTCCCATACGAGGGATACTAGCCCTTTACCTCCTTGTACAATACCTGAAATATCAAGTTAATCCTTTCACCAAATCACCTAGGGCTAAGGCCAAATCCCTTAGGCTCTTATCTGCCCAATACAAAACCTACAACACTTAAATAATATTGGTGTACTTACCTATGCATGTTCCTTTAGACCACGATCCTCCATTGTTGTTATTGTCCCTTATATCTAGCAGTATTCACCTTGTTGTTATATATTTCCTTGCTTGTAACCAACCCTAACATACCTCCTTTAACCCTCGGTCTATACACTTAGGTGTCAGTCACCTTCAACACTCTACAACTAGCTTTTTAGGGCTATCCACAACCCTCTTTTCCTCCATTTGAGGTTATATGGTTAACACCCTAAAGACCTCACCCTGTCCTTCTTCAAATTTTGTGGTAAGGCCTCTTACTCAACCTCCTAGTTAGGTCTATGACCCTGTTCCTAGGGCTATGCCATCCCTAGTTAGCCCACCAACAAACCTCGGTTGCCTTGAGACTTGCTTGTTCCCTGGAGTCAAATTCTCTCATTACCTTTGATTACCTTGTGTAGGCATTTTTATCCCTTCATTTCCATATTCTGCTGCTACAAAAACCCTAAAAATAATTTTCAGACCTTAGTGTCCTATAGTACTTGGCCTCTTTATTCCTTTAGCAGTGACTTCCTTTTGCTAACCAAAACATAGAAAACTTGGCCCTCCATTTCTTCTTGTGCCTCCTTTCCTTCCCTTCTTCACAAGAGAAATTCCCTTCTTTCTCTTGTCCTATGCTTCTCCATTGGATGGTATATTTATAGTTGTCTCTTAGGTCACTTAGGAAGCCCTTATGTCAATTAAGGAAGCTCCAACTCAAACTTTACATTAAATTAGAATATAAATTCACTTTCTTGGGTTCCAAGCCCACTCCTTCGGATCCAAAACCCAAAGCTCGCGTGAAAACACCACATAATTATGGGTGTATCTCTCTCACAAGCCTAGAACCAAGGACAAGTGAGAGTGCCTCTCGATGCAATCCAATTTCAACAAGAATTAACATAGTATCAGAGAAATATAAACTTTGTGGGGGAGATTAGAGATCACAAAGGTTTTACAGTAACAGATTTTATTGTATGTGGTAGAATTTTAATTTGTAGTGAGCGTTTTGTGGATAAAGTAAATTTGGGTTGGAGGTGGTTGTAAAGTGTTGAATTTCCACAACCTTGGGTCTAGGTTAGAGTCTTAAAATCTCTTACGCTACCAAACCAAGAATCTCAATAGAACTACTTTGCACAATGGAATATAAATATGCACAAAATATAGACAAATTTTTAACTTTTCAACCCAACTTCATTATATTAACAAAAGATAACACAACTGCCTAGAGCTCTCGTACTAGGAATAATGTCCCTCATACATCCACTAGTATAATATACAAACAAGATATTTTGAACATCTGGCTGTAGCATGCTCTAACAACTCCTCTCGGCAGTACCCTGTACCTTCCTATTCCTTCAACTCCCGATCTGCAGCTTCTGCCTTCAAATCCATCTGGCCATTGAACCTTGGCTATCCAATATTCTCTATAGTTTTCCCTTCGTCCAACAAGGGCACAACCCATCGAGACTCTTGTCGAATTTTTCACAGTTCCACTTGTGAACAACTGTCAATTTTCCCACTGCTACTCCTCAACTACTTAGGGACTTTATCCCACTATGGTCTTCCTACGCTGCAACGATGAAGACCTACATAGGTCACGAAGGGCTGCCACCTATCACTGCAAGATCTCCATCTCCCACAATTAACACGGCCTAGGAGGACTTCCCATCATCTGTTATAGAAGTCCTTCTCCACACACAAGTCTCAGGCTTCAAAATCCTGCTCCTAGTCGATCAGACCCTTGAGCTCCAAAAAATTCCAGGCTAGCAGTCACCTGTGTCCATCAATTTTTTGCACTTCAGAACCAACTTGGACACTATCACATTGTCCTCTATCAAACCATAAGTGCCAAAATCTTGTCTGCACTTGTTCCCCTCTCAATATATCCTCCAACAGTCCATGAGAGACCAAGTCCATGTTATAGCATCTGCACCTAGTTAGGGCATCCCCACACCTGGGAGAGCCTTATAAATGGTTTCCCACAGACTCCACCAATCCTCCCTTTGTTTCTTCAATAATGGAGATATTGCACAAATCTAGGCACATCAATATGTCCTCGCCTAAGACACCATCAATCTATAATACATGGGTCCATCTGCAACACAATTTTATGTTGTCGTCTTGCCTTCTGATCTAATGTGCCTGATGTCACCTTGGCTACTTGGTATGCCTCCCAAGAATCCACGTGGGTTCCTCCAAAAAAATCCTAAGGCCTCCTCAACCTACCCATCAAACTTATCCATGCAATAGTCAACAAATTTGACCCAATACACAACAAAATTTTGCTCCAAGTCTTATGCCCGATCACTATGGAAACTATCACTGGTTCAGGGAATCTAACCATAAGATCTGCCTCTCCTATTTGAATTCCAAAAGCTACAATATCATTAATCCAAAAATTATGCTAAAATATGATCCAACACACTTCAAATCTACTCGAGGGTTGGTGTTCTATTGCTTTTTTTACTGTGTCTTGGTTAGGGCATCATGGAAACCTACAACAGCCCTAAACCATACACCAAAACTACCCCTATTTGTTGCGGACTTCCCTTGGAGAGGTCCTATCCTCCCACGATATTGTTCTGGGCATCAATCAACCCTCAACTTCCCTACGCAACCCTCAAACAATATGGTAAGGCTTGTGGCCTACCTACATCAGCCCTTAGAGGTTACAACTACCTCTCACAATGGTAATCCACCCATAAACACCCTCAGCCCAAACTTGAATTGAAAATTCTATGCCTCAGCCCTCTAACAATATAATCGGCCTCGATTCCAGCATTGTGTTTACCCAAAAACGACCCCTAAACAACACATGTTTCCTTTGTTGTTCTACCTCTTCTTGTTGCAACCTAAACATAAAATCCTCTCCCCCAATGAGTGCTTTTATCCTCGAGTGTGTTGCACAAATGGATGACTAAAACAAAATAAATTACCCTCAATTTATAGCCAAATGGGGGGCTTCCACGAATATATGAAGAGACACATCTGTTGGTCGAATTTTGCATCAAGATTACATGACTTGACAACCAATAATTACTTGCCAACTTCAAAAATTCATTTCTCCTCAACGAAAACTCAAATTTGGATTATTTTAGATTTTTCAGATTTGTCTCGATGAGAACTATCATCCTCATCCATCACATGTCGAAAAATCATCATGGTTTTGGCCCAAACATCGATGGGTGCAAAGCCCCAAGATTGTATCTCTAGCCGACAAGCCCATTTTTGGCGCTTTGACCTCCAACCCTCAAACACTAGGGATTGGAGTACCTCCCAGGCTACACAAAAATCAACTCTCACTCTTAGCGAGGGAGGTAATTCCAATAATATGAAGTAACCATCATCATCTCCGGCGATGAAACTAGCTCGTTTGACATCCATCACTGCAGCATACCCTGTAGATGAATCTGACAATCTCGGTAGTGCCTCTGCCTCATCACATCTAAACCTGAAGATCCAAGACCTCCATAAGGTTGCTCCCTTTTAGGCTAGACTCCCTCTGAGCCTACATCATCTCCATTGTTTCAATCTTGTAATCACTCATCCTTGTGATCCCTACTACAGTATCTAGATATACTTTACCTACTTGTTTAATTAGCATTAACAAGTTATTTTATTGAAAATGTATTTAGAAAAAAATTAAAGTATACGCTAACTGCAGCCTACACATCTACAAATTATTTATTGAACAATGTGCACATGTGACAATATTACACACAAATTTTTGGACAAATGTCCCCAGAAAAAACCCAATGTGGGAAAATAGGTGCAAAAAATCTAGAGGGTTTATATGATTATGCAGAATGTGAATACACCATTCTAGACACCAAACATGGTTGGCCATATAGATAAATTACATGGCAGTTTGTACCTTTCACTCGGAGACAAAAGATATGGTTGTATCACACCCTCAAGTGAGATTTACAGATCTCGAGCCCCTTCTAGCCCACTGGAACCCTTAGTGTTGCTTCTGCAGTCTTTGCATCAGCCCTCACTGGCCAATGTCCCCATTGCATCACCTTGACTGATGTTGCATTGCCCCAGCTAGGACTACTTCACCCTGGTTGGGTCTGCGTCACCCTGGCTGGGCTTATGCAGCTTCTGCATAGTCTCTGTGTGGTGTTGGTTGAATTGCGTCCTCCTAGATGGATCTGCATTGACTAGTACTCATTTCCCCTCTGTGTTGATGTGTCCTCGACCTTGGATCAGATCACCCCTTGCTAATCTCTGCCCCTCACTGCACTACAAACTCATCTGGAAGTTCTCAGCAAAAACCCGCCCCAAAAATTCGACTTAGCTTCAGTTCTCTGCCGATGTGTGTGTATCTCCAACTGACCTCAAGCCTTTCCTTTATATTTTTCTCATTGGAAAACCAACGACCATGATCTACTCTCTAATCGAAGACTTAGATTAAAAATATCCTTGATCCACGTCACTTAGAACATTTCATCACATGTGTTTAATTAATTCACTTGAATTTTTCTAATTCCCTAAGTTAGACTTAGGGTCATCGTTAAAAAAATTAATTATTTGAATATCTCATACACCAGATGAAATTTCTCCAAACACTTTTTTGGTTTTGGAGGTCTCACGTGTCTTAACCCCTCCAAAAAATTTCAGGGTTAGAGCACACCCGATGCTACCTCAAAATCTCAACAATCTTCCTAGATCAAATACCACTTGTGCAAATCCCACAAATCTCGGATATGCAACATCACGATCTGATGAAGAATCTAGCTTGGAAATATCTAGTCCATCACATGAATCCATATCGATCAACCTGATCTCATCTGTGCCAAAGAAACCCTTGAGTTTTCCCAACCATCCATGAAAAATCAACAAAATTCCATGATTAACGATATGACCTACAACAAACTGTTGTTTACCAGTCTCACCACCAATCCACCAAAACTTCCTTCCCATCTCACCATGTAACCTATCAAGACCACATCTCCATGTCTTCATCTGAACCCTCTACTCCATGATATAGACACCCACAACTGCTTCATTGTGAAAACTTTGATTCACTGTCCCTAAAAGTAGCTTAGATACGCTCTGAAACCATGTGAATTTACACGACCTTGGGTCTAGGTTAGAGTCTTAAAATCTTTGATGCTACCAAACTAAGAATCTCAACAGAAATACGTTTCACAATGGAATATAAAAAACAGTAAATCACATATGCACAAAATATAGACAACTTTTAAATTTTTCAACCTAACTTTGTTATATTAACAACAGTCCAGGGCTCCCATACTAGGGATAATATTGACCCTGATACTTCCACTAGTACAATATACAAACAAGATAATCTAACCATATGGTTGTAGCATGCTCTAACAACTCCTCTCAGTTGTACCCTATACCTTCCCAATCCTTCGACTCTTGATCTGCAGCTCCTGCCTCTATCAATGTTCCAATTCCATTTGGCCACTAAATCTCGACTATCTAATGTGCTCTCTAGTTGTCCCTTCGTCCATCAAGGGCACAACACATTGAGACTCTCGTTGAGTTGTTCACATTTTCACATGTAAATAACTCTCAATCTTTCCACTACTGCTCCTCAACTACTTAGGGACTTCAACCCACTATGGTATTCCTGTGATGCAACAATGAAGACCAAATTAAGGCATGGAGGGTTGCCACCTATCACTGCAAGATGTTCATCTCCCACAATGACACTACAAGGAAAATACCCTTTGGCGGAGGTTATAAAGGATATTTTTAGTGTCATAAAATTGGATAAAATTGTCAAAAAAATATTTTCCACAACATCCGTTTTTGGTAATGAAGGTTTTGATGGAGCTTCTAACGAAACTTCAACACAACTAAAAAAAATTGGGCAATCGGAAGTTTTTACGGATTTTTTTTCTCATAGGTGTGTGAATCATGTGTGAATGCACCTGTGAATTTTACCCTGTAACCACCGGTACTGTAAATATACCAAGCACCGGGATGGAAAAAAAAAATCGGAAGCACCAGTGCGTTTAGCAACATCTCGGTGCGTGTCACCCAAAAAGGCGCACTGGGTCGATAGAAGGCACATGCAACGGCACCGTTAAGGTATAAAAACACACCAGATAGTTTAGGTGTTAAAACACACTGGGCCATTAAGTTATAAAAACACATTGACGTGTTAAAGGAAAATCATATCGATGCATGCAACGCCTATCTGTCCGCGCAGGTGGTAGTCGTCGATAAAGCACACCGAGTGTTCTAATTGGTATTGGTATTTGGTGTGGTGCTCATAAGTCGTGGAAATTCACCGGTGCATAGTATCATACAAACGCACCGATGCGCAGTAACTAACATGCACAAGTGTTCATTTTCTATTTTTTAGAAACATCAACCTGTGACAGTGAAATTATTGTGATTTTTCAAAATTCATTACTCATCAAAAGTCGACACATATCTTATAATAGTATTAATAACAATTAAATTTTTATTAGTGCATTTGAATTTGATGTTTGGATGAATTTTTTATATCATATCATCAAATTTCGTATCTCTTCATTATAATATTTAATCATCCATATATTTAATCAATGCTATAACATTTCACAGCGACAATGAGCATGAAATAGAATACATTAAAACGCATTTTATTATATATATATAAGACATTCTTTGCCATACAAAATGGGATATTTATTGGTATCCCTTTGTCTTTTAATTGAGACACTATATCCTTTACATTAAACAAAATGTCTGATTTCATAGACAAATATTTCAAAAAATATAACACCTTGCTTTGATATCCAAACATATTGATCATCATTCTTCGTTGGAACTGCTGTAACTGCTCAAGATACTTCCATGACTTGGGTTATTTGGAGGAATGTTTTGTTCATTGTGTTGATTGTTTTATTCTTCTTCAAGTTCCATCTACAAACATAAAAATAAAGTGTAATGAGTGTATATACATTGGTGAGAATAATGAAAATTGCAATATTAAATAATATACATCAATGTAAATAGAAAAGAAATGTACCATAGCAATAATTGACTCGTTAACTATACACATTCTTTCAAAACCAAATTTCATGCCTTGTTTCAACAATTCATTTGCTGGCACAGTTCCATACTTTGTTTCCTGCAAGTTTTATACCCCATAACAAATCATAGATTTAATATAAAAGATTTTTTTTCTACTAATTATAGACGAAGCTAAGTAAAACAAGATATATGCTTACAAATTCCACAATTAATTTCTGATATGCCAACATATACTGACAACCCATATTTAACCCAATGTCAATCAATTCTTCTGATGGTTCTTCTTTGTATGTTAGCACCTGTTTGAAGACATTCAATTATGATTGTTGTAAAACAACTTAAAATATACAAAAATGAAATCTAGTTAAGTTGTTATAAGGAACTAACAATTACTCACAAACAAAGATATCAACCTTTTTCTTCCTTGTTGTCCTATTTTATGTGTTGAATAGGTTCCATTTTCTTTTATTTTCTTCAAGACAATACCTGAAAATTAATATTTAGTGCTAAATTATTTATTTATTGTACCTAATCGAAAAATTCAATGATTACATATTACATTTGAGGCACGTTGTTGTTGAGATGGCTCCTCGTGCGATGCAATTATGACCATTTATTTGGCAATATCCTTGTACACATTTTTGGACATTCCTACTGGCATATTTCTTATATCAACTCATTCATCCTTTGATATTTTCATAATCTTCCTGAAAATGTAACATGACAATAAACTGTTTAATTTTTGTATTTATATATGAAAACTAAATATAACAAAAGTGATATTTATAAATGATTTCTTTGTAGTAATATATACATATAATTCTAAAAAAACATTTAAAAGAATACTGCTTTTTCAATCCTTCTTTTTTGTTGTCATACGTTTTTTCTATTAAAAGTATGACATGTCTCATTGACCAATTTTCTGGAAACTCTTCCTGTAGTTTAAATAAAATTTGGTTCTTGGAATCATTGGGGTGATTTTTATATTGTAAGTGAAAAGAACATCTATACATTCGTTCCACTAGATCCCTCAAATTTTTGTAAAAGTCCCCCCGCCCCCCCCCACGTTAACCTCCAACACCACTCTAGATGAGCTAAGGCACAATTCATTTTCATTTGCATGTTCTATTTTTTTTCTTTTCTTAGAAAAGCATTCATTTTATTCGTTGTTGGTCCCTGTGGAACATTAAACATATCTGAATTAATAGATTGTTTGAAACATGTTATCTAATATTTTTAATTATATTATTAATGAAAATTCAAAAAAGAAACTCATATTGGATCGATACTATTTTTTCATTCACGTGATTCTTCCTTCTGCAAATTTTCCATCAATATTTTACACTCTTATGGTCTTAGATCAGAAATAATATTATCGATCTTCGTCATTTTGTGGGTCTGCGTGATACACACTAAACAATACATATTAGTTAAACTTACATATAGTTCAAAATAATATTTTTTGTAAAGAATTTACAAAGAACTTGTCTTTTTTTATTTTATGGATGTGTTATCAGTATTTTTGTTACTTGAACTCTTGTCAATCATTTCTTTATACATATAAAACCTATACCATTCATTAAAATATTTTATAAATAAATCACATACTTTTCAGGTAATAAATAAATAAAAATCAAGAAAAGGGTGTGACTTTCGAAACTTACGCACCCAACACGGTGCGGTAGGTTCTTATAAATGTATCGCAAATACATTAGAAACATCGTACAATGATCTTTGTCAACAAGGAGACCCGGTGTGTTATATTAATACCAGAGTATCGATTAACATAAACATAAATTAATAAAAAAATAATTTTATCAAACAATGTTTTTTTTCAATACGTGTATGGTGTGTTATACTACAATCGTGCACCGATGCGCTATTTCAAACAGTGCACACCGATTAACAAAAGTTGTCTTTTTAAAAATCATGCAAGGGCCGACATGGATTGGGATCTGACTCTGTAAGTGGTCTTGCGGATTAGATGTCATACACACACACACACACACACACACATATATATATATATATAGGGATAATTTTAGGGGCGAATTTTAGCCCAAAGGCGAAATTTAAGGGATTTTCAATTTTAATGGGTCAATAAGAGACTCGGCGCATTATATTAATATAGGAGCATCGATTAACATAAACATAAATGAATGGAAAATTATTTTTCTCAATGTTTTTTATCAATATGCATCTAGTGCTTTATACTAAAAGCATACACCGATGCGCGATATTAAACATGGAGCGTCGATTTTCGCGGGCGATTTATTTATAGAAAATAGTTCAGCCGAACTATTTTAAAAGTAAAATTTCGGCCGAACTTTTGTTGCCGGTTTTCCAATCCCCGGCAAAAATTTTGTTTGCTCGCGCCGTCCGTGTGCCGTCAGCCTAAACGAAATCAAAAGTTAGGCCGAAATTTCTAAGAAAGTTCGGCCGAACTTTATAAAATGTTCGGCCGAACTATTGCCGAAAAAAAAATTCTACCCCCGATTCTCACAAAAGTGTAACCCAGCTTCACGTTTCCGCCCAAATGCATAGTAAAATTTAAAAATTTTACTATGCATGTATTAAATCTAACATAAACTGTAAAAAAAAAATTATTACAGTAAAATTTAACATTTTGACTATACTACAAGGTTTTTGTGTGAATCACCAGATGTTTCAAATTCTGATTCTCTGAATAGTGCTCTTGTTCGAAAGAATTTTCTTGTTTCACAATGCTCTCTTGCTCCAGGTATGTCTCTTGTGAAAATCCCTCCTTGAAAAATCTGGAAAAAATAATGAAATAATGAATAGCTTTTACTATTTAAAGAACTTTTATAAAATTATAATTCTGAAAATCATTTGCCGCTCATTTTTCAGTTTACAATTTTTTTTTTCACTTCAAAAAAGTAAAGTTGTGTTTTTTTTTCCCGATATTCGGTGCGTTTTAACTAATGAACCTGCGGTTAACTGTACATTAGCATCGATAACAATAACTCCTTTTTTAACACGCTGAAATTACTTTTAGGTATGTACATCAAAATTTATTGTTGATTTTTCTCAAATGTAGGGAGAAAATATCATAATTATATCAGATGGAAAATTCTTCAAAATCCAACTCGTTCCATAATATTTCTCAAAGTCCATCGAATAGTTCTGCCTATCCATATCCAGACGTAATTACTTCGGATTTTATTTATATTTTCATTATCTATTTGTTTTTTTTTGTAATCCATGTCAATTAGCTGAATAAAATTAATGTGTACAAATTAGCAGGTTCATGTAGATTCAGAATCAAGTTCAGATGCACAAAATATTCAAACAGTTCCAAAAAGTCGGAAGCTCTTATCAGGAGCAGCATACTGCAAAGCGCGGTTGTTAGATGAAAATGGACAGCCGCTTCACCCTACCAATTGTAACATGCCATCTTCTAGCCAAAATCTAGGGACAATTATGGTAATAATAATTTGGTATAATGTAATTATTTCAATGTCAAACCAATTAATCATGCATTGACATGCTTACTAATTGATATCATCGATATTGTACTAATCATGTTCAAATATATTTTTTGAAATTATTTGGATTCTAGTGATGATGAACAACCTACCTATCATCTTCCATTGCACCCCACGACAATGTCAAATAGAGAGAAGGTTGAATTAAGAGAAAAAATCAAAGAGTAACGATACCAATAATGGTTGAATCAACCACCTATTCAATTTCCACTACGTCCAAATTCACCAACTAGGAATTACTACAACAATAGTAGTTCTTCACAAGCTGGCAATGGAGGTAATCAAATACAGGTTGGTATGGATGATTACTTAAGGGATATGACTGTCATGGAGACCATGTTGTTAGATGCATTCCAGAACAATGATAAGTTAGGGGATGATGATCATATCGCTGATACCTTTTTCGAAAACCTTAAATTTGCTTCCACCACCCCTCTCTTTGGACCTGGTGGTCAATCAAATGCTACCCTGTTGGGCACAACGATGTTACTATACAAATTGAAAGCAAATTTTGGCTTGTCGAATGCATGTTTCTCGGAAAATTTGAGGTAATTGACCATCAAGTCCCTTATATTTTGAGAAATCTTGTCACAATGAACATTACAAATGGTCAATTTTATGAACGTTGATAACTATTGGAATTGTACTTTTAATATTGTCCACCAACTGCACGTTATTCAAAGATAAGGTTCTTCCAAGTGATAATATTGTTGGGTCTCATAATTGTTTCATTTTTATCATATTTATCCTCTCCATTCCTTACATTCCATAACCTCATTTAACCATTCATCATACCATTTCCATGGGTTCACCTCATTATTTTCCAATTTATTTATTTTTAATATTATAAGAGAATTTAGGATTAATTATTAGAAAATTAACAGATTTCAGTGATATCTCAAATGCGGATGAGCTTTGTAATGTGTAGGATTATTTGAAGGATTATTCAATAATCTTCTTGAATATTTCCTCCAACATTTCAAGAATTCAAAGGATAATTGTTCAAGCTTATTCCAAGAAGAAGATCATGGAGATTCCAAGGAGAAGGTCATGGAGATTTGGATAACATATCTCATCCAAGATTTGTGAGAGATGAGTGAGGATTTAAAGGGATCATATTTTGTAATTATAGGGATATTGGTTGAGAGAAAAGTAGATTTGTAATTATGAGTTTCTTATTAGAGTCTAGGATAGGAATGATAGATATGATAGAGAAGATAATTAGAGTCTAGAATAAATTTTTGGTTTTGTAATCTTTCATAGTTTTTCTTCATCGTTAATATATGTTGACACGGGGTTACACTTCACATGTCATTTTTATCTTATACAATTGCACATTTCCAGTTTATGATCTGCGGTAGTAATGTTGTTGGAGTATAATTGTTGAGGAAGGACAATCAGGTTCTCCTAAGTTAGGAGCCTCTTCTCTCGCTTTCTACACATCACAAACTATTGCTCTTTAGTCTCTCTTCTTGAGGACATGAATCTGGGGAAGGAATGAAGTTGGGATCTCCTATTCCTATGAAAAGAAGATATTGACAGCTGCGGAAAGCTTAACTACTCCTTCAAAAAAGAATGAATCAACCTACAAAAAATCTTGTATATTTGATGAAAAATAATTAGTAAAATAGGATTTTGATGAGAACAACGAGGAGTGGCGGCATGATCTAAAGGAGTAAAATCACGCCTACGAAAATCTTATTGAAAAATGGTTCCAAGCCAGTATGAGGTTAGATCAGTCGTTTTGTTTTTATTTAGTTAAATCAAGTCACCACAAATAGATCCAGTTATTCTTGTATATTTCCATTTTTCATATGTGCAATCAAAAGTGAATATATTTTTACTACTTTTGTATGCATGGTTACACTGGAAATTTGATTACACGTAGTGATTTTCAATATTCAATTAAAGTAAAGTAGGTAGGAAAAATAAATAAAAAACATTATTTTTAGTTTTTTTATTTATTTTTTGAATAAGTATGGAATCTCTAAAAAAAAAATGTCTCCAATATTTTTCAGGGATAATTTTTTTTTCTAAAAATTTTATCTTTTGTTTCAAAATTTTCTAATTCCATTTTTTTTATTGTTAGAAATAAAACAAATTAAAAATATTATATATATATAGATATAATCATTTAGATTTTTTTTTTAATTCAATTTTATTTTGGAAATAAAACAAATTAATTAAAAAATAAACAATAATTAAAATTAATAATAATAATAATTAAAAAAAAAAAATCAGTGAAAATAATGCACTAGGGGAGCTGAAAGAGAAGGATGGAGCAAGGAGAACACTTAGTCTTCTATCTGGTATTTTTATGCTTCCACACCCTACTAAGACATCTACTGCCGGTGAGGATGCTTACTTTGTAATACGTAATAATTGGGTTGGGGTTGCTAATGGGGTTGGTCAGTGGACACTCGAAGGAATCAATTCGGAATTGTATGCACATAAGCTTATGGAAAATTGTAGGAAGCCTGTATCTGAAGAAAGTACAAGTGCTGACCCAAAGCAATTACTTGTCATGAGTGCTATGGAAGCAAAGTCTGCAGGCTCATCAACAGTGTTGGTAGCCAGTCTGATTGGTCTGACTCTTTGCATTGTAAACCTTGGAGATTCTAGATTTATCGTCATTCGAGAAGGATTGGTTATTGTAAAGTCATCTCCAACGACGCATGGATTTAATTTTCCTTTCTAGATTGAGAGAGAGGAGATGATTCATCATTGCTATTGGAGAGCTATGACATTGCCCTGAAAGATGGAGATGTAATTGTTACATCTACAAATGGCCATTTTGATAACTAATATGACCATGAGATAGCTTCTATTATACAGAATTATTTACAACAAGGTTTGAGACCTAAGGAAATGGCGATCATCTCGGCTCCAACTGAAATACATGTACTCGGAGCAATGAGAAATGGACAACGAGTGAAGATTTTTCAGCTGCGCCAACCCGTCTATGCGCTTCAACTTACGACATCCAATTGTCGCCAACTTCTCTAAAAATACCAATGTTTGCATACTTGGTAGCACCTCTAGCATTTTACAAATGTGTAATGTTTGGAGTGTCATTGGCATTGTATGGCTCAGTCCAAGAAAATCACATTCAATCCCAACTAATGTGGGGAGATGTCGAAATTATGGGACTCCAGCACAATTCTCTAGTTGTAATTAAGTGAATCTCCGTAGATATCGTGACATTCGAGATGATCCTTCTGCGTAGACAGGCAATCCATTAAAGTCACCAACGACTATGTGAGTTAGTTGGCGTTCAAATAGAATGACGGGGAAACATTTTCGGAACATGGAATTTAGGCCAAATCTTTGCACCATTAGAGTCTCCGCGATTATGGAGATTTGATCCTTTCCAAGAATAGACTGCTTTTTTTTTTAATTTCAATAATGGTGTTTGTCTCTGTGTTGTTAGGGAATACGCGAGTTTTTACAGGTTGTCAAATATCTAATTCGAGTAGCAGGGCAGTTAGAAGATAAAACCATATTAATGTTGACACTACACTTTAAATATTCATAAGTCATCTCTCTTTTCATTTCCCATTTTCCATTAAAGGGGATGAAGGATTCGCTTCATATGTCATTGTTAGGAATACAAGCTTCTCAATTCTGTTGGATCTCTTACACCCGAGGGTCCGAGTTCATGTGTATTGGGCTTTAGTAGTTTGCGCTAGATTCCAAGACTAAAATCTCAAAACTCCTACTTTTCAACAATGAGCACGTAATCTAGTTGGGTTCATTCTTTTTCCTTGAAGTAAAGATGCGAACTTGTAGCGGGCATTGATTTGGGTTTCATATTTCAATTTCTATGTTTAAAACTAGTACATTGCTCCTTGCTCTGTTCTGAGATTTGACTAAAAGCTACGAGATCAGTATGATCTTTATCACAATATTTTGTCACTAGAGCCTTAATCTCTTTATCTATCTGGCCTTCGCACTTTTTCCCCAGTTTTTCAATCTGGGTCTCTAAATCTGCGCTCCCACTTTTCTTCTCATTGTTAGAGCATAGGAATTGGGTTCGCGTATTAGCTTTCAAGATGTAAGGGGTTTGTGTAATACCTCTTATTCCATGTTAGGCTTTTGAATCTGAATCAGATGCAAAGTAGTACCCTAGGACATCAATGCAAATTCAATGTCATGCACAATGCTCCTTTATTAGATGACACACAATTTGTTTGTTTTTTTTTTAAGGTATTGGTTAAAAGCAAGTTTCCCTCACAACCCATCCATTCATTAAATTGGTAAAATAGTGTCAGCAGCCCATCCATTTATTTAATTGGTGAAATAGGCTCATTGATATAATTAATTCAAGTTATTGCAGGTGGAAGTTACGTTAAATGTTTCAAAATAATTGTTTGTGCGGCTCATGATAACACTACCAATGGGTAAGATTTGATATATTGACTTCACAAGATGTTGGGTGAGAGGAAAGTCACATTTCATACACGCATTTCTACTTCGTTATTTATGGTTTAATATGAATTGAACTGTTGGAAGAAAATGATTCTACATGTTGAAATTTCAAGCATATTCAGAGATGTATGTAGATAGCTTGCTACTGAATGATGCTTTCGGATGTACGAAAGCTTTTTCCAAAAATAGCCTTTCAATTTGCACTAATCAACATATAAGTATGCCCTCACAACTCATCCATCTTCATCATGTAAGTATGTCATTTTATAACATTTATCATATAATTCCTTAAAAATATAGAGTTATAATTTTTGGGGAAAAAAACAGTTCCTTTCCTCACTTCATAAAAATTGCCAATACCATTAGTGGGGGGCTATATTCATATTTATGCCATGCCACATTCATTTATATCACATTCATAAAACCAACATACTTGTTCCAAAAGCCATTTACTATTACATTATGATTCAAACAAATGGCTTTTCAAATGTTTTTCAAAGATAATTGGATGCTAAAAATAAAAATACCATGGTTGTCACAGAAGAACCAACCATGTTGCAATCCAATAAAAACACTTTGTAAAATTATGAAGTTATCAAATGTTATCATGCAAAGTTAAAATATAAGCCAAGCTCAAGGAATAAAAAATTTTCAATGTAATAGATTGCATGAGGAGATGCAATACTTTTAGTTGGGGGGTAATTAAAGTATGTTGGGCCTTAGAATTGTCATTCATTTTCACTTCATTTGCATTCATCCTTCCATAATATCACTTCCACTCCACCTCCATTTCACTACATTAACCTTACCATTATCATTATTTGGGTCACATATATGTTTTTTTTCCAAATTTTATTAATTTCTAGTGATTTTAAGTGAATTTGTGGTCAAAAGTTAGGAAATAAAATGCATATACTAATACCTTACAAGTGGAATGAGACTAGTGTTATGTGTAGGTCAAAGAGAAGCTTATGCAAAAAGCCTCAACATTACGATGTGGCACCCTTTCATCCACGATTGGTGTAACTTCGAAAAAAATAAAAAATGGACATTTCATAATTCTTGAAAATTAGCTAATTCGTTTTTTTTTAATCACTTCATACAGGAATCGTCGACGGAACTAGCACACAAATGCAACAAGTAAGATGTTTTTCTTTTAACATTCCTGCATTTTATGTTTTTCAAAGACCTTATAGTTTTTATGCAGGAATAGTGCAAAACTTTTTCAAGTTGGAAGATGGTTTAATGTGGTGATTTTCAGAAATCACAATAAAACATGCATCATTGAAAGTTGGGAGGAGCTAAACTTTTCATCGCACATGTCTACCACATAGACATTTGCGAAAAAAATCCATTGCGACATGACATTTCCAATAAACTCATATCCTTTTATGCTTATCAGTCATCCATATCGAAGCCCACTTTTATTTGACTTCACACATACATACCTTTCTTAGTTGCATACATTCTTTTATCATTTCCAATTCATCTTTTTTCTCATAAATAAAACCAAAAAACTCATTTTTCCATGACTACATTGCCTTGCTATCATTTTCCAAAAAACCTGTTTCTACTGCAATCATTTTCATCTATAGTCCTACCAATCATTTTGTACAAACTCGCGTTGACTGATGTGGGATTCCTTAAGGCCCACCTTTCAACAAGTCTTGACCCATTGACCTCGACACTTTATCTGGGATAGAGATTAGATTCCTCATTAGTACCTTGAGGATTGTATGCCCTAATGACAAGTTCTCTCGCCGAAATTCATGGGAATGCATCAATGTCCCTTGATCATTGGATCATGCAAGTGGCTCAACATCAGATCATTTATTCGCACTTCGCAAGATGTAATTGGGTACCTTGGCACTCATTGACATCAATGGTGATTTTTCCTCGTGTTGGTTAACAACATCCATTAATGGTCAGTAATCCAATGACTTATTTTCATGCTCAACACCGACACATTAATTCACATGACTAGAATTGTACCATCAGGTTTTGTAGCGGGTGAACACTATATATATTTTTCATGAATCCACCAGCAGTTGCAACAACATTTATTCATCCATAAGAAGAGTACCACAGTTCCACCTTCATACTTCATCTTCTGATTCATACAACCAAGCAGCAACAATTCAGAATATTTCACTTCACATGATCTAGCAGCATGATATTCACATGATCCAACACCATGATATTTTCCTGATCCATAAGCAATAGTAGCTACATTTATATTGCATAGTTCATCAATTGTTTGGGTAAGTGAAGGTATGCTATTTTCTATTTTTTATTCAAACAATTTCTTACATGTTGAAAATAAATGAACTTGGAAAATTCCCTCACCGTATTGCATTCTATTTCTCCTTCTCGTAAACATAACACATCTTCAATTTGGGGGGGCGGGTGGGGGGGTTGTATTCATAACCATTTCATTCCATTCATCACCTCACATATTGTCAACCAACATGACCCTTCCAAACTACACTTTTTTGCAGTTCATTCAAATACATTGATATCTATTTTGGCTTGATTCAAAAATGAGAAAAGGTTTCCTTATGCATATTAATGACTTATCATTTCCAGTACATATATATATATAAGAAATGAATGATGTTAACACAAGAACTAACATTTGTTATGTTCATGGTTGTTAACACAATAACCAACCATAGAAAATATCAGTCGTAGTGAGGGTGCCATCTTCAAATAGGTCTTCACTATGGTGCTACTTCACCGTGGAAGACCATTTGTCGGGGTTGAAATCACATGATCATTTGAATCTTCTAAGAGTACGTATAGTGTCAAAAAAATGATTTATTTATTTGTTATACTAATCATTTTTATCCCACGGGATCATAAAACATAGCTACTTTTGTATGCATGTGTTTATAACTTTGCAGTGTCATTATCATTTGTTCGTGTGTGGGTGTGTGAAACATGACTTCCCCCAAGACCTAGGACGTGCCATATCTAAATTATCTGCATTTTTACTTTGGATCACGTCAAAGGATATTCATGTCGCTAGCATTCCACAGTGGCGTTAAGAGATAGTTGAGATTGTTTGTGTGTTTGAGAAGGAATTGTTGAGATTCAACAAGAAAATTTCAGCATCCACACCTAGTTTCATTAAGCACCCAGACTAGGGTGGGGATCACAGTGCTATTTTTGGGTGCATGTCTATTTTGGTTATCCCTTAATTAAGATGGACATTAAAATATAATCTATTCTCAATGTTGACTTGAATAAGTTCACTGAAAGTGATAAATTCAGTTAGCAAGTGCATTTCGAGTTAGAGGTAGTTGGTGAGGCATGCAGAGTAATTCTAGTTGTAACAAAGTTAGAAGTGCAGTGGTGCATGAGTTAATGAAATTTTTAAACAGTTTTGTTGAGACTCAACAAGATGATGAGCTTAGTGAAAATTAAGCACCTTCACTAAGTGGGGCTCGCAGGCTATTTTTAGGTGTATGTCTATTTTTAGACATGGTGAGCATATTCTAGAAGTTGCACGATGCTATTTGTAGATGGTTGATCAAGTTGGAAAAATAGATGAGATTCTATTTTTAGAAGATTGGGCGAAGTATATTTATAGATTGCTAATCTAAAAATAGATGCATGTCGATTATTATTAGTCCTTAATAATAATCCGACAATAAATATCAACTTATTCTCTTAGAGCACTTTATTTCAGTGAACAGAATTGGCATCAATGGGCTGAAGGAATTATGTAATTCCTAGGGTGGTTGGTGACTCATGCATGGAGGGCTCAGCTAGAACTGAATTGGTAGAGTTGTGACAGAGTTGGAAGAGTAGTTATGTGAGCTATTATTTAGTTTAACTCACTTAAATGAGTTAAACTCAGTTGTGCTAGTTGTATCTAGTTCTAACTGAAGATACACTAGTGAGAGTTTAGTGAATTAATTATTTAATTAATTCACAACTAGAGACTCACTTGCAACTGAACAAATACAACAGTTAACTACTTGCATGTCAGTTCCAGTGGAGACCCAGTGGAGAGATAGGTGAAACGGAGAGCGACTATCTTTTGTGACTATAATGATGCATTCAATGCATTTGACACACATTGGAGATGCCAATGAGTATTGCATAGTCAAGGAAAGGCCAATTAGTATTCATTGAGGGGTCTTCTTCAACATGGATTGCGCGGTGGAGGTAGGCTGTCATGGGGCAAGAAATTGGTGCATAGATATGCAAATTTTTGCATGACAATGTGTAATGATTGTTGATTGTACTGAGAGCTTGATGTACTAAGATCTGTATGAGATTGTTACATGATCCATTGATATAAATAATATATTATAGTTGTGGTTTTTATTTTTAATATTTCCTGTTAAACAACTATGTTTATGTGCGATTGATTTGCTTCATATGTGTTTGCAATTGGCGATTTAATTTCCACAAAGAATTAAGCGGAAGGATTTTGTATTTAACATAAGATTAATTTGTTAGATCAAGGGAGTCCAGTAATATACATGAATCTTTTATAATTTCTACATGGTATCATAGTAGTGTTAATCACTGGAGATTGCAATCTTGAAGCGGTGCTGAATTTTTTGCTGGTGGACAATTCGAATTTGTTGCAGAAATTTCTTGGTGTGACAGTTGAGTATTCATTGAAATGGCTTTCAATGGGTTGCGGTTGGATTATTCCCTTGAGGGTAGCTCGAACTACATAGCCTGGAAGGACAAGATGGAGGCAGTGCTTGAAGATAATGGTCTAAAGGAGTTCATCGATAGCGATGTTCCTAAGCCTACTTCTAGTGATGCTACATTACTTGACGCCTGGAAAAAGAAGGTAGCAAAGACAAGAAGAAATTTGTTGGAAGGTGTTACACCATTTTTTGGTCATCCAACCTATTGTTGTTAGATGGACCCATGTACACCATGTAAGACCAATTTTACCCTAAGTAAAATTGCTTTCACTATGAAAATAACTTAGTAAACCACCTTTATTAAGTTGTTTATAGTCTAAACAGGAAACCCCATGAGGAAATATTAAATAAATATACATTTGTTTGATTTTCCTGAAGGAATAATTAGTTAAACAACATTTTAATTAATATTCATGGTTATATTTAACCCAAAACAAGGAACTTGATTAGATAAATCATTATTTATCTTATAA
>CM076584.1:1521070560-1521457760 GCA_034641835.2 Pinus albicaulis
AATTAATTGTAATTTTTCTCATTGGCCTTGATGCCATCCTGTACAGCTCCATTCTTATTTTAATACCCAAGAGGTGATTTTTGAAATACTTTCATATCTAGTTTTCATATCTGGATTTCACATTTCAAGTTGACAATATAACAGATAAGTTGACAATTTTTTCAAATGCAAATCTAGATAAAAGCATGGCTGTCTTTGTCAATGATTTTTGGAATACCTCTTATCGTCTAAATTATTAAAATATGAGTTCTGATTTGTTGCATTGTTTGTCAAACCACCTTTTTTGTTGCAGTATTTGTAAAAACCAAAGTTTGATAATATAAGTTTATTAATGTCCAGCAAATGATCAAAGGAGTATGTCAATGGGAAGACCAAGGGTTAGCTCAACTGGTTTTTTTTCATGTTGTTGGGCATCTGCCTAGTTCAACCCTCCTGGTTAGGCACACTAGTCTATGACTTTAGCGAACAGGGTTACTAGGGATGCCATCCACAAACATGAGGAAGCATCTCTTGGGTTTCCCCACAAGGTTTTCCTTGGGGAAAATGTTAGGTCAATGGGATTATAAGAGTACATCACTAGCCAAAATACAATGTGGAAGTGTGGAAGTGTGGACTATAAAGATGCTAAAAATCATATCAAAACAGATTTTTAATTGTGCTAGAAGCAGAACAACAAGAGAAGATAAGAAAGTACATGACTCGGAGTGGAGATAAAGTAATTACAAGAAAAAGATAATATGTATGATATCTGAGGACCAAAGGAACTTTAGTTTGAACTAGTCATGGTATGCTAGTGCTGACAGGTGAGGACGAGCAATTAGATCAAGGGGGGTCTCCCTGCTAGAGTCCTCAATGACCGCAAAATTTTTTTTGGACTAGTGGATGATGTCCTTTGGAGTGTGTCTGGGACTGATAGGGCTCTACAGTATGATCCTTGTGGGAAGCCCAAATTTGAGCAAGCTCTCCTAACATCCAGGCATGGAAAAATTCTCCTGATGGATGGTTGGCTGTGTGGATTTGGGGGCACCCAGCTCCAAGGCCTTGTCGAGTTGTCTACTAAATTGTCTTGTTGGTAAAATGGTGTGCACGTGTGGCCTGGAACAACAACTCCATAAGGACCTTGTGAGGTAAGTGACTAGTCCACTCCTTTCCCATATGGGAAGGGGATATTGAGAAATATATGCACAGATCGACAAAATAATTGTATTAGCGCTGAGAACTCTATTATCACAGTGGTTTGTGAAGCTTTCCAATGAATGAACAAAATGTATTTCATTCTGAAAGTACCCTATAATATATTCTACTATCCTATTATCAACTATATAATTTAGTTTAACTAATTATATAAATGGATGCAAATTAATGCTTATTTAGAGTCTTGTTGATCAAAATAATAGTTTATTGCACCTATATTTTATAGTATTATAGTATTTTGGTATTAAAAATAATATCTTCTAAAATTTGGGTTTCGAAAATTGTTGATAACTTCTTGACTGAAGTGCTTGAGTCTCTCCAAGGAGATGCAATGAGTCACAAATCAATCAAAGTAAGGCAGCAAGCTTCACATTAACAAATCAGCCATATCTTCATCTTCTACTAGCTTCTTAACAAATCTGCCAATATTTCTTCAGATCTGCAACTCTCCAAGCTGGATCTAGTGCAAAACCCCCAGATCGGCAACATACAAGACTAGATCTGCCACATACAGGACTAGATCTGCAAGATCTATCCTTCCCAAAGCTGGATCTAACAATAAGCCTTCAGATCTGCAACCCTTACCTTCAGAAATGGACAGCGTCCTCACTCTAGGGCTAGACGGCGTCCTTCTGCCTCCCTAAACAGCGTTTTCTCTGCCAGACCAGAACTGCGTCCTCCTTGGACAGCGTCCTTCCTCTCTGCAGGATGAGCGTCCTCTCCGGATGAGACGGCGTCCTTCCCCTTCGAAATCGGCGTCCTTCCTTCTCTTGCTGCGCGACCACAAGAGGAGCTTTCTCCTCTCGGAGATATGCTTGAAACTCTGCTTTTTGCTCTACTACGGAGCCGAAAGATGGAACTCAGAACAAACCTTACTAGGGCGGGCACTCGAAGTCCCCCGAAGCTAAGGGTGAAACCAGAAAACCTTACAAGGGCCGGCACTCGAAGTCCCCCGAGGCTAAGGGTGAGATCTCCGACCGGAGACACTCGTGCACTAAACAGTGCTGCAGACCGACTAAACAACCGGCGTGCTGAAGCAGACAAAGTCTAGCTATCAATAAGAATATCAAATCATGCATGATCAAATGAGGTGAGAGCCTCTCCTTTTATAACATCAAACTCCCTCCAAAACTTAACTCTCCCTGGATCTGCGCAGTTTACCTTGGGTTAGCCTGATGCCTTCCCCATCATATCCACGTGGACCCCCAAGGCCCCCTCTCTAAGTTACAACGTCAATCTACTAGGAAAAGAACACTTTATTATAAAGTGGGGTGACTAAAGTGAGGTGACCCCTCTTATTTCTCACTTTATTTATTATGTCTAGCTAAAGCGGCAAAATAAAGGAAAAATGAAATATTCCAATTAGCAAGGCTAATTGGGAATATTACAGTCTCCCCCGGCAAAACGTTGCTTGTCCTCAAGCAACTGAAGTGATGGATGCTGTAAAGTCTGCTCGCTCTCCCAAGTGGCATCCTCATCCAGCAAAAATTGCTTGTTCTCAAGCAATGCTTGAACAAGCCTACTCTCTAGCTGATGCTCCCTGCCGATACTGCAAAATGTGCCTGGGTCCCACTGAAACCTTTCTGTCTCCTGCATCACCCTGATATGAAGGGATATCTCAATGCCAGGATCCCAAACTGGCCTCTCATGGTACCAGCCAATCAATAGTCCTCCCGGATCCCATCGCCACTGTGGCCAATAATCGTACAAGCCCCATGGCTCGGACTGCTCACTGCCTCTAGCTATGACTGAAGACCATGATCGCTGCTGCTCTGCATCTATGGCTGTGTAAGTTGTCCCATCGACTGTGCACCAGCTCATCATCTCTCTCCCATCAAGGCATGGAGTCGAAAATATAATGAGGAATATCTCCCTCCTGTGGATCCTCCATCTCCAAGCAATCATCCAGACCAAATGAGCCACCTCCCAACAAGGCAACTCCCAAAAATCTCCTTCCACCTCAAGATCTGGTAATGAAGGTGGGCTGAAAATATGAACTTGGCAAGCACCATAGCTTACCTCATGCTGTCCTTCTCTCCACTCATGACAAGTGTAGAGTCTATGCTGATCCTGGGCTGCAAAATCATTGCCCTCCAATGGCAAAGTGAAAAGCAATCCACCATAGAAGGTTCCTCCATCAATGAAGAACAAGCTGGCCCAACACAAACCATCCATGAAGAATATGACATGGTCATCATGGATCACCCTAATGAGATGTTTGCTGAAGGTTCTACATGAGGATACATAGTGCAAACAATCTCTCACAAGGATACAACGCAATCTCATCCACTGCAACCTCAGAAAATCACATGGCAAGCAACGTACAAGATCCATCACATCTACTAATGGATAGTAAATGGCTGAATATGATAGCAACATAGGTCCAAACACTTGCCCATGGCTGTACAATGGATGAACATCTATCTCATGGCCCATATCAAAAGAGAATGCATACATAGTAGTGGTGGCCATGCCTCCTCCCATGCTCCCATTAGAACATGTAGTGCAGAAAATACTCAAAGGCACATTCAGCTCATGTGTCTCTCTCATAATCAAGCCTCCCATACAAATCTGACCATATGCTGGAAGTAAGATGGCACATGGATCCATACATGAGTCCTCCATAGTGTTTTGGCATGTTATGAAGAAGAATGAACCATGTGCTGCAAGAAGATAATCCTCCTCATGCTTGGAAACCCGAGTCAAGAAGAATATGCCGTAGATGTCTCTATCATCATTACCTCCTCTTTGTGCAACAAATATGTAGTGATCCTGGGACCTATGGGTTATCGATCCTCCATATCTCTGCTGCGCACACTCCATCCATAATGTTCTGCTCCAAGGTGACAACGCTGTGAGCTCATGTAAGTAAACTCTTGTTAATACAAGACTCTGTTCCTTGACATGCTCCTTGTCAAAGACTCCTCTAATGATGCTGCAACAAATATGGAATACTTCCCACGATGGAAGTGCTTCCCAATCAAAGACCATGGAGATAGTGCCATCTCCTCCTCCTGCAACATCATGCAAAGTGTGGGAGCAAATCTGCCCTTGCTCTCCCAAGCAAAGCAACAAGAAATTGTGTTGCCTCCCCATACCTCCATCATGCAACTCATGTGATGATGACACAATGAATGATATGAGTAACACATCAACACCGTGCATCCATACTCTATGCTGCTCAATGATGCAAGTATCCATCCATCTTCTCCCCATCCTCCTACTCTTAGGAAGAGTGTTTGCCAAGTGATGGCCAAACTCTTTCAAGAGTAACCAGTGCAGCCAAGCCTCCTGCTGCCTGGTGTCATAGATCTGCAAGTAGCCTCCTAGCTCCTTGCTCATCATCCCCATCCACTCAATCACTTGTGGATGCCTCCTTCTCCTCATCCCGGTACTACCATCCTCCCAAATCAAATTTCTGATTTTGTACTTCATGGAATTTTGGGATATAAGCTTCTCAAGGATCAATGAGACCCTATCAAGACTCAAATAGGTGGTAGGCAAAAACCTCCCATCATGGTGTGTATGGCTCAAGGGATGTCCAACACAAGCATGAGAGACGTTATCCATCCGAAGATGTCCCCCATCTTCTATCTGCTCTCGTGAGAAGGGAACCAAATCATTGTGTTCCATAGCCCGCTCCACCGAGTACCAACTCAAAATCTCTCTCCATCCAATCTCAACATATGGATGCTGTACCCTGTACAACTCTGATCGTCTCATACCGCTATCCAAGTCAACATATGAGATTTGACTAGGTGGCTCTGCCTCTCTATCTCCAACGGGAAGAGATGATCCAACAATACTGCTAGTCCCATCCATGCATGCCTGAAGGGGAATGATCTGATGCTGCAATGTGCCCTCAGGTTGTACCATCAGGGAATCCAGCTGTTCCCCAATGTGGACCAACTTGGCCGCCGACTTGGCACAAGTCACTCTCATACCCTCCAGCTCTTGGTCCTGCAACATAATGGTCTCCCGTACTGACGCGGCCTTCTCCCTCAAAACTCGAAAGTCCGTCTGAAGCCGATGATACTGCTGTCTGCGACCATCATCCAACATCTTTGTACCTGCCGTTACCTCATCGGGGGTGGATACATCTCCTGACACCTCACCCATCTGTTGTGTGCTGCTACCATCCGAAGACTCGGACACGGCTCCAGTCATCACCTCAATGGATGGCTCTACCGGGGTAGGCTCTATCTCCTCCACTACGATATCAACCGGCACGGTCAAGGAGGGCTCTAATGATGGTGAGTCCTGTGTCACACTAGGTGTATCCTCGAACTCCCTGCAATCCTGTGTGTCCTCATCCTCCCAGTGCGAGGTAACCATTTTAATGGTTTTCCTCTCCGATACTCGGTCAAGCTGGAAAGAGGTATCCAACTTGTCCACCCAAGCTCTTCCTGAGCGCCTGGATGACCTGTCAAATGTCGGTAAATGGAATCTGCTCGCTGCATGGTGACTATTACGGTGGGAGCCACGTCCCTTGTGTCGCTCCTGCTCATAAGTCTTGCCGCCACATCTGAACTGGATATATTGATTGAAAGGGAGAGCATCCATGAATTCCTGTCCCATGCTTCGCCAATCTGCAAACCAAACTGCATGAAGATCGGGACCCTCATCTCTTGATGCCGTTTGCTCCACTTCCTCTACCGGAAAAGTAGGCATGGTAGGTCGCGTGTCCATGGAATCGGCCTTCTGCGCTGTCACAATAGCATCTGGTATGCAACTAGACGTTCCCGATCCTTCCCCTACCTGAAAGGCCCTAAGGGGCTCTTTCTGCGTCCCTTCTGCAACCTTCTTAGTTACCTCCTGCATGAATGCATCCATCTTTGCATCCATCTTCTCAGTCAACTTCTCCGTCCACTTTGCCAATATGGCCTCCATTGGATTCCTCCGTTCTGTCTCCCTAAATCTCCTCTTATCCACATCACCTGCCATCAGCTCCTTCTGCTATATGTCTACAGGCTCCTCAGAAACTGCACGGCTGCTGCAAAACCATACTGTGGCTTAACTTCAACCTCTGATTTATCCACTGAAAATATTCAGAAGATTCCAGGAATTTGGGAAAGTGATCCTCGCCCAAAACCCAGAAAAACCCAGAAAACGTTTTTCCTAATTCCAAAATTCAAAATTTGACCCTTTTCATTTTGGCCCTTTTTCCAACTGCGTTTCTGGAATTGCAACTGCTATTGCTCTGTATGATTTCTTTTTTTGATGTCAGAGACCACAGGCTGAGCCAGAATTATGCTCTGATACCACTGTAATATCCCCAAAGGGAAATAACCAGTAATAAACAGAAATATGCCAGACAGATATAGAAAATACAATACTGAACCAGATCACCGAATCATAACACATGGAATACCAGAAACTGAGCCATTTTATTAATCAGGAAGTACATAGAGAGGAATACAATAAATCAGAGCAAGTGCACCTATCCTTGCCCTAGGCAAGTGGAGACCCTCTCACAGACAAATGGCTGCAACCTGGACAGCGTCCTAGCTGCTCTGCAAGCTGAAGATGAACTGCGCTGGTGCTGGGGCTGAAGACTGCAAACCCTCCACAATAGAAAACGCTGTCTCTGCTAGTGACAGTGCAGGAAACCCTCCAGACAATAGATCAGCCACCGAAGGCTAGAAAACGCTGTTGAGCCTGCCTCTCCCAAGTCTGCTCCTCAGATCAGCGTCCTACCAAGTAGATCTGCTCCTGAACACTCAGATCTGACAGATCTGAAGCCTCCAAACCAGATCTGCGTCCTTCTCTCCCTGATCTGCGTCCTCCCCTATCAGATCTGCCACCAAACCTTCAGATCTATACTGGATCTGACAATATCTCTTCAGATCTACAACCTCTAGGGCTGGATCTGATGTTAACCCTTCAGATCTGGACTAGATCTGCCAATATTTCTTCAGATCTGCAACTCTCCAAGCTGGATCTAGTGCAAAACCCCCAGATCTGCAACATACAAGACTAGATCTGCCACATACAGGACTAGATCTGCAAGATCTATCCTTCCCAAAGCGGGATCTAACAATAAGCCTTCAGATCTGCAACTCTTACCTTCAGAAATGGACAGCGTCCTCACTCTAGGGCTAGACAAATGTCTCTTCGCTCCCAAACATTGCTTTCCGCTAATCCCGAATCATGTCTCTCCCTTGGATGTCCTTCCTCTCCCCGCAAGGATCGTCCTTCTCCTGTGATGAGACAAATATTCTTCCTTCAAGAATCGCCGTCCTTCCTTCTCTCTTCTTGCTCGCGCACCCACAAGAGGGTGGCTTTCTCTCCTCGTATGCTTCAAACCGCCGGTCTTACTACTCGGAACTCGAAAGATGGAACTAGTAAATAAACCTTACTAGGGCGGGCACTCGAAGTCCCTCGAAGCTAAGGGTGAAACCAGAAATAACCTTACCAGGGCAGGCACTCGAAGTCCCCCGAGGCTAAGGGTGAGATCTCCGACCGGAGACACTCGTGCACTAAACAGTGCTGCAGACCGACTAAACAACCTAACGTGCTGAAGCAGACAGAAGTCCAGCTATCAATAATAATATCACATCATGAATGATCAAATGAGGTGAGAGCCTCTCCTTTTATAACATCAAACTCCCTCCAAAACTTAACTCTCCCTGGATCTGCGCAGTTTACCTTGGGTTCGCCTGATGCCTTCCCCATCATATCCACGTGGACCCCCAAGGCCCCCTCTCTAAGTTACAACGTCAATCTACTAGGAAAAGAACACTTTATTATAAAGTGGGGTGACTAAAGTGAGGTGACCCCTCTTATTTCTCACTTTATTTATTATGTCTAGCTAAAGCGGCAAAATAAAGCAAAAATGAAATATTCCAATTAGCAAGCCTAAAGATACGACAGCATAAGGGGGAAAGGGATTACAATGTGCTGAAAGGGAAAGGGACGGGGGTGGAAAAGCAATGAGAGGGGAGCATAGAGGTGAGTAGGAGGGCAAGGGAACCCCATATTAAGGCAAGGGAGGAAGAAAATACTAGAGAGAGTAAGCAGGCACGAAGGAAAGTGAGGGGCCGACAAACGTCGAATCCTCTGGAGGACAAGGCAGAGCATCGACATGATGCGTTGCGATATCCAATTGGGAGACAAATACAGGGTGGGAGAAGGTGTTGGACATGTAGTACACCTTCCCCAAAATATTTCAAATGTCAAAGAAACCGGAAAGGAGTCGTAAAAAGAAGCGGGTGATATCCGGAATGTGGAAAAAAAACTAAACAAGCTCGAAGAAATCAAACACACGTCCTTCGAGGAATGGTAAGAGGACCATAGACAAATTGAATATGATTGAAAATAGTTAAATATTTTTAAATTATGATTGGTTAGGGCTTATTATGGTCAACGTATTGGTTGACTGTGCCTATAAAATCACTTTAAAACCATGAACAGTCAACCACAGCAAACTATAGGCAACCATGGTCATCCTTAGTCAACCGTGGTCATCCATGGTCACCTGTGGTCATAGTCAAGCATGTTCAACCATGGTCAATTATGGCGACTGCGATTGCCAATGTTTCACCGTAGCAAACTATGGTTACCTATAGTTAACTGTGGTTTCCCGTGATTGATTGTATTTGACCATGGTTATCCATAGGTTCTCATGGTCAACCATAGTTGACGATCACCATGGTTGGCCATAGTTAAACATGGTTTAGCCATAGTCAACCACTATTAATCATAGTGAACTATGGTCACCCTTCGTAAACAATAATCAATCATGGTCAAGCATGGTCAACCGAACTCAAACATGATCAACCGCGATTATCTTTAGTCAACCATAACCATCATGGTCACCCATGGAAAACCGTAGTGCTCATGGTTAGACCATGGAAAACCATGCTCGAAACTATAGAATACGTTCACTGTGGTCAAGCATCGTCGACCATGGTCAATTATAGGAAACCACATGCAGCCTTAGTTAGCCATGGTTTACCACTGTGCGTCATAATCAACAAAAATAAATCTTGATCTACCATGGTCATTATTAGTAACCGTAGTCACCATAGTCAACCATAAATTTCCGTGATCAACCCCATGCTCGACCATGTTAAACATGGGCAACCGTGGTCAAATTTGTTAAACATGGTCAACCATGGCCATCAATTGTTAACATGGTCAACCATAGTCTATCATAGAGAACTATGGTCAACCTTGGTCAAAATGGGTTGTCCATGGTCCCCAATTGTCAACATGGACAACCACAGGATATCATAGTCAATCACAATCGATCGTAGTCAGTTATAATTGAATGTGGATAACCATGGTCACCCATAGTTGACTATATGTTGACCATAATAAACCGCCCTCAACCATAACTCGACCATATTATTCCACCTTACTCAACCATGTTCTACAAATCCTCCCCACGTACGTCAATTGTCAACTAGCATAACGACGTTAGTAAATGTGGTTGATATACACTGATCTACGCTATTAGTTTTTAAAAGTTTCTAAAATGGCATCGATCGACGTATATGACATTTACTAATGTGGATGTGCTAGTATATTTTTAATAGGTTTCACTTTCAACCGACGAGTTGAGAAACCCAAGACACCAGCACAAATGTCCTAATTTCATCTCGAATATTTCTATGCATATCCATTTCTTAGAACTTGTCATCTTCTTGTATTTTTGTGGCATTCCGTCAAAAGAAATATTACGAGCGTGTTCAACTCAAAAGTAGTTAACACTACTCCTCGCACTATCAAATCATGTAATACCTACTCTTATGTATATAGTTGGTCTTTCAGGTCACTAAAGATTGGTGAATCCAATGTTTTCCTTAAATATGTAAACATGTATGTCGCGCCCTTGACGCCTTGTAGATGCAACCATAGAAAGAGAAACCAAACATAATTCATTTGGCATTAAGATGGATATATGTCGGTATCATATATTATCTACAAGCTTCAACCAGTGAAAAAGGAAACCAAATAGAGAAGCATAACAATCAAATTTATTTTTTAACTGTTTCATAACACTTTTCGTATGCTCTTTAAATTTGCCATCTTCTAGTTTGAATCCGATTAGTGTACGTCTTGCCATATTCCTAGATAAAACAAGCAAACATGCATTTGGCATAAGACGATCAAAAGTGCCATGGGTATCATGTGTTGGATATGAGAGGAGAAGGCTAAAACCAATATTAAAGAATCACTCTGTAGTAGAGTCGCATATCTAGGATGTTATTCAAGTGGCTTGGTTTTGAATATCACTTTCTCACGAGTATAGAGCTTAAGAAATGGAACTTGCAATATGCCTTTCACACTTTCAATTCCTTCATCGTTTGATCACATGTTCCCTTGGTTAAATTTATATCTACTGCAACATTGAGGAACTTGTTCATTACTTCTCTTGGACTAATCGAGCAGAGATAGTGTTGATAGCCAGAGGATTTTATGTTTATGTTGTTCTTGAACATTTCCTTATACTTGTGTCCAAGTAGACATTGTTTTTGTGCTCCATCCAACCTTTCATTGCAAGAAAAGGGATGTTATGATTGGGGGATATATTTTGTAATGTAGAGCATCCAATAGTTTCCCTTGGTACAAGAGCAAATTTGGGAGTCTCAGAATGCGATTCCCATGTATTAAGGGTGTCATCTACTTTAGCATGGAGTGTTCCCACTTGCATCCCTTATTGTGTAAGAAGGATGTTACGAAATGTCCCAATGGATGCTCCCACGTTTGAGGATAACGAGGAAAGGATTGAAAAAGAAAAAAGAGGAAGTTAAAAGGTCGATGCTTGTTTGAATGGGAAGGGAATGTTAAGCCCCTAGGTCTTGGGATGTTAGATTGCTATTATTTTTGTAAGTGTACCCATGCAATATCCTATAAATATACATCAAGGAAACTCATTTGAACAGACATATTACCTTGTTGATTTAATATATTGTAAAAAGAGGTTTCCCCCTCAAAGAGGCTTCTATTTGACCCATTATTTCACTTGATTAAGCACATATTTCTAATTTGGGCATTTTTTCATGCTTATTTGGATATTTGGTCCATTACATTTGTTATATAAAAAAATTGTTGTGTTTCATAAATAAAGCTACTCTAAATTCTGCTACACAGGTTTGCAAAGCTTTTATACCCAGAAAACCATTTGTTTTATCCATCAATCACAATTACAGATCCAAAAGGTATTATTGTTCAACCAACTTAACGAGTGTATTGATTATTTTCCTCGGAGACAAAAATCCGCAAGATAAATTTTCTTTGTACTTATACCTTTAAAGTAGAATTATCATGTTTGTTTATAATTCTTATCATACCATATGGATTTCGCGCCTACTTGTAGAAATAGTGTGTTAATGCCCCTCTATGTATCCCTTCAAAATAGACAACTCATTAATAATTCGTAGTGTGTGTCAACGTAACATAGCTCCAAATTACACATTCTCGTGGTGATGAAAGTATCCCTTAATCCCCGTGTCCATATATGGAGGATTTCCATATGAACTTCTTTTCCTATCATTTTCTCCTTGTCTTTTGTGGATTTATCATCTTGCTTTAGGTGTTTTTAATCAATGGCTCAACATGGCTACGGTATTCAATGTACTTAGGTACATTGTGGTTACATGACTACTTATAACACTGCCTTTTGTGATGTTACCATATAATTTGAAATAGTTACATAGTTACACATTTTCCACATTCCCAAGACTTGCCTTATTTTATTTGTCACTGTTTGAAGATGATTTGGAATAACTCGTGTACCATTTCACCGTGAAAACTTGGAAACTTGCATGGGTTAATCAATTAGGAATTTGCACGAGTGTGTCTCGATTTCAGACTTTGGAACATTCTGAAAATCTCATGGACTTCGGTCATGTGCACGGGATTTCTAGAATATTTTGGAATTTGCTATCAACATAAGGATGGCTTATGAATGTGCTATAATATACGGTGATTATGCATGGTATGTTTATCATACCTTCAAGAAATTTGAAATATGCATATTAAAAAGAGTGAACCCGTCTTTAATTTTCCAAACACTATTTTGAATTTAATGGGATTTCTAATTTTCTCAAAATGGCCATTTTAATTAGTTGGATTAGATGGGGATGTTAGGTCCTATGGGACATCAACGAAAAATTAGGGGGTTCCAAATTTTGGCGGAGTGATTTTTTTGGAAAGAATAAAGAAGGAAAATAAGAAAACCATACTACATGGCTTCATTGCATGTTAAACCTTGAGTTGCAAAGCGTCGAGGACAAAGCTTTTTGAAGGACAGTACTATGGTATGACCTCAAGGGGAGCATATATGGGGTTATATGAATATGATATGAAACAAGGGGAGGATATATGGGGTTAAATGTACATGGGATGTGTACATTTATATGTAATAGTGGTCAACAAGATAAAGGGGCCACGTGTGCAATGTGTGAATAGCTATATACAGAGAGCATCCGGTCATATATATATATATATATATATATATATATATATATATATATATATATATATATATATAAATATATATATATATATATATATATATATATATATATATATATATATATATATATTTTATTTTATTTTATTTTTCTTATCCGTAAGCTATTATATTTCATTAGTGTAATATAAACAATGTAGTACAATGGGAAAAAATCAGAATGAGCATTGGGTGATTGTACAACAAGATATCCAGACTTCCATATCATTGTAGGGAAAAGATCCCATACATCTCGATTGAACATAGATACCATCTAGAAACAAAAAACCAAAAAAATATTCCTTGATCAAAACCAAGTAACACTAAATCAACGGTTGAAGAGTCATAGTCTCAAGCTTATAGAAACAACGTAGATGTTTTTCCATGAAGGAAACAAAACCCTATTTGGATTGGAGATCCACGGTGCATGCAAAATTTGAAAAACCCCAAAATCTACGAAGAGAAGTTGGAGTTAGATAGTTTGGGTCTTAAGCTCTCATCACAATTTTGTTTTAACCAAGGGTTGGTGTCGAATTCAAGTACATGTCGAGAGAGTGTACGAGGTCTCGACTGAGAATTTAATTTCATCACATATGCACACATCCTTGCCAAAACCCATGACACGTCTTCACGAGATTAACCTCACGTTAATGGAAAAGCAAGCAAAGGCATCGACAAACAATGCATCAATTGTTCTAATGAAAAAGGGGCCAAACCCCAAGGATTTCATAGATACAAGGATGAATGGTCACTCAACTTGGTCACAGGCCCTCTCAAAACCTATCTTATAAAAATAGAATAAAGTCCAATAACACAAGCCCATTCCATGCCTTCAGATATAACAATAAGATTATCTAGGATGCATCTACCTTGTATAAAGCATGTATGCTCTAACATGATTATATTAGGTAATATATGCTTCATAATGCAAACTTTATGCCCGGGCCCAATTTTTTCGTGATGTACTAATCGAAGTGATTGTTGTATGGCATGGCATCAACTTAGGTTTCCTAGCCTCGGGGATGAAGTTATGATTCCCGATCATGCTCAAATTCATTGACACTCATGAGGTGGAACAACATGGACCAAGCCTATTTTTCTTCATCAAAAGAGATTAGGTGAAGGTCCTTAGACATAGTTTCAAATTCTTCTTAAATGCCCCGGTGATGTAAACCAAAAAACTCACGAGGATGCCCTACCTACAAATTCATACTAAGCATATCCACCAAAATCTTAACCATGGTGAAAAATGGTAGGAATTACTAATTCACCACGAAGATGCTACCATAATTTTGTTTGCAGTAGCAATGAAACATTAAATCCAAGGCAAATAACAAAGCACTGATTAGGCACGAGTCAATTACAACATATGAAATTTTATTTGCACTGACACATTCTAATTGGACAATTGAAATTTACAAAATCAACTCCACTCACACAATGTAATGGATGGATGATAGAATGACTTTTCAATTGATTTGTGTATATTATTAAATTTTTTATAGAATATTAAATCCCCACCATCCACCTAATAATTATTATTAGTGAAATTAAAGCATATTTATTAATTACATCTAACAAAAAAAATGATAATAATAACAATAAAACTTACAAAAATGCATACATTTTTAAATTCCAAAAACAAAATAAGATAAAAAGATAGAAAAAATAAATAAAAGCCACCAAAACTAAATATAAAAAATCTCAATATTAAATCTAAATCTAAATCTAAATCTAAGAATTCCCCATTAAAACCCAAAAACTAAAACTAAAAATAAAAATTAAACTAAGACTAGAACCAATACTAAACTAAAACTAAAAATTAGAATTAAACTAGGAGTAGAACAAATACTAAACTAAAGCTGAAGTAAACGTAAACTAAACTAAAACTAAACCTGAGAAATGAGCTCTAGTCGGTGGCACGAGAAATGGAGGATGTAAAGAGTTGATGACATTTACACAGAGAAAGAGAGAAAGCAAGAACGCGCGCGAGAGTTTGAATGATATTTGGTGAATCATCAAGCGGGAAGAAGCACCCAAGTTTCATCTCTCTACCTGGCAGCCATGGGAGCGGGCACGCAATCCATCTCACAGAAACCACACCTGCAAAAGCTTAGCCGAAGCCACGCTTGCAAAAACTTTGGAGCTCCAAAGCAAAATGGAGAAGAGAGGGATAGACACGGGAGAGGTCAGATTCGGCAGAAAATTCAGAAAGCCTGCAGTTACTGGCTCGCAGGTATTTGCAAACACACTGGAGATGACTGTAGATACCTCCACTCACACAGTGTTGGAGGCTCCGATGTCACTTTTTTAACACAGCTCGTGGGTCACAGAAACAAGGTAGGTAGCTTCTTGGTTTCTTTATTTGCTCTGCATATTCTTAGCTTGTTTTGGTCTTTGCCCGTTCTTTGTTGGTTTTCTGCCCTGTTTCTTGTTTTCCTTATTTTTTTTTGACATATCCATTTGATTTGCTTTCTTCCCGCTCCTGGTTTCTTTATTTTTATGTGTTTTGTTTCTTGGTTCGCTTATCTTCTTTGCATATCCATTTGCCCGCAGCCCATTCGAGGGATTGCTCTTCCTTCTCATTTAGGTGCTGCTTCCAAACTCTGTTCTGCTGGACAAGACAACAAGCTTATGGTCTGGGACTGCCTTACAGGCCAGGTACTCTGAGCTTTTATTTGCACTCAACTCTTCTATCGTCTATTAATATCTTCATCGAAGCTTACCATCTTCTTTCTCAAACAGGGTACAGATATTCCTTTACATGGCGTCAGCGAAGTTGGATGCCTCCTTAGCGAAGGCCCTTGGCTTTTTGTTGGTGTTCCTAACACTGTCAAGGTAATTTAACGAGATTAAGCTTAGTATTAGCGTTGATTTTGTCAAAGTGATTTTCTCCAGGTTGCTAACACAGTGTATTTATATTTCAGGCTTGGAATACTCTCACGTCCACGGAACAATCTTTAGATGGACCCACGGGACAAGTTCATGCCCTTACTGTCGTTAATCAAATGCAAATGCTTTTTGCTGGAACAGAAGTGAGTCTCCTAAACTGCCTTGGCTTATGTAGTCATATTTGTTGTGACAAACGCCCTGGTCTAACCGGAGATGGTCACTGTGTTTCTCGACTCTCTTGCAGTTTTCTGGTTTTTCTTTTTTTAAATACATAATGCCAAAAAGAGAATTTCCTTCATATGTACAAACTACACCATTTGACCTGACAATTCCTGACTCACGAGACTTCTTGACACCACCGCATATCCTGACATGGCCAAAGATATCGGAGTCCTCTACAAAAATACAGTGGCCAAAGGAATCCGAATTTTGACATTGTTTGCTAATAAATGCCTACTGATAATGACAGACAACCACGTGTGGATGTCACCATTTATTTTTAAAACTAGTAGATGTAGCATTTTCTGTTGTATACTGAAAGTACACTGTTTGTATATATTATGCCAACCAGAATGATTAGGAGGAGGGACAGTCCTTCAGCTCAAACCCAATCCTTGACCTATCCATCTGTAACACATCCCCTTAAGGATTATTTCATTATTATGCCTGGTTTTTACAATTGAGGAGTGGACGAGGCCCATGTACTGGCCAATCTGTTCTTGGTGTGCTAGCCTGGCGAGAATAGAGACCTGAAAGCTTAATTTGCCATTAAATACCCACAAATATGACGGTGCAATCTACAAGCCTACTCCAAGGAAGGCTAAAGTGACATTTAGGCTAACCCCCAGTGGATTAGGTTGCAAGCTTGAGTCCTGCTGAATATATCTGCTCATATAAGAGCTTTGTAAAGTCTTCACGAGGAAGTTCTTGTTAATCATGAAACTTAACACCTAAACGAAAATTGGCCCTTCACTAGCCTACGATGTCAAATCATCTTAGGCAATTCTAGAATTTCAAGAATTGCGCAAGGATAAAAGCAACTAAAATCTACCATAGAATCAAACCCAATGTATTGCATACAACGAGGTCCTCTTTCATTCGTAAAGCTTACCTTATTATTATTATTATTATTATTTAACTTTGACAGTGATGAGGATAAATTGGTGGATTTGCATGGTTTCTACTACGGAGGTCACAAGGTAGTGGAAACATTAATGTTTGGACCAACAGATTCAGTGTTTGAACCAAAATTGGACCCAGAGTTCAATGTACAATTTTAGCAAGGCAACCATTTTGTCATACTATTATGACACCTATATTTTTAACTCGGAAATTTAAGACATTCTGTCAACTAGAATTGGATATATCAATGTACATTTTTGAGCAAGGCAATCGTTCTGTCATGCTGTCTTTTCCCTTACTGGACAACACCTATACCATATTTTGACACCGAGATTTTGAACTCATAAATTCAAGACGTTTTGTCAGCTAGAATTGGATATATCAATGTAAAATTTTCAGCAAGTTAACCGTTCTGTCATGTTGTCTTTTCCGTCACTGGGCAACACCCATACCATATTTTGACATCTAGATCTTGAACTTAGAAATTTAAGGCCTCAACGTAAACTATCAATAGTGAGATTATTATTGTTATCATTCTCACGCTACCAACTCCATGCAAAGGGTATCCTTTTTCTACTCCAAATTGATTGGAATTTCATAGCCAAATTAAAAAGCTAGCGAAACGAACAAAATAGCGCGCAACCATTTAATTCTACAAGAAGAGGATTATTGTAAGCACATACAATCATGCATCTATTATGCGTTCATGTAGAAGGAACTCAGCAGCATAATCATCTATGCATAGATCATAATCACTTACAGTCAGATAGTTCAGTCGTACACGAGTAAACTTGTAAAAGTAGTGTTGTGCAAAAAACAAAAATATCTACATAATCACATGTGATAACAATAAAAACCGGCCATAGCCCTACCAAAAATCAGCCAAAAACCGACAATCTGGTTAGACTGCCCCTCGACCCTCCATATCCTCTATGAAGGGTCTATGGAAGTACTAATACTCGTACTATCCATCTTGTTCGATAATGAACCAGTGACCCCACTCTAACTGCGATGCTTCTTTGAATAGTTGATCAACCACTTGGTTCCTTTGCCTGTAAATGTGAGCAACAGTGATGGAGTCAAAAAAATATTTCAGTGCCATAACCTCATCCAACAAAGCTCTAAGAGTATGAACATGACATTGTGCTTCATTTTTGAACCAGTTCATAATATTTTTGGAATCCCAAAATATCTGAATCCTGTTGCAACTCTTCTCTCGGGCGAAGGTGAGGAGGAGTCTGAGACTGTTGAGCTCGGCATAGTTGTTTGTCCTTGGGCCTAATCGCATTTTAATCTTATAATAGTGAGATTCAAAGAGACAGAGAGTAGCTCCCCCTCCACAGCCATGGATGTTTGAAGCCCCATCGAAATATGCCCACAGGAAGGAATTATCAATAGCTTCTGGTGTTATAATTCTGCCCTGTGCTCCGGGCTCGTCGATTGGAATTGAGTGGAAGAGTGTCACAATGGTGCTACTGATGCGAGGCCAATCTGTCACTGCACTTTGAAAAGTAGCTTGATTACGCGCTAGGCAGGTGCCCCAGGATATCAAGATGGGGATATTACGTTGTTTTGGGCAATATGTCGATTGCCACCAGTTAGACCAGGCCTGAATATAGAGTTTCCATGCGAATGATGTGTGATGCCAGGGAAGTTTTGGTAAGGTGCCAGATGATATTGCTAGATGGGCATGTTAGGGAAGAGGTGATCCACGTCCTCGGCCTGAGATTTGTAGAGACAACATCTGGAGGGACCGTGGATGGATCGCCTGATGAGGTTGTCTTCCATTGGGGCGCAATTGGTGAGTATGCACCACATGAAAAGTTTTGCCTTTGGTGGAGCCTTCAACTTCCAGAGGTGTCTCCACCACCACTGTTTGTTCTGGGGTTCATGTTTTGCATATAGAGAGACATACCCTTCCTTAGGAGAGTATATGCCCCTGGGAGATAAAGGCCATAAAAGTTCATCCTCCCTCTCAGTGATTTTGATGTTGGTGACACGGAGAGCCCTGAGATAATTGTTCCAATTCGGATGCCCAATATCCGAGATGTCTAGATCTTGAGACGATTTACAGGCCTGAGAGATCCAAGAGAAATTAATACTGTCAGCAATTTGAGAAATGGTTTGAATTCCAACGTTCATTAAGTGCTGTCTCATGGCCAGAGGTAATAGGTACGCCTGACCACAACCAGACCAAGCATCCACACCAATCTTTACATTTTCACCTGATCCAATGCTCCAAGCAAGGCCTTTCTTGATGATGTGGATGGATATGGTGATGGCACGCCAGATAATGGAGGATCCAGGAATGTATGAGGTGGGGCCTCTGATCCACTCGAGTGTAGTCCGAGGAGCAATATATTTGAAATAGGTTACCTCTTGCCAGAGACTGCTGGCGCTGATTAAGTGCCACCCCAGTTTTGCTGCCAATGTTGTAGCAAAACGATTAAGGTCTTTTAGCCCCTAGCCTCCCCAACTTTTGGGCTTGGAAATCCTCTTCCATCCGATCCAAGCAAAATTCTTGCCATCTTGATTACCCCTCCAAAGGAATCTTCTGCGAATTTGTTGAATTCTAGCCATCACACCTTTGGGAATCCAAGCCAATGCCATCCAGAATGGATGAATTGCCTGCAGCACTGATTTTATTAGAACTAGTCGCCCAACTTTGGATAGCCATCTCTACTGCCATATTTTTACCCTCCTCTCGACTTTTGCAATTAACCAGTTCCAATCGGTGATGCGGTAGTCATTTGGCTTTAGACAAAAACCGAGATATTTGATACCATCCTCTAATTTCCTGCGACCAAAATGGGAATGGGCAAGGGCATGTCTGCATCCCTGATCTATGCACTTCACCAATATGATAGTAGGTTTACAGTGATTGGGGTCCATACCAGTAGCCTTACAAAAAACCTCAAGAATCTTTCTGAAGCTGATGGTGTCTTGGCTGGTTCCATCATGAAAAATAAGTACATCATCCACGAATAAGAGATGGGTTAGTTGTATAAATTCAGATAATTTGACAACTTTTATAGTCCCTCCGCCTTGGCCTTTTCCAAAAGTTTGGTCAGTACTTCCATGTTTAATAAAAATAGCAACGGGGATAGTGGGCATCCTTGACGAAGCCCTTTACATGCATGAAAAAATTCAGATGCTTCTCCATTGATAAGAATGCCGAAGGAGGCATTAGAGATACAACCCATGATCCAATTGATGAAGGAAAGGGGGCAGCCAATATGAAGAAGGATGAGTTGTAACTAGGTCGAGCAAGTACAATAAAAAGCCTTTGCTATGTCAATCTTGAGGATGGTGCTCTTGAGACTTTTGAGCTTGATAGAGTGCAGGGCTTCCTGAGCAGTGCCTATAGCTTCATGAATTTGTCTCTGGTTAAGGAAGGCAAAATTTTCCTTGGATATGTGCTGAGATAATATGGGCTTAATGCGGTTGGCGATGATCTTAGATATGATCTTGTAGATAAAGTTGCAGAGGGATATGGACTGGTAGTCATTGAAGGTTAAGGGTTTATCAATCTTCGGTATGAGGGCTATGAAAGGAGCATTGAAACCATCATAAATACGACAAGTCATCCGACTCTCTTCGATGACATGGAGGAGGTCCCTTACAATGTCCTCAAAGAAAGTTAGATAGAATTCAATGGGCTAGCCATTCGGACCAGGTATCTTGTCCTTCTTAAACCATTTTAAAATCGCTTCAACTTCCCCAAAGGAGACATGTGCATTTGGGTTTTCAACATCGTCATCCTCCACGAATCTGTGCATAGACCTGGCTATCTGGAGTATTTCTGAAATATTTGCAACACTAGGGTCCTTGTCGAGATGGAATAAATGTTTAATCCCCATATCCGCTAGTTGAGCGTGGTTTTTGGCAGTGGGAGACCCGACAGTCGCACCCAAGTAGGCTTGCTCCCATCTTTTCGTTATGTGGATCGAGTAGGGGAGTCCATCGCTTGAGCAGAAGTGTTGTCATTTCTATATGCCAATATTTAGTAAGCACCCAATTTTCCATCTCCGGGTGGGGGAAAATTAGGGCAAACCACCCCCTATTCATCGTGAGCACCCCAAGTAATTGCTCCAAAATGTTTCCCCAAATTTCTGTATTCCATATCTTGAGTTTGGCATTGGTGTAGTTCCTCCCTCGAACATGTCAGACTAGAACAGTTTGCGAGGTTTGCTCCAACTTATCCATACCTATGCCCTCGTCGAAGACCAAGTCTCTCTTCTGTTCACGGCTCTTTGTGCACCTGTGTTTTTTCTTTCCAGTCTTGCAGGTGGTCCCGTCCCAAATGTGCCATTCTCCTTCCGGTGTGTCGTCCGAATCAGACGTTCTGATGTCCTCCGGTGGTGGAATCGACTGTGTGATGCCTTCAAAGCAACCAGATGTTGCCACAAAAGGGGGTTCCCCAAAATTGTTTGCGGGTGTAATTTCATCCGCTGCGTGGTTAATGCCTAATTGCTCGAAACCAAATGACCCTTCCAAGTTACCGTCATTCGCCTCTAAACCTTACGTTATCAGACCCAAAACATTTGGGGTAACTTGGGCTTGTTGCTCCCAAAATTTGAGGACAGACGACAAGGGGATATAGTACGCTGGTGGTCAGCGCTGTGGGGAAAGGTTCTGAATAAACCGCTTCAGCTGCCAGATAGGGTTCCTTTGAGGCAAAAGGAGTATGTGAGGACTCACCTATCTCGATATCCACTCGTTCCTTCCCCGCAAGGTCAGCTCCATGAGTCGTCCCACTTGTCTACTGAGGTGTTAACCCTTCCCAAATCTGAGATGGTTCCAGGTTGTCGGATGAGTAGTCCAGCTCAACCTCATCCATCTCTTTGTTCCGAGAGGTTCTCCGCCGTTCTGAGAGCTCCTGCTCCTTGCCTCGAAACCCTTGTCTGTTCCGAGGTGCTTGCTCAGAGGCTGTGACCGTCAGCCATATCTGATGGGGTCCAGAAGGAAAGCAAGGGTCATAATAATAACCCACTGTCGGGTTGTCGGAGCCGTTAAGATAACGCCAAGGCACGCAACTGCTGTGTATCCTGTGAGTGTTGGCGACATACCACCTTAAAACTTGAGTATTGAGCGCTGAGCTGCCTTAAATGGTCCTAAGGAAAACTCCCATGCGCAATGGCTAAGCTGTCAACAGGGTCTCACGACGCCGCAGTAAAACGAAGCAGCTGCCCTGAACCTATACCATGCATTGCCCTGTGCACAGTCAAGCCCTCATGGTTTTTGCCCACATTCTAGGGTTTGTTACAGTTAGGGTTCCGCCATCGCTCCATTGCCTCCTCTATTCTCCATCAGTCGTCCATCTCTATTTCCTTCTAGTTTATGCATCCTTCAGTATTATTTCTTTGTTAACTTCAGTTCATGAGTCCAATAATTGCTTGTGGTAGAATCTATTGGTTGATGTTTATCTAGGTTTACCATGTTTTCTCGAAGAGAAAATATTTAAAACACTTGGACTTTGTAACCAATAGCAAACTAAAATCTATTGTGCAATTTAGCATATCTTGGTATTGATTTTGAACACATAAAGATTGAACAAAAGGAAGAGCTTTGAAGTTTGAACATCAAACAAAAGTGAGGCAACAACATGGATTAAAAAGACTGAAGAGCATTGAAACCTAATCAGAAGCACCTGTCATGTTACGAAAGGTGTTTACTACAATCCTTATTGGTATGAAATCGGTTTCAAAGGGGCAGGGTTATTTTAAGTCGTCGTAACATGTCCAAGGCTGTAACACAATTCAACAACATCTGAGACAACATGCACTATTTTGATATCTTGAATTTCTTCAAGTGTCACGCACCACTATCTGAAGTTTGGTGACCTAGTCTTAAGTGGACCTAATGTTTTTCTTCATGTTTGTTGTCTCTTGTGCTGGTCGTTCAACCTATGGAGGCACCTTTTATATATATATATATATATATATGGATCCTAGATGTACAACAGAATTGAATATCACAAACACATACTTGAACATACAACATTGTCCTGGTTGCAATTTCTGCCTCATTTGAGATATATAGCATAAGCCATGCCTACATATGGCTTCAATTAATAGCCTCCTTGGACATGCAATGTACATATCTTGTAGTTGGATGCCAATTTTGTCCACATGGAGGGTATTTCTTTCTTGTTGAATAAGTTGAGCTAGTCATGTGTTATTATTTCTTGTGATTTCATGAGATGATTTAGCATTTCAGTGCACGAAATCATGCATGCATCTATGATTAATTTACCTTCACTGTATATCGGCAAATTAATAGTTTCACAGTCTTTAAAAGGAACAGTTGTTACTAGAGCAAATGAAAGAGGATTTCTGGGCTGAAAATTGCCCAGAACAAAATTATATTATGTTACAGCCAATGCACATAAGATACCACCCACTCCCTTACTGTACCCAGTAGGAAAGCATGTACAATAATGTCTAGATTGGTATTAGCATAAGGTCCCTAATTCTCCTCCCGTCCTTTGACAGTTTGCCCATAGAGCAGTGGCCACCCCCTAGCTTGGGACCAAACCAGGGATTCCAAAAGTGCTTTTCCACCTCCACCCTGCCTATTTATGTGGCTTATACCGGGATTCCAGAGGAAATCCTCCTTCACCCATCAACCACTAAATTTTGCAATTGTAGTACCTCCACCCTATATTGGGAATCCAGAGGACACCAACTTTAATTATTGAACAAGGGTAACCAGTGTAGACCTCCACCCATTAGATGTCAAGGGACTCCAGAGAATGATCCTCCACCCTCGGTACTGTTAAGAACCCTAGATATCCAAACAATAACTATGCTTAATGGAAGACAAGAAGGTTCCAAAGTCAGTTGTGGTGTTATGGAGTAAGAGAATTATCCCCGACATTCTCACATTTCGCCTATTAGCAGTAAGCAGCCAATTGAATGGCTGCTACCTCTCTGCCTTGAAAAAAATAATCGCTAGCAAAACAAGAACATACTAAAATATGTGATAACTCATTGATTGAAGAATCAATTAACGCACAAGGAGTAGAGGAAATGCATCATCCGTGTATATAAGCAACAAAGAAAACGATGCCCATATAGGGTTCCAGGTATCAGTCAAAACGCCGTCTAATTTTAATACACTGGTAAATATCAAAGATGAATTTGAATAGCTCGAACTCACCTCTGTTGTTGCGATTTCCAAGTCAAGCATATCTATCCTCCTGCCTTTATGTCCTGCACGATTTCCTTATCTCCTGCCATCAATACCCTTGGATTTTGTTCACCCCTTACTTCTCGCTTATTTTTCAGAAGTCTTATTACCTGGTATTTTTGGACTTCATTCATCGGGTTCAATTTTGAGTTATAACTCAGCTCGTGGGTGAAGACGTTCTCTGCTTGGTAATCTCACCAGCCCCATTTCCCTTCTCCAAAAAACCAGTTCTCTCCTCCCTTAAGCCCCTGTATCTCTGTGTGTTATCAAATCCATCTCCCCCCCCAAAAAATATATCCCCGGGACATCCCCTCTTACCAAAATGTAACCGCTCCCTCCCCTCCTTTCCCTTCACCTAGGTAAATTGCATTATGCAAGATCACGAGGGAAGGTTAATTGGTTTGTTTTGACTTGCTGGTCCAAGATATATTTTTTTCAACCAATTATATACTACCCAGTAAATGTTTAGTTTCAGATTCTTCAAGGTTGTTGGCCTTGTCACTCTTAAGCGTCTTGCTGGCCAATGATCTCGTGCCACTTGATTCTTTTTTCTCTGCATCCCTCCTTTCAGCCTCTTTTGGTCCATGACGACCACAAGTCCTCCAAGCAACAATCCCCCTTCGACCTTGGAATGCATGTCCCATGACCCGGTCCTCTTTTTCTTCTCGTCAAATACTTACCTTATTTAAAATCCATGAAGCAAATAATTGAGGTGGGAGGGCATATTTACCTTATTTAAAATCAATGAAGGAAATAACTGGGAGGGGGAGGGGGTGTTGTCACATCCGTAGTGTGTTTTCTTTTATTAGCTAATTCTAGGTCATGACCAGTGTTATCGGAACTGGTGGAACCTAATTGTCCATCGGTTTCGATTGGGTTGGGGGTCAAACTAGTTTGGTTCAAGGTCTGGAACGAGAAATGGCCGGTTCGGTACCAAACTGGCAAGTTTCCAACTGAAGCGACTAATTCTGTACAATTTGACCAAAGTTTCAAACTCCTTGCACATGACCCTATAAAAAAATGTATCCATCGCTCAAACAAAATCTTGACTCGACATGCTATATTTTTTCTATCTTATTTTAATGCTTAGAGTGTGATATTGATGACAAAGATCCCAACGGAGGCAATGAATATGATGACATGTATGTATTTGTTGTAGCATGATTTTCTTTTTTAATGCTAGAGCCTATTTGCTGATGTTTTTCCGTTTCAGAGATGGATTGCACTCAATGCTATTTTGGTTATGTGCACCCTTACATGCTACTACATAAATGAGAAGTTTTGTTGGTTTGTGTATAGACATGCTATATAAATGAGAAGTTTTGCTTGTTTGTGTATAAACGCTTTGGATTCATATGGGATGCTCATGAATATGTATGTTTTTCTTTAAAATTTGAATGTTTTGTGTTTTTGGTCGACCAATTTTTTGGTCCGTTTTTTTAGTGGTTCTGGTCCAGTTTCAACTGGTTCTCTCTCTGTTCACCAGTTTGGTTCCGATAACATTGGTCGTGACTTTATCACATTATATAACCGCGCTGATTATGTTGACTTACCGTTTTACAGGATGGCACTATTTTTGCATGGAAATTTAATTCTCCAGCCAATGCCTTTGAACCTGTAGTTTCCCTCGCAGGGCATACCCTGCCTGTTGTCTCATTGGTCTCGGGGGCAGGCAGACTCTACTCTGCTTCCATGGACCACACAATAAGGGTATGTTTCTTTGTTTCTTGTCACACTACTTTTATTTGTATTTGTTTACACAAAAAGATACTTTTTTTGGGGGGCTAAACTGGTTAATAGAAGCACAAATAAACATTGCTTTCCTTGCAAGCTTTGATGTTTTTCATGCACCTGCAGTTTTAGAAAATGAATTATGTGCCCAATTCCAGATGAGTTTATATTTGACAGTTGTAAGCAAATTCACAGGTTTGGGATGTGGAAAGTTTTCAATGTATACAGACCCTGAGGGATCACAAGTCAGTTGTAATGTCTCTTCTCTGTTGGAATGACTTTCTGTTGTCGTGCTCATTAGACAACACAGTGAAGGTAAGGAAGGCTTCATCACGTCCTTCTCTCATTCGGCAAATAAAATGGTGCACAAACTTCAATGGAGTTTCTAACTCATCAACTGCAATGCAGGTATGGGCCGCTACATCAAGCGGAGCCTTGGAAGTGACTTACACTCATCATGAAGAACATGTAAGTTTTGGACGTGACACAACATCTTATCTGACGGGCCATCTCAATTTTATTTCAATTGTTGCAGGGAAATTTCAATGTATTTTATTGGAAAATCGACTACACTTAAGAGAATCTCTGATATTTAGCAAACTTGAACTTGTCTGTTTTATTATTTTCATTATTATTTTAATGCAGTAGGTCCTTGCATATAAGTGACATTTTTTTTTTTTTTGCGTATGGTTGTAAGAATCGAGTCAAACAATCCCATTAAGTCACTAGATATTGCAAGGTTTATGTTTATTTTCTCAGAATTAAGTGTAGTTAATTTATTTTGGTTTTGCTTCTGACAGGGTGTTCTTGCACTATGTGGAATGAATGATGAACAATCCAAGCCTGTCTTGCTTTGTTCCTGCAACGATAACAGTGTGCGCCTCTACGACTTGCCATCGTAAGTATAGCTGCTCTCGAGTTCATTATACTAAAATATTGGAAAATGGAAAATCTTTTATGGTCATTCTTAGAATGAAAACAAGTTGGGCTTCGGAATGCCTTTGGGCTATTTAAGGGTCATTTTGTCCTCGTTTTAAAAGTATTTCATGGACTAGGAAATTGTTCATGTGCTCATTTATGGAGTTACATTAATGTGCTAATATTGTTTGTTTTATGGTAAAATAACATTTACGTGTTTTGTCTCAGGTTTAAAGAACGATGTAGACTGTTCTCGAGAAATGAGGTGCGAGTATTCCAGATTGGATCTGGTGGATTGTTTTTCACTGGTGATGGACAGGGGGAACTTAAAGTATGGAAATGGGATACCCGGACTCTATGAGAGGCTGAGACAACCTATAAAAATTTTGTTGTAATTAACAGTCTGCAGTTGAAATGCTACTGTGGGTCACTCCTTATAAAAGTGACCCTTGTTCATATATCCCACATGTGAAGCTCCTCCTGTACTCTTTTCACTCAGCATACTCTAACTACATCCACGCAGCTGTGATCCTATTGGTGTGTGGAATAAACTCACATTGACAGAGGTGCCTTTAGATGGCCTTGGGCACAAATTCAGTCCCTGGTTTTGTCGCTAATCATATGCCTTTCACTGAAACACAAGTAAGTTTCCTGTTTTTCTTTCTGTGATCCTCTGTGTCGTGTGTTCTGCTTTATTAGGTAAAATCTAGTTATAAGTATGGCATCTTCTGTTTACTGTAGCTATGAGTGCCCAAAAGTTATAGTTTTATCGATGTTAATTTTTTCTATAACATTATTTTGTTGACAGAGAAGTGGAGGACATTTTCCATCCCACCAGATGCGCATCACATACAAACTAATTTTGTTTCCACCCACAATCATTTACTGGCTTATGGTAAGATTTGGGACCATATTTATCAATTTATGGTGTTATCAAAGCTTCCAATACCTTCGATTTCATTTCAGATCCATTTATATTTTTTTATCAATTGTTGTAAAGGATTTTTGGAATTAGATGATATATTCTCCTTCGACTAGACTTTCATTGTTGTATTGTCATTTATCTGCTTGTTTTGACGGACATGTTTCTTTTGCAGGTGGGCTATGACATTTTCAGTCTTATAAAATGTGCATGAGATGCAAACTGGATTTTTTTCCCATCCACAATCATTTACTGGCCCTTGGTAAGCTTTGGGACGATATTTATCAATTTAGGGTCTTATCAAAGCTTTCTATACCTTCAGTTTCATTTCAGATTTGATCCGTTTATACTTTTTACTAAATGTGTTACTGCATTTTTTGAGGTTTGATGATATATTCATAATTGTAATGTCATTTATTTTGCAGGTGGGTTATTGCTGGGTTTGCTCCGTCGTTGACCAAGTTCCACAAGTTGTGGGATTTGTTAGTTTGGGATATACTTTTGGTGCGGCCTCGTCAATAATATTTGGCAGGCACCACAAATCTACTTTGCAGTGTCCAAAACCAAAGGCAGTATTGCAGCCATTCCCTTCTTGCAAAGCAAAGTCTAGTAGATGCAAAAATGGCACTTCCTGTGTACTTTGGATTATTGCAGCCATTCCCTTCTTGCAAAGCAAAGCCTATTAGATGCAAAAATGGCACTTCCTGTGTACTTTGGATGCTGTTCCAAACATTTAGATGTGGCATACTTGGGTATAAGATACTTGTTGGTGAGGCTGATTAGGCTGTGCGACAGCTATCACATTGCTCAATCAAGCAATATTTGATTCTTTCATTGTTGGACTTGATTTGATTCTTTTTGCCCCTTTGGTATAGTGTCGAATAAGGTACGGGACTGGTTGAAAATACTGTTACTGATTAGCATTGAGTGTGAATATCTCATCTTCTTCTCAGTTTCAAGAGTAAACTTATATTTCTTAAATGTTCCTACTGGAAAATGTTTGAATCATTTTGGTATGCAAATATCTTGTCTTCTTCTCAGTGTCAAGTGTAAACCTGTGTTTTCAAAATGCACCCAGTGCAAAATGCTTCAATAATTTTGGTGATCTGATAAGTATACATTGTGCAAGCTTATATTTATTCTCATCAAGTGTAAACCTGTATTTTCAAAATGCACCCAGTGCAAAATGTTTCAATAATTTTGGTGATCTGATAAGTATACATTGTGCAAGCTTACATTTATTCTCATTAAGTAGATGGTGCCTAGGCTGCGTCGATTTTTACTTGTTATGACACAAACAAACATTCATCCTTGGCATGCGTACAAACATTGTTCAGCAAGGGGTCGAGCCTATATAGCCTTGGTTTTAGGCTAAATTTTGGGATGCTGGTTACATGAAAAATATGAGCTGTAGCATTAAGCTAAGAATTTATGGAATCAAGTGGCAGTGAGAACTAGATTGTAATTGCATTGATGTTTTTGAGCTGTGTTTGTACCGAATCAGGTCTTCTTTCCAACAAGAAATTGAAATTGTTGCTGATAACTGCCTATTCAGTCTAACTATTAAAATTACCTTGCATATCCTCTCATAACAAATTAAAGGAGTGTACAGAGTGAACATTCAATGGCATGGACCTCCAGTCCTATTTAAATTTAGTCAATCTTTAACAAAGATAGACTCCGTTGGAACTTTTTGATCATCCGGCTAACAGCACTTCACATTAGATAAAAATGTTCAGGCAAACTAGAATGGACTGTAGTTACAAATTCAAAGAGTACAGAAGCTTTTCATTGCTGTTTCTTATCATACCAAAAGATCTTTCATATTTTGTGCACTCATCTCATCATACTTGTGTTCACACTTTCTCTGATTCAGTTGTATCATCGAGACTTCATCTGATTGAGTTGTAGCATCGAGACGGGTTGGGTGACTTTCCTTTGTTTTTCGTTTTTCAAATGATCCTCCATGCGAAATCCCTTTTGTACACACCGGTGAGAGGGCATAATACCATTTCAACAAGAGATGAAGATGAGAACAAACAAATCCTTGCTGCACCGTACAGTGTAGGACTTACATTACTCTCTGAAAACAGTCTTCCATGGCTGCAGTTCTAAGATAAGGCGTCATTGAAGGAGCCACACGACCAAAAATCGGACTGCTAAAGCTCTCTAGCCGAGAGAGTTTGCTTGCTCTTTAAAATTCTCAGAAATGATCTCCAAACACAACTGTTCTCTTGCTTTGCTTAGTCATCATGTAACGGTGGTGGAACGAGTTTAGGACTCCCAGTGAACTTTGTAGCAACACCATCAATAGTAGGTTCTATGACAATTAACTTCAACAATAGGTTCTGTAGCATATGAGTGCAAATGAAATCAACATCATATTATATGAGTGCAAATGAAATGAATAAGTCAGGGCCAAGTGCTGAAGCTGCTCCACACTACCAAGTTCTGTCCTGAAATATTTTCACAATCCCAAGCCCTTATAAGGCAGATCTGCAGTCCTGTAGCTTCTGTGGAGGAGACCGAGCTCCTAAAACAACCAAAACGCTGCCCCAACCTTAATTCCAACAACTTCTGGGATATTAAACCAAAGTTCTGTGACTTCACCAAGTCAAGCTCCGCAAAACTGTCCCTTCGATCCGAGTGTTGACACAGTCTACGAGCCACAGGTCCAGTTCCTCCAAACACACATTTGATTGAATTGAAACTCTGTCAATAGAACGACCTCCTGTAGATAATTATAGGTGCGAGCCTCCACAAAATACAGGTCTGACCTCCTTGTAATCCTCTCAGGGTGACTGTTCGATGATGGTTATGCCGACTCCTAAACTGTGCCTTCAGGGAGAGTGCTTGCTGTCCGAGCTCCACAAGGCTGCGATAGTATTTTGTGCTACAAGTCTGGGTGATGACAAATCTGAGGTGAGGTATATTTTCACAAGAAACTGCCCAGAATTCTGAGCTTTCCAACAGTGGTCCGAAGCTAATATAGTGGTAGACTTTTATATATATATATATATATATATGGATTTTTGACTGGAAATGAAGAAATTTGTCTTCATGCTAATGAACATTTTATACATTGATTTGCAAATTAACCATAGAATTATTGCCATCTGTCACAATAAGGTCCAACACATTGTTCATGATGCAAACTTACTTTTGGCATACATATTTCTTTATATTTTGAAACTGGCCCAAAGCATTTCTCCATGTCCCCATTTTTTTGGAAAAATGGGGAAACACGCAAGGAAACATTTCTGCAATTTGTTATATGATTTCCTTGAGCCCCCACCGTGATATTTTGCTTATAGCCCTTAAAATAAAGAAGGCACAAAACCTTCTAAAGACTAAAATCCATCTTTCACTCGTGTGTTCACATGCAAAAGTTCAAGTTAAACGAAGTACGCGCATGTAGAGGAGTAGCTAATGGCCTCCTCGATGCTTATTTTGTTTCATTGTCCATTGTGAATTTTCAGTTTTAGCTTTTGAGTCTTGACTCTAGAGATTGATGGGACTAGATCAAGTCTTGACATCTGAGCAATTCCAATTTATTGTTTCATACTTAAACATCTACTATTTTGCTTAGTACTATTTTTATTTTAGAATGCGGAACGTTGGGTTTACATCAATGAATTCCATTTATGAATTACTATATTTCTGAACCCAAATTTGAATTGTGTTTATTTCGTTTGCAAACTTGAATTTTGTATTAACTAAATTCAATTTGAATTGTGTTTCATTTAGTATTAACTAAATTCAACTTGAATTGTGTTTAATCTAGTATTAACTAAATTCAAGTTTGCAAATGATATAATCACAATTCAAATTTAGATTAAGGAATATATCAATCTTTTTTGCTCCATTTTCGATCTGGGTTTTTTGTCTATGGCTCTTAGTGTTTTTGTTTTGATGCGGTTGTTCGTTTTTGCTGTTCTCTGTCTAATGTTTCCAGTCGGCTATGTTTGCTTTGTTTCTTCATAAGCAGGTTTTAGACGTGGATTTGGTTAAGTTTTGACACAATTGCCCTGTTGTTTAGGATCTATTATTTGCCTTTGTTTTCTTTTCTGCTATAGCAGTTGTTCCGAGATTTTTTACGTTCGCTACTTTTGGGAGTCTTTTTGCCTAAGTATATTTCTAATGTCTGTCTCATGTTTCCAGTCGGCTATGTTTGCTCTTTTTCTTCATAAGCAAATTTCAGACTTGGAGTTGATTAAGTTTTGACACAATTGCTCTGTTGTTTAGGATCTATTATTTGCCTTTGTTTTCTTTTTTGCTATAGCAGATGTTCTGAGATTTTTTATGTTCGCTACTTTTGGGAGTCTTTTTGCCCAAGTATATTTCTGATGTAATCCCTTGTCTATATCGATCTTTCTGCTCTTTTGCGCTTCCGCAATCTACGATGTTCTCAGGAATTGGGGATTCTAGATTCACGCATCTATAACCATCTTTGGTTTAATCAATATTAGATGGTGTGTTTTTTCCTCTTGAAAAAAGAAGAGACTTGAATTTAGTATTTAGATTGCACAACGATGAATTTGCACCAAATGAATTGTTATGGTTAGGGTTTTATCATTTCATTGTTATTTTTGTGATTTTAAATGTTGAAAACAACACTTTATGCGCAACCTTTTTATTGTATAAACTTGCAGTTGGTATCCCAATGAACAAATGATTAAAAAAAAAATTATAAGAGAATACTTGTGCTAAAACCAAAGCATATGACCAAAATTGCCTTTCAAAAACAATTAAACTATTATTAATGGAATGTAAAAATTATCATTACGGAGATGGTTGCACCAAATATTTATAGAACATTATAAATTCGCATTCAAAATAAACCCCAAAAAGACCATAAATATTATCTTCGCGAAAAAAGAAAAAACTGGTTTTCTTGCTCAACTTTCTTTGTAAATTGGGTTATTTGAATGTGAGCCATTCAATTCAATTTTTTATATTTCCAGAATTTTTTATTTGTGTAAGGTGGATTGTATTATAATTATTTTTATGAAAGTAGGAATGTTACATTGGCACTCAGGTCGATCATTATGTAAATATATATGCCAACTCCACAAGACTATTCATTTCATTGCCTTAGGTTGATCACGTCTTAGATTATTTGTCGATCATTATATAAATATATATGCCAACTCCACAAGACTATTCATTTCATTGCCTTAGGTTGATCATGTCATTATGCTATATGGATGTCTGAGATTCAACAACTGTTGGAAAATGCCAATTTATATATAAGAGAGAGAATTCAAGAATAATTATACATATTTCAAATGGTTGGTTTCGATATACAAGACAGTGGTTGTACATAACCACCTATAATTTCCCTTCCATCTCTGAAAAGGTAACTATTTATTTGAAATACATAGGTGAATTGCATTGAAACAACTTGAGAAATATACATTATTATCACGTACTACTAATGTGACGTATATATATATATATAATACTCTATCTTAATACGAAATATACTTTATTAATAAAGTATACCTTATTATAATTTATATACTATTTAGTTTATGGTTATATTATTTTTAGTTTATATATGTTCATAATGGTTGGTTTTAGTTAATTATGATTAATATGTTTAAACTATGTTTTATGGTTAAATTGTTTTTAGATTGTATATGTTGATAATGAGTGATTTTAATTAATTGTGATTAATATCTTTAAATTATGATGGACAAAATTTCCAATGGTCGACTGCACGTATATAACTACAACCAATTTAATATAACCTTAATTTTAACAAATTAATATTTTTTTCAAATAAAAAAGAAACTTATATATTCATATATTGATTAATATATACATTTCAATCCATTAAATCTGTCATCCTCGAAGGACTTGATAAGTAGATTCATCCTCTCCCCTATATTCCTATTTTCAAAAAAATATCTTTTTTCCTTTACATCCTATTTTTTTCTATCTCATGTCTTCTTTACATCCTCTGAAAACTTTGTCGATGGGGGACATGTACCAAAAAAAAAAAAAAAAAACGGCAAAAGGCAAGAAAGGAAGGGAACTTGAGTGGAGGGGTTACAACTAAAACCCCCTAGCATTGGTTTCTTTCCCAATGTTGTATTCATACATCCAAATGTACTCGGAGGAAGCTCCAGTGCTTCTTTGGAGAGGGCATATGCTTCCAAGTTTAGTTCTCACAAAATATGGTTGGACGTAATCCACTCAAAAGTGGATGCTAAATGTTGAATATCTTGTTGAATGTGATCAAATCATGTATTTTGGACAATGACCCTTCCATTGGCCCAGTCGATGACCAGCCTGTAGTCGTCAAGAACTTGAAGCCTAATAAATGTTTTTCATGTTTGTTATTTCAAGAAGAAGATAAATCCCAATAGATTCAGCATTATTGTTGGAGCCTCTATCGGGAAAGTATGTGTTGTATAGAAAATGTGTTTGATTAAAATAAATGACAACACCAACACTGTAGTGAGGAGGATCTCCTTGACTCGTGCCATCAAAATATCCCCAAGGGATATCATGGTCGAGCTATTGAATTTGTGGAGCACGCTGAGAGGTAGTTTTTTTATGAGACTTGAGTTCCTTTGCGATTGAAATGATTCTAGCGGCACACATATCAAAATAATTCTCTTTGTTTTGGAATAGTGTAGAATTACGAGCACACCAAATACTATATACTACAATGCAATGTGAACTAGTCACAGGTTGCACTGATTTGTCTAGGATCCCTTTTCTATTGTTGCCTTCAAGAGAAGGGGAAATCCAATGAGCTTTAGGAGCGAATTATGATTAGATTAAAGTATATACCTAAAATACAAAGGAACATTTGAGGAAAAGGCGAAGTGCATACTTTGTCTGAGATTTGCATAGCGTACATCAGCTTGGACTTGACATCCACGAGAGGAGAGTACTTCCCAAGTGAGTAGTTTGTTGTTGATTGCTAACTAGGTTGATATTTTGGATTTTAAAGGAGCATTGAGTTTCAATATGGATTTCCACCACCATTGTTTAGGATCCTCAAAAGTGTCTTCAATCCATGCTTTTATTGAGCCCGATACCTTAGCTTGTTTGTTAGTTTCCTTAACGACCTTGAGTATATCATAATTCAATAAATCACGGAATCCCAAATAGAGTTCCACCAGAAACCCATCCTATCTAAGACTTTTAATTTTTGCATAGAATGCACAGTAGCAAGAATCTATGATTATGTTAATTCTTGAGTCAAAGAGGCTTCCATTTCCTCATTAACGAATGAGGGGAAAAGAAAAATCACTTATAGAATGTCTATAATTGGGCATAGAAATGTTTGAAAGAGTGAATGGAAGTATTGAGCACTTTCCTCTACTTTATCCTTGAAGGAGTGTTATGGAACCATCCTCTGATTTTTATCTCCCATTTGGTATTCCTTTTCTTATGAGAGTTTTTGAACTGATGAAAGAACTTGGTATTGTTGTCACCAAATTCAAGCCAGACTGCACAACTCTTAAGATGCCAACGTTATTCTTCCAGCGGAATTAGGGTATGTCTTCTTTCTTCAACATAGTGAAGCTCCTATGGAGACGTCGAAGAGACTGGGCCAAAATCAAGAGTATAGTGAATATTTGAGAGCTCCGCTTCGACCTCCTCTTGTTGGTTGACCAATTTGGCTTGATGAACGTGGCCCAAGCACAAGAAACCATTTTGAGAGTATGAAGGTTTTCCATGAATTGTGCCATATATCATGAATCCTCCTGAGGAGTCAAGTGTGTCACATACAGTGAATAAGTGTGTGAGGTCCTCCTCTCGTATCCATGTGGGATTGTGACAACGCGTGCAATGAATAAGTGTGTGATAGTGATGGCAGTGTGGGCGCAGGCGTTTAAGGAGAGCCTTCCTCACTTTCTTACAATTGTTTCTAATTCCGTGCGAGTCTGGCCCAATTTGTTATTATTATTTTCATTCATCAAATTTGTGAAATTTGATTAATGAAATCCACAATAGTCTTCAAAGTCCCTTTAGACATTATTAACCCTTTGAAAATATTATAAATCCTTGAAATCATTCAAGCTCGTTAAAACCAAGTTTAAGACCCTTCAGAAATATGATACTTTGACTTTCGAACATAGATTAACTTTCCGGAACATAGTATTTGAATACTATGAATCTACGTTTCATAACCTTTGGACTAAATATCCAAACCTTCAGCTTATGATATTAAACCCATTGGAGTGACTTTTAACTCTCGGCATTAAGACATTTGAGTATGTTTTAAATCAACTATTAAACTCTCCCTCGGGCCCACATATTGAACCTCCAACATTTAATAAACATTTACCAATCAAAGAAACGCTGACCCATACATGGATTAACTCCTGCGCAGCTTTCTGATTTGAAAACCGTCGGATCAATCATCAATCAAATCGAACGATGATCGTATTGCATCGCACCCTGTCCTTTAACATCTAAAAATTATGCGACACCGGTGGTTTTGCCTTTGTGATGTGTCACAATTCCATTTTCTCGCGTTCTAAAAATTGAAACCGCTTCCGCTCCCAACCACAACACGAACACAATGGTTACGCTCTTGAAACCGCTAATATGTAACCTCCATCGAATTGACTTCCAACCATAGAGGTTTCTACCGGTTTCGATTCTCTTGAACCTTTCTTTTCCGCATGAAGTGTGAATTAATTTTAAATCTGAATATCAAACAAAATAGAGTCTTCGATGCATAATTTAATTGTATCCATAACAGAGATTTTCTATCGTTGCATTCAACCAAAAGAACTAACTCTTCGACCTCCTTCGAGTCTTCTACACAGGATATATATGTATCAATGAAACTTCGAAGGGAAATAAAGCCTCTTCACACAGAGCTGAATGAGATTTCAGTTGCATCCAATTGAATACATAGAAATATAAAATCGATTGAAATTACGAAGGGATAACGCCTCTTCACACAGAGATTTATACAAATTCGAATTGCATTTAATTCCACGCGGAGAATATAAGACAATAAAATCTCGAAGGTGAAACCCTCCGGGAAGTTTGTCAGGAACAGAGGTAAATAATAACTCTGCAACTTTATTAAATTAGAGGCCAACCCTCTCAAGTCTAGTCTTCTACAAAAAATTTCCTCCCTTTCCTCTGTTACAGAGGTTACCCTTTATAGCCTTCTGACAATGTAACCGACCTCTTTCCGAGGGTCGAATTATTCAAACGTAAACAAACTCCTAATTATGACATGTCTTTCTAGATTCCATCAACTAAACCTAAATAAACTGACACAAAGAAAAATTGTTCAACTTCCTCTAGATACTAGTTCACGCCTATCTATTACAGAATAGATTTTAACAAATTGTTGAGGAATCCAATCCTCTCAGTAACATTGATTTTCACCCATTAGTGAATGAAGTTTAGACCCATCCAATCACAACATGTGAACAATCTTTCACATTGTTGACTAAACTCTAATGCCCCTGCATCAGATAGACCTCCTCTCGTATCCATGTGGGATTGTAACAAAGAGTATAGGAATAACTATTACCCCTAGGACTGATATGAACTAATATGGGCTTGTGGTCAAATGTTCCCCATATTCAACCAAATATTTAAGGGCATAGCCAAAGTTCCATAGCTCCTCATAGATGAGGAATCGATCGACATTCTTTTCTATCTCACCACCATCAGATCACCCATTACTCTATGTTGGCATCAACTCGATAGACTTGATTTCAATTAAACTGTAACAAGAAAGAAAATCCCAAAAGAAAGCACTATGGGGTCCTGACATGGTTTTGGACCCCAAACTTTCCGAGAATGAGTAGTGAAGTTTAGTCACCACCCAAAATTGTGTCAAGATATGAGAAGGCACTTATCATGACCATATCCTTCGTCTAGATGCAATCAGTATAGGGCCCATATACATTTATAACTGAAATATAATAATTGAGATCTTTAAATTTAAATTTCGAAAGAATTTTAAAAGGTAAAAGAGAGGAACAAAATGCATAGTAAGGGTTTCGTCTTGATATCAGGCCTCTAGAATGATCGTCATCGTCCAAATGACTTAAAGACGAGTCCTTTAAGAACATATCTAGGGATATCCTTGCTTTGTCTTCGAAGCACATTGTTTGTTGAATGAGAATGACGTCAGATTGGGACAAGCAACCAATGTTTTGAGGGCTAACAATTTACGGGCACTCCCTAACCCTCAAGCATTGAAAGATAGAATATCCATTTGGACCGAGAGGCAAGGGCCTTTCCTTCTATAAGGGCCCTGGATATGGGAAATTGTTTTCCCTTGGTTATTTCAACTAATGCCATTTCTTGGGATTTCTGGAGGTTGGACTTGCGACCAACATGATTTGTGACTAGAGGGTTTGAGGCAAGGCCTCTACGAGAAGGAGGTTGCTCCAGAGACTTGGATCGAGTGCGAAGGGAATAATGTTTTTTATCCTCAATGGAGACGAGGGAGGGATGGAGGGGGCCAAAGGAGGGGAGGAGCAGGAGGGTGAGGGGACGAGGGAGGGATGGAGGGGGCCAAAGGAGGGGAGGAGCAGGAGGGTGAGGGGACGAGGGAGTAGGGACCAAGGGATGTGGGGGAGGGGGGGAGAGGGGAGAGGAGTGAGTTTAGCTAAGGGAAGAGATGATTCTAGAGGGGGGACTAGGAAAGAAGAAGGGACAGAGAGAGAGGAAGCCCCATCAAGGGGAAAAGTGGAACTAAAGGGGAGGGACTATAATGACGTACCTAAAGAAGTAGCTAACACATAAACCTTTGTAGTTGAACCATCGTTAAAAGGAGGGATAGCGACAACGGGAACACCTGGATTGGAGGCAGAAGGGTCTAGCAAGGAAGAGGAGACCTTATTTGCTCATTGTTTCCTCCTGTCAGAAGAAACCTAGTACAAAGGAGGAAAATAGCAATCCTCCCGAAGGTGGCCAACCTCGTGGAAACTTCCGATTATCTATTTTCTCAAGTCATTTGTCGTTATTTCATTCAATCTACATGTAGCAAGAAGGCCTTCGTTTAGGCTAACTTCAACCTGGATCCAGGCCCATATAAGATTGGCTTTGGTCTCCCATCAAACCTCTAAGCTGACGAAAGATCCATTATTTTTTCCTGATTTAAGCCGTAGGAATATGTTTTTCCCATAAAGGGAGGGAAAACCTAGGAAAAATAACCCATACTTAAATGAAATCCACAGGTTCCCTTAAAGGGTTGAAGTTTACATACCAAGGTTGGAGGGAGAGGCCAACTTTGCCTCAGGTTCAATTGCACTCCATAACTCTTTTACAATCCAATCCTACCCGAAATATGAAGGCCGACCACTGCAACGGAAGTAGATGAAAAGTGGGAGAGTATCCAATTATGGGCACCCAATAATTCTTAATCCAACTGCCGAAACCTGAGATCTTGTAACTGCCACTGAAACGCCATATGGGGGTTTTTACTCGACAGGTCGAAAACCTAAGAGAAAGATATATTCTTACCGACGACAAAACATACCAACCCCTATCAACGCATGATGAATGTCTTCTTCCACCTCCCACGAGAGCTTTAACGATTACAGACCATGAGCAAGCGCACAAGTGTCGACTATTAGAGCATGAGAGGGGGGAAAGGAGATCTACAATGTGCTTCGAAAAGGGGAGAAAGGGACGAGGTGGAAAAAGGGCAATGAGAGTGGAGCATAGAGGTGAGTAGGAGGGCACAGGGAACCCATATTAAGGCGGGGGGAGAAAGAGAAAGTACTAGAGAAAATAGCGAGAGCACGAAGAAGGAAAGTGAGAGGCCGACAAACGTCGAAGATCACTGCGGAGGACAAGGCGGTGCATCGACATGCTGCGATCGTGCGATAATCCCAATTGGGAGACAAATACGGGGTGGGAGAAGGTGTTGGACATGTAGTACACCTTCCCCAAAAATATTTCAAATGTCGAAAAGAAAGCGAGAAAGGAGTACGTAAAAGAAAGCGGTGGTGATAACCGGGAATGTGGGAACTAAACCATGACTCAGAAGAAATCAAGAAGCACACGTCCTTCGAGGGAATGGTGAGAGGACCATAGACAGAAATTGAATATGATTGAAAATAGTTAAATATTTTTTAAATTATGATTGGTTAGGAGCTTATTATGGTCAACGTATTGGTTGTTGTGCCTATATAAAATCACTTTAAAACCATGAACAATCAACCACGGCAAACTATAGGCAACCATGGTCGATCCTTAGTCAGCAGTGGTCATCCATGGTCACTTTGTGGTCATAGTCAACATGTTCAACCATGGTCAATGTAAAGCGACTACGATTGCCAATGTTTCACGTAGCAAACTATGGTAGACCTATAGTAAGCGTGGTTTCCCGTGATTGATTGTATTTGACCATGGTTATCCCCATGGGTTCTCATGGTCAACCATAGTTGGACAATCACCATGGTTGTGCCATAGTTAAACATGGTTTAGCCATAGTCAACCACTATTAATCATAGTGAACTATGGTCACCCGCCGATCAACGATAATCAATCATGGTCAAGCATGAGTCGGCCAAAACTCAAACATGATCACGCGCGATTATCTTTAGTCCAACCATAACCATCATGCGTCAGTGCCCCATGGAAAAGCCGTAGTGCTCATGGTTAGACCATGGAAAACCATGCTCGAAAACTATAGAATACGTTCAACTTTGTGGTCAAAGCATCGATGCGACCATGTGGTCGGTCTATAGGAAACCACGAGACGCATTACTAGTGGCCACTGGTTTACCAGCATGCGTCATAATCAACAAAAATAAATCTTGATCTACCATGGTCATTATTAGTAACGTAGTCACCATAGTCAATATAGACCATAAAGCCAGTCAACTCCCATGTGATCAACCCATTGCTAAACCGTACTGAAACATGAGCAGCGAAGTGGTCAAATTTGTTAAACATGGTCAACCATGTGCGTCAATTATTAACATGGTCAGCATGGTCTATCATAGAGAACCATGGTCGACAGCATGGTCGGAAATGGGTTGTCCATGGTCCCAAATTCGATCAACATGGACAACCACGAAGATACTCATGGTCAATCACAATCGATCGTAGTCGATTTATAAACTGAATGTGAATGTATGGTCACCCATAGTTGACTATATGTGACCATAATAAACCACCACCTCAACCATGACACTAGCCATCATCATTCACGTACTCAACCATGTTCTACAAATCCTCCCCACGATACGTACAATGTGTCGACTAGCATAACGACGTTAGTATGCTGGTTGATATACACCTTTGATCTACGCTATTAGTTTTTAAAAGTTTCTGGAAAATGGTATCGATCGGCGTGTATATGACATTTACTAATGTGGATGTGCTAGTATATTTTTAATAGAGTTTCACTTTCTAGCAAGCGAGTTGAGAAACCGAACATGACACTAAATGTCCTAATTTCATCTCGAATATTTCTATGCATATCCATTTCTTAGAACTTGTCTGTCTTACTTGTATTTTTTGTGGCATTCAGTCTATATTACGAGCGTGTTCAACTCACAAAAGTAGTTAACGCTGCTCTCTCGCACACTATCAAATCATGTAATACCTACTCTTATGTATATAGTTGGTCTTTCGGGTCACTAAAGATTGGTGAATTCAATGTTTTCCTTAAATATGTATAACTATGTATGTCGCGCCCTTGACGCCTTGTAGAAAATGCAACCATAGAAAGAGAAACCAAACATAATTCATTTGGCATTAAGATGGATATGTGTCGGTATTATATATTATCTACAAGCTTCAACAGGTGAAAAAGGAAACCAAATAGAGAAGCATAACAATCAAATTTATTTTTTTAATACGTTTCATAACACTTTTCGTATGCTCTTTAAATTTGCCATCTTCTAGTTTGAATCCGATTAGTGTACGTCTTGCCATATTCCTAGATAAAACAAAGAAACAGAACATGCATTTGGTATAAGACAGATCAAAAATTGCCATGGGTATCATGTGCTATTTGGACTACTGAGAGAGAAGGCTAAAACCAATATTAAAGATCACTTTCCGTATTAAGGAGTCGCATATCTAGGGATGTTATTCAAGTGGCTTGGTTTTGAATATCACTTTCTCACGAGTATAGAGAGCTTAAGAAATGGAACTTGCAATATGCCTTTCACACTTTCAATTCCTTCATCGTTTGATCACATGTTCGCTTGTTAAATTTATATCTCTTTGCAACATTGAGGAACTTGTTCATTACTTCTCTTGGACTAATCGAGCGGAAGATAGTGTTGATAGCCGAGAGGATTTTTATGTTTATGTTGTTCTTGAACATTTCCTTATACTTGTGTCCAAGTAGACATTGTTTTTGTGCTCCCATCCAACCTTTCATTGCAAGAAAAGGGGATGTTGTGATTTGGGGGATATATTTTGTAATGTAGAGCATCCAATAGTTTTCCCTTGAGTACAAAGAGCAAGATTTGGGAGTCTCGAGAATGCGATTCCCATGTATTAAGGGTGTCATCTACTTTAGCATGGAGTGTTCCCCACACTTGCATCCCTTATTGTTAGTAGAGGATGTTACGAAATGTCCCAATGGATGCTCCCACGTTTGAGAGATAACGAGAAAGGAGTTGAAGAAAAAGAGAGTTAAAGGTCGATGCTTGTTTGAATGGGCGGGGGGAATGTTAAGCCCCTAGGTCTTGGGATGTTAGATTGCTATTATTTTTGTAAGTGCTGCTCATGCAATATCCTATAAATATACATCAAAGAAACTCATTTTGAACGGACATATTACTGCTTGACTGATTTAATATATTGTAAAAAGAGGTTTCCCCCCTCAAAGAAGCTTCTAATTGACCCATTATTTCACTTGATTAAGCACATATTTTTCTAATTTGGGCATTTTTTTCATGCTTATTTGGATATTTGGTCCATTACATTTGTTATATAAAAAAATTGTTGTGTTTCATAAATAAAGCTACTCTAAATTCTTGCTACTACAGTTTGCATGACTTTTTATACCCGAGAGAAAACCATTTGTTTATCCATCAATCACAATTACGGATCCAAAAGGTATTATTGTTCAACCAACTTAAGAGTGTATTGATTATTTTCCTCGGAGACAAAAAAGCGCAAGAAAAAATTTTCTTTGTACTTATACCTTTAAAGTAGAATTATCATGTTTGTTTATAATTCTTGTCATACCATATGGATTTCGGCGCCTACTTGTAGAAAATAGTGTGTTAATGCCTCTCTGTGTATCCCTTCCAAAATAGATCAACTCATTAATAATTCGTAGTGTGTCGTCCAACGTAACATAGCTCCAAATTACACATTGCTAGTAGTGATGAAAATGTCTTAATCCGTGTCCATATATGGAGGATTTTCCATATGAACTTCTTTTTCCTATCATTTTCTCACTTGTCTTTCTGTCGTTTATCATCTTGCTTTAGGTGTTTTTAATCAATAGCTCAACATAGCTACGGTATTCAATGTACTTAGGGTACGTTGTGGTTACATGACTACTTATATGCAACGCCTTTTGTGATGTTACCATATAATTTAGAAATAGTTACATAGTTACACATTTTTTCCATTCCCAATGCTTGCCTTATTTTATTTGTCAACTGTTTGAAGATGATTTGGAATAACTGGTGTACCATTTCATGTGAAAAACTTGGAAACTTGCATGGGTTAATCAATTAGGGAATTTGCCTGAGAAGGTGTGATCTCGAGTTTCAGACTTTGGAACATTTTTGAAAATCTCATGGACTTGGGTCATGTGCACGCGAGTTTCTAGAATATTTTTGGAATTTGCTATCAACATAAGGATGGCTTATGAATGTACTATAATATACGGTGATTATGCATGGTATGTTTATGTCATATTCAAGAAATTGAAAATATGCATATTAAAAAAGGTGAACCTGATCTTTCAATTTTCCAAACACTATTTTGAATTTAATGGGATTTCATAATTTTTCTCAAAATGGCCATTTTAATTAGTTGGATTAGATGGGGATGTTGGGTCCTATGGGACATCAACGAAAAAAATTAGATTCCAAATTTTGTGAGGCGGAGTGATTTTTTTTGGAAAAGAATAAAGAAGGAAAATAAGAAAACCATACTACATGCTAGCTTCATTGCATGTTAAACCTTGAGGTTGCAAAGCGTCGAGGGACAAAAGCTTTTGAAGGGCAGTATTATGGTATGACCTCAAGGAGCATATATGGGGTTATATGAGCATGATGATGAAACAGGGAGGGATATATGGGGGTTAAATGTACATGGGATGTGTACATTTATATGTAATAAAGTGGTCAACAAGATAAAGGGGCCATCATGTGCAATGTGTGAATAGTATATACGAGCATCCGGTCATATATATATATATATATATATATATATATATATATCTTATCGCGTGGCTATTATATTTCATTAGAAATTGTAATATAAACAATGTAGTACAATGAGGAAAAAATCGAGAATGAGCATTGGGTGATTGTACAACAAGATATCCGGACTTCCATATCATTGTGAGAAAAAGATCACACATCTCGATTGAACATAGATACCATCTAGAAAACAAAAAAACCAAAAAAATATTTGTGATCAAAACCAAGTAACACTAAATCAACAGTTGAAGAGTCATAGTCTCAAAGCTTATAGAAACAACGTAGATGTTTTTCCATGAAGGAAACAAAACCCTCTTTGGATTGGAGATCCACGGTGCATACATGGATTTGAAAAACCCCAAAGTCTACGAAAAGTTGGAGTTAGATAGTTTGGGTCTTAAGCTCTCATCACAATTTTGTTTTAACCAAGGGTTGGTGTCGAATTCAAAGTACATGTCGATGAGTGATACGAGGGTCTCGTCGAGAATTTAACAATTTCATCACATATGCACACATCCTTGCCAAAACCCATGACACGTCTTCACGAGATTAACCTCACGTTAATGGAAAAAGCAAGCAAAAGACATCGACAAAACAATACATCAATTGTTCTAATCAGAAAAAAAAGGGCCAAACCCCAAGGATTTCATAGATACAAGGATGAATGGTCACTCAACTTGGTCACCGAGCCCTCTCGAAAACCTATCTTATAAAAATAGAATAAAGTCGAATAACACAAGCCCATTCCATGCACCTTCAGGATATAACAATAAAGATTATCTCAGATGCATCTACACTTGTATAAAGCATGTATGCTCTAACATGATTATATTGGGTAATATAGCTTCATAATGCAAACTTTATGCTAGGAGCCCAAATTTTTAAGTGATGTACTAATCGAAGTGATTGTTGTATGGCATGGCATCAGCAACTTAGGGTTTCCTAGCCTCCGGGGATAGAAGTTATGATTCCGAAATCATGCTCAAATTCATTGACCCTCATGAGGTGGAACAACATGGACCAAGCCTGTGCATTTCTTCATCAAAAGAGATTAGGTGAAGGTCCTTAGACACATAGTTTCCAGAAATTCTTCTTAAATGCCACATTGAATAAGCAAAAAACTCTACAGGATGCCCTACCCTACAAATTCATACTAAGCATATCCACCAAAATCTGTAACGATGGTGAAAAATGGTAGGAATTACTAATTCACCACGAGAAGATGCTACCATAATTTTGTTTTAGCGTTAGCAATGAAACATTAAATCTCAAGAGCAAATAACAAAGCAGCGATTGAAGCGCGAGTCAATTACAACATATGAAATTTTATTTGCACTGACACATTCTAATTTGACAATTGAAATTTACAAAATCAACTCACTCACACAATGTAATGGATGGATGATAGAATGACTTTTCAATTGATTTGTGTATATTATTAAATTTTATAGAATATTAAATCACCATCCACGGAATAATTATTATTAGTGTGAAATTAAAGCATATTTATTAATTACATCTAACATGATAATAATAACAATAAAAAACTTACAAAAATGCCATACATTTTTAAATTCCAAAAACAAAAATAAGATAAAAAAGATAGAAAAAAATAAATAAAAGCCACACGAGACTAAATATAAAAAAATCTCAATATTAAATCTAAATCTAAATCTAAGAATTCCCCATTAAAACCCAAAAACTAAAACTAAAAATAAAAATTAAACTAAGACTAGAACCAATACTAAACTAAAAATAAAAATTAGAATTAAACTAGGGTGTAGAACAAATACTAAACTAAAATTTGCTGAAGTAAACGTAAAACTAAACTAAAAACATAAACACATGAAAATGAGAGCTCTAGATCGGGTGGCTACTGAGGAGAATGGAGGATGTAAAGAGTTGATGACATTTACACAGAGAAAGAGAAAGCAAGAAAGCACGCGAGAGGATTTGAATGAGTATTTGGTGAATCATCAAGCGGCGGGAAGAAGCGAGCCAAGTTTCATCTGCTCTACGGCATGGCAGCCATGGGAGCGAGGACACGATAAATCCCGCATCTCACAGAAACCACACCTGCAAAAGCTTAGCCGAAGCCACACTTGCAAAAACTTTGGAGCTCCAAGCAAAATGGAGAAGAGGGATAGACGAGGAGAGGTCAGATTCGGCAGAAAATTCGAAAAGCCTGCAGTTACTGGCTGCGACGGTGTTTACAAACACTACTTTGAGATGACTGTCAGATACCACTCCCCACTCACACGAGTGTTGGAGGGCTCCGATGTCACTTTTTTAACAAAGCTCGTGGAGTCACAGAAACAAGGTAGGTAGCTTCTTGGTTTCTTTATGTGTGTTTGCTCTGCATATTCTTAGCTTGTTTTGGTCTTTGCCCGTTCTTTGTTGGTTTTTCTGCCCTATTTCTTGTTTTCCTTATTTTTTTTGACATATCCATTTGATTTGCTTTCTGTCCCGCTCCTGGTTTCTTTATTTTTTATGTGTTTTGTTTCTTGAGGATATCGCTTATCTTCTTTGCATATCCATTTGCCCATAGCCCATTCGAGGGATTGCTCTTCCTTCTCATTTAGGGTGCGTGCTGTCCCAAACTGCTGTTCTGCTGGACAAGACAACAAGCTTATGGTGCTGGGACTGCCTTACAGGCCAGGTACTCATGAGCTTTTATTTGCACTCCAACTCTTCGTATCGTCTATGATATCTTCATCGAAGCTTACCATCTTCTTTCTCAAACGAGGAGTACAGATATTCCTTTACATGGCGTCAGCGAAGTTGGATGCCTCCTTGCAGCGAGCCCTTGGCTTTTTGTTCGGTGTTCTAACACTGTCGAGAGTAATTTAACGAGATTAAGCTTAGTATTAGCGTTGATTTTGTCCAAAGTGATTTTCTCGCAGGTTGCTAACACAGTGTATTTATATTTCAGGGCTTGGAATACTCTCACGTCCACGGAAACGATCTTTAGATGGACCCACGGGACAAGTTCATGCCACTTTACTGTCGTTAATCAGAAATGCAAATGCTTTGTTGAACAGAAGTGAGTCTCCTAAACTGCCTTGGCTTATGCTTAGTCATATTTGTTGTGACAAAGCGCCTCGGTCTAACCGGAGATGGTCAGCTGTGTTTCTCGACTCTCTTGCAGTACTGGTTTTCTTTTTTAAATACATAATGCCAAAAAGAAATTTCCTTCATATGTACAAACTACACCATTTGACCTGACAATTCACTGACTCACGAGACTTCTTGACACCACGCATATCCTGACATGGCCAAAGATATCGGAGTCCTCTACAAAAATACAGTGGCCAAGGAATCCGAATTTTGACATTGTTTGCTAATAAATGCCTCTCACGATAATGACGGACAACCACGTGTGGATGTCTACCATTTATTTTTAAAACTAGTAGATGTAGCATTTTCTAAGTTGTATACTGAAAGTACACTATTTGTATATATTATGCGCAACCAGAATGATAAGGAGGAGGGACAGATCCTTCAGCTCAAACCCAATCTCTCGACCTATCCATACGCAACACACATCCCCTTAAGGATTATTTCATTATTATGCCTGGTTTTTACAATTGTGAGGTAAGATGAGGGCCATGTGCTTGGCCAATACGTTTCTTGAGTGATGCTAGCACAGCGAGAATAGAGACCTGACAGCTTAATTTGCCATTGAAAATACCCACAAATATGACGGTGCAATCTACAAGCCTACTCCAAGGAAGGCTAAAGTGACATTTTAGGCTAACGAGTGGATTGAGGTTGCAAGCTTAGAGGAGTCCTGTTGAATATGTCTGCGTCATCATAAGAGCTTTGTAAAAGTCTTCACGGGAAGTTCTTGTTAATCATGAAACTTCTTAACACCTAAACGAAAATTGGCCTTCATGCTAGCCTACGATGTCAAATCATCTTAGGCAATTCTAAGTCTAAAGGAATTGTGCAAGGATACAAAAGCAACTAAAATCTGCCATATTGAATCAAACCCGATGAATTGCATACGAAGCGAGGTCCTCTTTCATTCGTAAATGAAGCTTACCTTATTATTATTATTATTATGCTAACTTTGTGGCGATCAGTGAGGATAAATTGGTGGATTTGTATGGTTTCTACTACGGAGGTCACAAGGTAGTGGAAACATTAATGTTTAGATCCATGATTCGGTGTTTGAACCAAAAATTGGACCCCGAGTTCAATGTGCAATTTTAAGCAAGGCAACCATTTTGTCATACTATTATGACACCTATATTTCTTTAACTCGAAATTTAAGACATTACCGGCATCACTAGATTGGATATATCAATATACATTTTTGAGCAAGAGCAATCGTTCTGTCGTCTTGTCTTTTCCCCTCTTATCGAGACAACACCTATACCATATTTTGACACCTAGATTTTGAACTCATAAATTCAAGGCAGCACCCTTGACTGAAAATTGGATATATCAATGTAAAATTTTTCGGCAAGTTAGTTACCGTAGGTATTTGTCTTTTAAAGTCCTTTGGGCAACACCACTACCATATTTTGACATCTAGATCTTGAACTTAGAAATTTAAGGCCTCAACGTAAACTATCAATAGTGAGATTATTATTGTTATCATTCTCACGCTACCAATTCCATGCAAAGGGTATCCTTTTTTCTACTCCAAATTGATTGGAATTTCATAGCCAAATTAAAAAGCTGGCGAACGAACAAATAGCGCGCATCGTTTTAATTCTACGAAAGTTATTGTAAGCACATACAATCATACATCTGTTATGCGTTCATGTAGAAGGAACTCGTGACATAATCATCTGTGCATGAATCATAATCACTTCACAGTCGGATAGTTCGGTCGTACACGAGTAAACTTGTAAAAAGTAGTGTTGTGCAAAAAGCAAAAATATCTACATAATCACATATGACTAACAATAAAAAACCGGCCATAGCCCTACCAAAAATCGACCAAAAAGCGAAGCAAATGCGGTTATCTTGCCCTAAACCCTCCATCTCTATGAAGGGTCTATGGAAGTACTAATACTCCTACTATCCGTCTTGTTCGATAATGAACCGGTGACCCCCTCTCGCTGATACTTCTTTGAATAGTTGATCAACCACTTGGTTCCTTTGCGTAATGTGGCCATTGATGGTAAGTCAAAAAAATATTTCGGTGCCATAACCTCATCCAACAAAAGCTCTAAGAGTATGAACATGACATTGTGCTTCATTGTTGAACGAGTTCATAATATTTTTGGAATCCCAAAATATCTGAATCTGTTGCAACTCTTTATCGAGCGAAGGTGAGAGGGTACGAACGTGAGCTCGCGCATAGTTGTTTGTCCTTGGGCCTGTCGCATTTAATCTTATAATAGTGAGATTCAAAGAGACGGAGAGTAGCTCCCCCTCCACGACCATGGATGTTTGAAGCCCCATCGAAATATGCCCACATGAAGGAATTATCAATAGCTTCGTGTTGTGGGTACGCACTTTTGTGCTCACCGAAGGGCTCGTCGATTGGAATTGAGTGGAAGAGTGTCACAATGGTGCTGCGATGCGAGCCAATCTGTCAACGCACTTTAGTAAACGATTACGCGCTAGGCGGTGCCCCCGGATATCAAGATAGAGATATTACGTTGTTTGGGCAATATGTCGGTGCCACCGGTTAGACCAGGCACGATATAGAGTTTCCATGCGAATGATGTGTGATGCCGGGGAAGTTTTGGTAAGGTGCCGGATGATATTGCTAGATGGGCATGTTGAGAAGAGGTGATCCACGTCCTCGGCACGAGATTTGTAGAACAACATACGGAGGGACGAAGTAAGATGGATCGCACAGTAAGGTTGTCTTCCATTGGGCGCAATTGGTGAGTATGCACCACATGAAAAGTTTTGCCTTTGGTGGAGCCTTCAACTTCCGGTGTCTCCACCACCAACTGTTCCATTGCGAGGTTCATGTTTTGCATATAGAAGAACATACCCTTCCTTGGGAGAGTATATGCCCACGGGAATAAAGGCCATAAAGTTCATCCTCCCTCTCGGTGATTTTGATGTTGGTGACACGGAGAGCCACAAGATAATTGTTCCAATTCGGATACCCAATATCAAGGAGATGTCTGAATCTTGAGACGATTTACGAACACGAGAGACTCCAAGGAAAGTGTCATCGACGAATTTGAAAATGGTTTGAATTCCGGCGTTCATTAGTCTTTGTCCTCGCAGCGAGAGGTAATAGGTACGCCGGCCACAACGAGATCAAGCATCCACACCAATCTTTACATTTTCACGATCGATGCTCCAAGCAAGGCCTTTCTTGATGATGTGGATGGATATGGTGATGTACATCGGATAATGGAGGATCCGAGAATGTATGAGAGGTGGAGGCCTGCGATCCCCACTCGGTGTGGTCCCAGGAAACAATATATTTGAAGCAAGTTACCTCTTGCCGAGCTGGCAGCGGCGGTTAAGTGCCACCGAGTTTCTTGTAATGTTATGTACGGCAATTAAAGGTCTTTAGCCCTAGCCTCCCCAACTTTTTGGCTTGGAAATCTCTTTCTGTCCCGATCCCCAAGCAAAATTCTTGCCATCTTCCAGTTACCCACTCCAAAGGAATCTTACTGCTAATTTGTTGGTCTAGCCATCACACCTTTGAGAATCCAAGCCAATGCCATCGAGAATGGATGAATTGCACTATGACAACGATTTTTATTAGAACTGGTAGCCCAACGGATAGCCATCTCTCTTGTAGAATTTTTACCCTCCTCTAAACTTTTACAATTAACAGTTCAATGGTGATACGATGATCATTTGGCTTTGAACCATGAGATATTTTGATACCATCCTCTAATTTCTGGCGACCAAAATGGGAATGAGCAAGGGCATGTACGCATCACACAGTCTATGCATACCAATATGATAGTGAGTTTCTTTGACAGAGTTGAGTCCCATACCGATGGCCAACACAAAAAACCTCAAAATCTTCTGGTGATGGTGTCTTGTTTGGTTCCATCATGAAAAAATAAGTACCATCACGAATAAAGATGGAGGTTAGTTGTATAAATTCGAGATAATTGGCTTCTTTTATAGTCCCCTCCGCCTTGGCCTTTTTCCAAAAAGTTTGATGGAGTACTTCCTGTTTAATAAAAATAACAACGGGGATAGTGGGCATCCTTGACGAAGCCCTTTACATGCATGAAAAAATTCGGTCTTCTCATTGATAAGAATGCGAAGGAGGCATTGGGAATACAACACATGATCCAATTGGTGAAGGAAAGGGGCGATGACCGAAGAAAGGATGAGTTGTAACTAGGTCGAGCAAGTACGATCAAAAGCCTTTGCTATGTCAATCTTGAGGATGGTGCTCTTGAGACTTTTGAGCTTGATAGAGTGCGAGGCTTCACGACGTTGCCTAGCTTCATAGTTGTCCTGCGGTTAAGAAGGCAAAATTTTCCTTGGATATGTCTTGAGATAATATGAGCTTAATACGGTTGGCGATGATCTTAGATATGATCTTGTAGATAAAGTTGCAAGGGATATGGACGGTAGTCATTGAAGGTTAAGGGTTTATCAATCTTCGGTGTGAGGGCTGCGAAAGGAGCATTGAAACCATCATAAATACGACAAGTACGTCGAGCTCTCTCTCGATGACATGGAGAGGTCCCACCTAGTATCCTCGAAGAAAGTTAGATAGAATTCAATGGAGCTGTACATTCGGACCGGTATCTTGTCCTTCTTAAACCATTTTAAAATCGCTTCAACTTCCCAAAGGAGACATGTGCATTTGGGTTTTCAACATCGTCATCCTCCACGAATACGTATGAACTCGGCTATACGGGTATTTACGAAATATTTGCAACGATGGGGTCCTTGTGAAGATGGAAGAAATGTTTAATCATATCCTTCAGTTGAGCGTGGTTTTTGTGGGTGGGAGACCGAACGTTCGCACCCAAGTAGGCTTGCTCCCATCTTTTCGTTATGTGGTTGAGTAGGGGAGTCCATCGCGAGCGAAGTGTTGTCATTTCTATATGCCAATATTTAGCGAGCACCCAATTTTCCATCTCGTTGGGGGAAAATTAGGGCAAACCTTTTATTCATCGTGAGCACCCCAAGTAATTGCTCCAAAATGTTTCCCCAAATTTACGTATTCCCTGTCTTGAGTTTGGCATTGGTGTAGTTCTCCCTCGAACATATCGGGACTAGAACGGTTTGCGCAGTTTGCTCCAACTTATCCCGCCTATACCCTCGTCGAATAGTCTCTCTTGTTCACGGCTCTTTGTGCACTGTGTTTTTCTTTCGAGTCTTGCGGGTGGTCCCGTCCGGATGTGCCATTCTCCTTAGGTGTATTAAGTACGAATCGAACGTACGGTGTCTCTAGGTGGTGGAATACGACGTGACGATGCCTTCAAAGCAACCGAGATGTTGCCACAAAAGAGGTTCCCCAAAAAATTGTTTGCGGGTGTAATTTCATCATTGCGTGGTTAATGCCTAATTGCTCGGCTTGAGATGACCCTTCCAAGTTACCGTCATTCGCCTCTAAACCTTACGTTATCGGACCCAAAACATTTGAGGTAACTTGAGCTTGTTGCTCCCAAAATTTGAGGACGGTGTACAAAGAAGGGGATATGATATTTGGTGAGGTCGGTATTTGTGGGGAAAGGTTTTCGTTGTGCGCCGCTTCGGTACCCGAGATAGGGTTCCTTTGAGGCAAAGAGTATGTGAGGACTCACCTATCTCGTGTCCACTCGTTCGCTTCCACGAGGTCGGCTCCATGGTGCGTCCCACTTGTGCGGGGTGTTAACCCTTCCCAAATCGAGATGGTTCCGGTTGTCGGATGAGTAGTCCGGCTCAACCTCATCCATCTCTTTATTCGAGAGGTTCTGCGGCCGAATTACGAGAGCTCTGCTCCTTGCCTCGGAAACCACTTGTCATTTACAAAGGGGTGCTTGCTCGGTGGCCGTCGACCATGCGATGAGGGTCCCGGAAGGAAAGCAAGGAGGGTCATAATAACCCGCGGCCCGGGTTGTCGGGCCGTTAAGATAACGCCAAGGCACGCAAGCTGTTGTGTATCTGTGAGTGTTGGCGACATACCAGCAAGCTTGGGTATTGGCTTGTTGTTGCCTTAAGTAGTCCTAAGAAAACTCCCATCTTGTGATAGCTGAATGTCATGAGGTCTCACGACGCCGCGATGGCGCAAGCATTTGTACTGAACCTATACCATGCATTCCACTGTGCACGGTCAAGCCCTCATGGTTTTTGCCCACATTCTGAGATTGTTACGATTGAGGTTCATCATCGCTCCATTGCCTCCTCTATTCTCCATCGATGCGTCATCTCCTATTTCCTTCTAGTTTATGCATCCTTCGGTATTATTTCTTTGTTAACTTCGGTTCATGAGTCGATAATTGCTTGTGGTAGAATCTATTGGTTGATGTTTATCTAGGTTTACCATGTTTTCTAGAAGAAAATATTTAAAACACTTGGACTTTGTAACCAATAGCAAACTAAAATCTATTGTGCAATTTAGCATATCTTGGTATTGATTTTGAACACATAAAGATTGAACAAAAAGGAAGAAGCTTTGAAGTTTGAACATCAAACAAAAGTAGAGCCCAACAACATGGATTAAAAAGGCGAAGAGCATTGAAACCTAATCGAGAAGCACTGTCATGTTACGAAAGAGGTGTTCACTACAGTCCTTATTGGTATGAAATCGGTTTCAAAGGCGAGGTTATTTTAAGTCGTCGTAACATGTCCAAAGGTGTAACACAATTCAACAACACTCTGAGACAACATGCCTTTATTTTGATATCTTGAATTTCTTCAAGAAGTGTCACGCACTGTATACGAAGTTTGGTGACCTAGTCTTAAGTGGACCTAATGTTTTTCTTCATGTTTGTTGTCTCTTGTCTTGCGTTCAACCTATGGAAGCACCTTTTATATATATATATATATATGGATCCTAGATGTACAACGAGAATTGAATATCACAAACACATACTTGAACATACAACATTGTCCTGCAGTTGCAATTTACACTCATTTGAGATATGTCGCATAAGCCCATGCCTACTGTAAGCTTCAATTAATAGCCTCCTTGGACATGCAATGTGTACATATCTTGTAGTTGGATACCAATTTTGTCCACATGGAGGTATTTCTTTCTTGTTGAATAAGTTGAGCTAGTCATGTGTTATTATTTCTTGTGATTTCATGAGATGATTTAGCATTTCGGTGCAGAAATCATGCATGCATCTACGATTAATTTACCTTCATATGTCGGCAAATTAATAGTTTCACGGTCTTTAAAAGGCTTCGGTTGTTGCTGAGCAAATGAAGAAAGTTACCAGGCTGAGGTGAGAACAGAAAATTATATTGTGTTACGGCCAATGCACACTGAATGCCACCCACTCCCTTATTGTACCCGGTGGGAAAGCATTTACGATAATGTCTAGATTGGTATTGGCATAAGGTCCCTAATTCTCCTCCCCGTCCTTTGTGGGTTTGCCCATGAAACGTTGGCCACCCCCCTGGCTTGGGCCAGGCTTGATTCCAAAAGTGCTTTCCCTCACCCTGCCTATTTGTGGCTTGCTCTTTAGGGATTCCGATCCTCCTTCACCATCAACCACTAAATTTTGCAATTGTGGTACCTCCACCTATGTTGGGAATCCGAGAGGACACCAACTTTAATTATTGAACAAGGGTAACCGGTGTGAACCTCACCATTGAATGTCAAGGGACTCGGGAGGACGGTGCCTCCACCTGATGGTAAGAACCCTATGTATCCAAACAATAACTATGCTTAATGAAGACAAGAAAGGTTCCAAAGTCGATTGTGGTGTTATGGAGTAAAGAAGGGTATCCCAAACATTCTCACATTTACACTTTATTAAGCGATGTGACCAATTGAATAGGTTGCTACCTCTCTGCCTTGAAAAAAAATAATCGCTACCAAAAACAAGAACATGCTAAAATATGTGATAACTCATTGATTGAAGAATCAATTAACGCACAGGAAGCAGAGGAAATGCACATCCAGGTATATGTAAGCAACAAAAACGATGCCATATGGGGTTCAGTGTCGATCGAAAACGAGTCTAATTTTAATACTGCTTTGGTAAATATCAAAGATGAATTTGAATTAGCTCGAACTCACCTTTGTTGTTCGATTTAAAGTCAAACATATCTATCCTCACACCTTTATATCACCACACGATTTCCTTATCTCTGCCATCGATACCCTTGGATTTTGTTCACCCCTTACTTCTACTTATTTTTCGAGAAGTCTTGTTACCGACGTATTTTGGACTTCATTCATCGGGTTCAATTTTGAGTTATAACTACGACTCGTGGGTAGACGTTCTCTGTAGTAATCTCACCGGCCCCATTTCCTTCTCCAAACAGTTCTCTCCTCCCTTAAGCCTGTATCTCTTGTGTGTTATCAAATCCATCTCCCCCAAAATATATCTGGGGACATCCCCTCTTGCAAAATGTCATGGCTCCCCTCCCCTCCTTGAATTCCTCCCTTCACTAGGTAAATTGCATTATGCAAGATCATGAGGGAAAGGTTAATTGGTTTGTTTTGACTTATTTGGTCCAAAATATATTTTTTTCAATAATTATATACTACCCGGTAAATGTTTAGTTTTAGATTCTTTAAGGTTGTTGGCCTTGTCCTCTTAAGCGTCTTCTTTGACGACGATCCCGTGCCACTTGATTCTTTTTCTCTTGTCCCTCCCTTTCGACCTCTTTGGTCCATGCGACCACGAGTCCTCCAAGCAACAATCCCCTTACGACCTTGGAATACATGTCCCATGGCTTGGGTCCTCTTTTTCTTCCTAATCCAAATACTTACCTTGTTTAAAATCCATGAAACGGAAATAATTGAGGGTGGGGGAGGGCATATTTACCTGCCCCAAATCAATGAAGGGGAAATAGCGGGAGTGTTGTCTTTTATCCGTAGTGGTGTGTTTTCTTTTATTAGCTAAGTCTAGGTCATGACCAGTGTTATCGGAACTGGTGGAACCTAATTGTCCATCGGTTTCGATTGGGTTGGGGGTCGAACTAGTTTGGTTCAAGGTCTGGAACGAGAAATGGCCGGTTCGGTACCAAACTGGCAAGTTTCCAACTGAAGCGACTAATTCCATACAATTTGACCAAAGTTTCAAACTCCTTGCTCATGACCCTATAAAAAAATGTATCCATCGCTCAAACAAAATCTTGACTCGACATGCTATATTTTTTCTATCTTATTTTAATGCTTAGAGTGTGATATTGATGACAAAGATCCCAACGGAGGCAATGAATATGATGATATGTATGTATTTGTTGTAGCATGATTTTCTTTTTTAATGCTAGAGCCTATTTGCTGATGTTTTTCTGTTTCAGAGATGGATTGCACTCAATGCTATTTTGGTTATGTGCACCCTTACATGCTACATAAATGAGAAGTTTTGTTGGTTTGTGTATAGACATGCTATATAAATGAGAAGTTTTGCTTGTTTGTGTATAAACGCTTTGGATTCATATGGGATGCTCATGAATATATATGTTTTTCTCTAAAATTTGAATGTTGTGTGTTTTTGGTCGACCAATTTTTTGGTCTAGTATTTTAGTGGTTCTGGTCTAGTTTCAACTAGTTCTCTGTTCACCAGTTTGGTTCTGATAAAATTGGTCATGACTTTATCACATTATATAACTGCATTGATTATGTTGACTTACCATTTTACATGATGGCACTATTTTTACATGGAAATTTAATTCTACTAAAGACCAATGCCTTTGAACACAGTTTCCCTCGCGGGGCATACCACACTTTGTTGTCTCATTGGTCTCGGGGCGGGCGAGTCTACTTTCTGCTTCCATGGACCACACAATAAGGTATGTTTCTTTGCTCTGTCCACTACTTTTATTTGTATGACCTTAAAAATGCTTTGGGGGGCTAAACTGGTTAATAGAAGCACAAATAAACATTGCTTTCCTTGCAAGCTTTGATGTTTTTCATGCACCTGCAGTTTTAGAAAATGAATTATGTACCCAATTCCAGATGAGTTTATATTTGACAGTTGTAAGAAAATTCACAGGTTTGGGATGTGGAAAGTTTTCAATGTATACAGACCCTGAGGGATCACAAGTCAGTTGTAATGTCTCTTCTCTGTTGGAATGACTTTCTGTTGTCGTGCTCATTAGACAACACAGTGAAGGTAAGGAAGGCTTCGTCATGTCCTTCTGTCGTTCGGCAAATAAAATGGTGCACAAACTTCAATGGAGTTTCTAACTCATCAACTGCAATGCAGGTATGGGCTGCTACATCAAGTGGAGCCTTGGAAGTGACTTACACTCATCATGAAGAACATGTAAGTTTTGGACGTGACACAACATCTTATCTGACGGGCCATCTCAATTTTATTTCAATTGTTGCAGGGAAATTTCAATGTATTTTATTGGAAAATCATCTACACTCGAGAGAATCTCTGATATTTAGCAAACTTGACCTTGTCTGTTTTATTATTTTCATTATTATTTTAATGCAGTAGGTCCTTGCACATAAGTGATATTTTGTTTTTTTGTGTATGGTTGTAAGAATCGAGTCAAACAATCCCGTTAAGTCACTAGATATTGCAAGGTTTATGTTTATTTTCTCAGAATTAAGTGCAGTTAATTTATTTTGGTTTTGCTTCTGACAGGGTGTTCTTGCACTATGTGGAATGAATGATGAACAATCCAAGCCTGTCTTGCTTTGTTCCTGCAACGATAACAGTGTGCGCCTCTACGACTTTCCATCGTAAGTATAGCTGCTCTCGAGTTCATTATACTAAAATATTGGAAAATGTAAAATCTTTTTTGGTCATTCTTAGAATGAAAACAAGTTGGGCTTCGGAATGCCTTTGGTCTATTTAAGGGTCATTTTGTCCTCGTTTTAAAAGTATTTCATGGACTAGGAAATTGTTCATGTGCTCATTTATGGAGTTACATTAATGTGCTAATATTGTTTGTTTTATGGTAAAATAACATTTACGTGTTTTGTCTCAGGTTTAAGGAACGATGTAGACTGTTCTCGAGAAATGAGGTGTGAGTATTCCATATTGGATCTCGTGGATTTTTTTCACTGGTGATGGATAGGAGGAACTTAAAGTATGGTAATGGGATACCCAGACTCTATGAGAGGCTGAGACAACCTATAAAAATTTTGTTGTAATTAATAGTCTGTAGTTGAAATGCTACTGTGGGTCACTCCTTATAAAAGTGACCCTTGTTCATATATCCCACATGTGAAGCTCCTCGTGTACTCTTTTCACTTAGCATACTCTAACTACATCCATGCAGCTGAGATCCTATTGTTCTTTGGAATAAACTCACATTGAAAAAGGTATCTTTAGATGGCCCTGGGCACAAATTCATTCCCTGGCTTTGTCGCTAATCATATGCCTTTCACTGAAACACAAGTAAGTTTCCTATTTTTCATTCTATAATCATTTGTGTCATGTGTTGTGCTTTATTAAGTAAAATCTAGTTATAAATATGGCATCTTCTGTTTACTGTAGCTATAAGTGTCCAAAAGTAATAGTTTTCTCCATGTAATTTTTTTTCGATAACATTATTTTGTTGACAGAGAAGTGGAGGACATTTTCCATCCCACCAGATGCGCATCACATACAAACTAATTTTGTTTCCACCCACAATCATTTACTGGCTTATGGTAAGATTTGGGACCATATTTATCAATTTATGGTGTTATCAAAGCTTCCAATACCTTCGATTTCATTTCAGATCCATTTATATTTTTTTATCAATTGTTGTAAAGGATTTTTGGAATTAGATGATATATTCTCCTTCGACTAGACTTTCATTGTTGTATTGTCATTTATCTGCTTGTTTTGACGGACATGTTTCTTTTGCAGGTGGGCTATGACATTTTCAGTCTTATAAAATGTGCATGAGATGCAAACTGGATTTTTTTCCCATCCACAATCATTTACTGGCCCTTGGTAAGCTTTGGGACGATATTTATCAATTTAGGGTCTTATCAAAGCTTTCTATACCTTCAGTTTCATTTCAGATTTGATCCGTTTATACTTTTTACTAAATGTGTTACTGCATTTTTTGCGGTTTGATGATATATTCATAATTGTAATGTCATTTATTTTGCAGGTGGGTTATTGCTGGGTTTGCTCCGTCATTGACCAAGTTCCACAAGTTGTGGGATTTGTTAGTTTGGGATATACTTTTGGTGCGGCCTCGTCAATAATATTTGGCAGGCACCACAAATCTACTTTGCAGTGTCCAAAACCAAAGGCAGTATTGCAGCCATTCCCTTCTTGCAAAGCAAAGTCTAGTAGATGCAAAAATGGCACTTCCTGTGTACTTTGGATTATTGCAGCCATTCCCTTCTTGCAAAGCAAAGCCTATTAGATGCAAAAATGGCACTTCCTGTGTACTTTGGATGCTGTTCGAAACATTTAGATGTGGCATACTTGGGTATAAGATACTTGTTGGTGAGGCTGATTAGGCTGTGCGACAGCTATCACATTGCTCAATCAAGCAATATTTGATTCTTTCATTGTTGGACTTGATTTGATTCTTTTTGCCCCTTTGGTATAGTGTCAAATAAGGTACGGGACTGGTTGAAAATACTGTTACTGATTAGCATTGAGTGTGAATATCTCATCTTCTTCTCAGTTTCAAGAGTAAACTTATATTTCTTAAATGTTCCTATTGGAAAATGTTTGAATCATTTTGGTATGCAAATATCTTGTCTTCTTCTCAGTGTCAAGTGTAAACCTGTGTTTTCAAAATGCACCCAGTGCAAAATGCTTCAATAATTTTGGTGATCTGATAAGTATACATTGTGCAAGCTTATATTTATTCTCATCAAGTGTAAACCTGTATTTTCAAAACGCACCCAGTGCAAAATGTTTCAATAATTTTGGTGATCTGATAAGTATACATTGTGCAAGCTTACATTTATTCTCATTAAGTAGATGGTGCCTAGGCTGCGTCGATTTTTACTTGTTATTACACAAACAAACATTCATCCTTGGCATGCGTACAAACATTGTTCAGCAAGGGGTCGAGCCTATATAGCCTTGGTTTTAGGCTAAAATTTGGGATGCTGGTTACATGAAAAATATGAGCTGTAGCATTAAGCTAAGAATTTATGGAATCAAGTGGCAGTGAGAACTAGATTGTAATTGCATTGATGTTTTTGAGCTGTGTTTGTACCGAATCAGGTCTTCTTTCCAACAAGAAATTGAAATTGTTGCTGATAACTGCCTATTCAGTCTAACTATTAAAATTACCTTGCATATCCTCTCATAACAAATTAAAGGAGTGTACAGAGTGAACATTCAATGGCATGGACCTCCAGTCCTATTTAAATTTAGTCAATCTTTAACAAAGATAGACTCCGTTGGAACTTTTTGATCATCCGGCTAACAGCACTTCACATTAGATAAAAATGTTCAGGCAGACTAGAATGGACTGTAGTTACAAATTCAAAGAGTACAGAAGCTTTTCATTGCTGTTTCTTATCATACCAAAAGATCTTTCATATTTTGTGCACTCATCTCATCATACTTGTGTTCACACTTTGTCTGATTCAGTTGTATCATCGAGACTTCATCTGATTGAGTTGTAGCATCGAGACGGGTTGGGTGACTTTCCTTTGTTTTTCGTTTTTCAAATGATCCTCCATGCGAAATCCCTTTTGTACACACCGGTGAGAGGGCATAATACCATTTCAACAAGAGATGAAGATGAGAACAAACAAATCCTTGCTGCACCGTACAGTGTAGGACTTACATTACTCTCTGAAAACAGTCTTCCATGGCTGCAGTTCTAAGATAAGGCGTCATTGAAGGAGCCACACGACCAAAAATCGGACTGCTAAAGCTCTCTAGCCGAGAGAGTTTGCTTGCTCTTTAAAATTCTCAGAAATGATCTCCAAACACAACTGTTCTCTTGCTTTGCTTAGTCATCATGTAACGGTGGTGGAAAGAGTTTAGGAATCCCAGTGAACTTTGTAGCAACACCATCAATAGTAGGTTCTATGACAATTAACTTCAACAATAGGTTCTGTAGCATATGAGTGCAAATGAAATCAACATCATATTATATGAGTGCAAATGAAATGAATAAGTCAGGGCCAAGTGCTGAAGCTGCTCCACACTACCAAGTTCTGTCCTGAAATATTTCACAATCCCAAGCCCTTATAAAGGCAGATCTGCAGTCCTGTGGCTTCTGTGGAGGAGACAGAGCTCCTAAAACAACCAAAACGCTGCCCCAACCTTAATTCCAACAACTTCTGGGATATTAAACCAAAGTTCTGTGACTTCACCAAGTCAAGCTCCGCAAAACTGTCCCTTCGATCCGAGTGTTGACACAGTCTACAAGCCACAGGTCCAGTTCCTCCAAACACACATTTGATTGAATTGAAACTCTGTCAATAGAACGACCTCCTGTAGATAATTATAGGTGCGAGCCTCCACAAAATACAGGTCTGACCTCCTTGTAATCCTCTCAGGGTGACTGTTCGATGATGGTTATGCCGACTCCTAAACTGTGCCTTCAGGGAGAGTGCTTGCTGTCCGAGCTCCACAAGGCTGCGATAGTATTTTGTGCTACAAGTCTGGGTGATGACAAATCTGAGGTGAGGTATATTTTCACAAGAAACTGCCCAGAATTCTGAGCTTTCCAACAGTGGTCCGAAGCTAATATAGTGGTAGACTTTTATATATATATATATATATATATATATATGGATTTTTGACTGGAAATGAAGAAATTTGTCTTCATGCTAATGAACATTTTATACATTGATTTGCAAATTAACCATAGAATTATTGCCATCTGTCACAATAAGGTCCAACACATTGTTCATGATGCAAACTTTTGGCATACATATTTCTTTATATTTTGAAACTGGCCCAAAGCATTTCTCCATGTCCCCATTTTTTTGAAAAATGGGGAAACACGCAAGGAAACATTTCTGCAATTTGTTATATGATTTCCTTGAGCCCCCACCGTGATATTTTGCTTATAGCCCTTAAAATAAAGAAGGCACAAAACCTTCTAAAGACTAAAATCCATCTTTAACTCGTGTGTTCACATGCAAAAGTTCAAGTTAAACGAAGTACGTGCATGTAGAGGAGTAGCTAATGGCCTCCTCGATGCTTATTTTGTTTCATTGTCCATTGTGAATTTTCAGTTTTAGCTTTTGAGTCTTAACTCTAGAGATTGATGGGACTAGATCAAGTCTTGACATCTGAGCAATTCCAATTTATTGTTTCATACTTAAACATCTACTATTTTGCTTAGTACTATTTTTATTTTAGAATGCGGAACGTTGGGTTTACATCAATGAATTCCATTTATGAATTACTATATTTCTGAACCCAAATTTGAATTGTGTTTATTTCGTTTGCAAACTTGAATTTTGTATTAACTAAATTCAATTTGAATTGTGTTTCATTTAGTATTAACTAAATTCAACTTGAATTGTGTTTAATCTAGTATTAACTAAATTCAAGTTTGCAAATGATATAATCACAATTCAAATTTAGATTAAGGAATATATCAATCTTTTTTGCTCCATTTTCGATCTGGGTTTTTTGTCTATGGCTCTTAGAGTTTTTGTTTTGATGCGGTTGTTCGTTTTTGCTGTTCTCTGTCTAATGTTTCCAGTCGGCTATGTTTGCTCTGTTTCTTCATAAGCAGATTTTAGACGTGGATTTGGTTAAGTTTTGACACAATTGCCCTGTTGTTTAGGATCTATTATTTGCCTTTGTTTTCTTTTCTGCTATAGCAGTTGTTCCGGGATTTTTTACGTTCGCTACTTTTGGGAGTCTTTTTGCCTAAGTATATTTCTAATGTCTGTCTCATGTTTCCAGTCGGCTATGTTTGCTCTTTTTCTTCATAAGCAGATTTCAGACTTGGAGTTGGTTAAGTTTTGACGCAATTGCTCTGTTGTTTAGGATCTATTATTTGCCTTTGTTTTCTTTTTTGCTATAGCAGATGTTCTGGGATTTTTTATGTTCGCTACTTTTGGGAGTCTTTTTGCCTAAGTATATTTCTGATGTAATCCCTTGTCTATATCGATCTTTCTGCTCTTTTGCGCTTCCGCAATCTACGATGTTCTCAGGAATTGGGGATTCTAGATTCACGCATCTGTAACCATCTTTGGTTTAATCAATATTAGATGGTGTGTTTTTTCCTCTTGAAAAAAGAAGAAACTTGAATTTAGTATTTAGATTGCACAACGATGAATTTGCACCAAATGAATTGTTATGGTTAGGGTTTTATCATTTCATTGTTATTTTTGTGATTTTAAATGTTGAAAACAACACTTTATGCGCAACCTTTTTATTGTATAAACTTGCAGTTGGTATCCCAATGAACAAATGATTAAAAAAAAATTACAAGAGAATACTTGTGCTAAAACCAAAGCATATGACCAAAATTGCCTTTCAAAAACAATTAAACTATTATTAATGGAATGTAAAAATTATCATTACGGAGATGGTTGCACCAAATATTTATAGAACATTATAAATTCGCATTCAAAATAAACCCCAAAAAGACCATAAATATTATCTTCGCGAAAAAAAGAAAAAACAGGTTTTCTTGCTCAACTTTCTTTGTAAATTGGGTTATTTGAATGTGAGCCATTCAATTCAATTTTTAATATTTCCAGAATTTTTTATTTGTGTAAGTTGGATTGTATTATAATTATTTTTATGAAAGTAGGAATGTTACATTGGCACTCAAGTCGATCATTATGTAAATATATATGCCAACTCCACAAGACTATTCATTTCATTGCCTTAGGTTGATCACGTCTTAGACTATTTGTCGATCATTATATAAATATATATGCCAACTCCACAAGACTATTCATTTCATTGCCTTAGGTTAATCATGTCATTATGCTATATGGATGTCTTCAATATGTCTGAGATTCAACAACTGTTGGAAAATGCCAATTTATATATAAGAGAGAGAATTCAAGAAGAATTATACATATTTCAAATGGTTGGTTTCGATATACAAGACAGTGGGTTGTACATAACCACCTATAATTTCCCTTCCATCTCTGAAAAGGTAACTATTTATTTGAAATACATAGATGAATTGCATCGAAACAACTTGAGAAATATACATTATTATCACGTACTACTAATGTGAGGTATATATATATAATACTCTATCTTAATACGAAATATACTTTATTAATAAAGTATACCTTATTATAATTTATATACTGTTTAGTTTATGGTTATATTATTTTTAGTTTATATATGTTCATAATGGTTGGTTTTAGTTAATTATGATTAATATGTTTAAACTATGTTTTATGGTTAAATTGTTTTTAGATTGTATATGTTGATAATGAGTGATTTTAATTAATTGTGATTAATATCTTTAAATTATGATGGACAAAATTTCCAATGGTCGACTACACGTATATAACTACAACCAATTTAATATAACCTTAATTTTAACAAATTAATATTTTTTTCAAAGAAAAAAGAAACTTATATATTCATATATTGATTAATATATACATTTCAATCCATTAAATCTGTCATCCTCGAAGGACTTGATAAGTAGATTCATCCTCTCCCCTATATTCCTATTTTCAAAAAAATATCTTTTTTCCTTTACATCCTATTTTTTTCTATCTCATGTCTTCTTTACATCCTCTGAAAACTTTGTCGATGGGGGACATGTACGAAAAAGAAGGAAGGGAACTTGAGTGGAGGGGTTACAACTAAAACCCCCTAGCATTGGTTTCTTTCCCAATGTTGTATTCATACATCCAAATGTACTCGGAGGAAGCTCCAGTGCTTCTTTGGAGAGGGCATATGCTTCCAAGTTTAGTTCTCACAAAATATGGTTGGACGTAATCCACTCAAAAGTGGATGCTAAATGTTGAATATCTTGAATGTGATCAAATCCTGTATTTTGAACAATGACCCTTCCATTGGCCCAATCGATGACCAACCTGGAGTCATCGAGAACTTGAAGCCTAATAAATGTTTTTCATGTTTGTTATTTCAAGAAGAAGATAAATCCCAATAGATTCAGCATTATTGTTGGAGCCTCTATCGGGAAAGTATGTGTTGTATAGAAAATGTGTTTGATTAAAATAAATGACAACACCAACACTGTAGTGAGGAGGATCTCCTTGACTCGTGCCATCAAAATATCCCCAAGGGATATCATGGTCGAGCTATTGAATTTGTGGAGCACGTTGAGAGGTAGTTTTCTGATGAGACTTGAGTTCCTTTGCGATTGAAATGATTCTAGCGGCACACATATCAAAATAATTCTCTTTGTTTTGGAATAGTGTAGAATTACGAGCACACCAAATACTATATACTACAATGCAATGTGAACTAGTCAAAGATTGCACTGATTTGTCTAGGATCCCTTTTCTATTGTTGCCTTCAAGAGAAGGGGAAATCCAATGAGCTTTAGGAGCGAATTATGATTAGATTAAAGTATATACCTAAAATACAAAGGAACATTTGGACGAAAGGCAAAAGTGCAAACACTTTGTCCGAGATTTGCATCGTACATCAGCTTGGACTTGACATCCACGAGAGGAGAGTACTTCCCAAGTGAGTAGTTTGTTGTTGATTGCTAACTAGGTTGATATTTTGGATTTTAAAGGAGCATTGAGTTTCAATATGGATTTCCACCACCATTGTTTAGGACCCTCAAAAGTGTCTTCAATCCATGCTTTTATTGAGCCCGATACCTTAGCTTGTTTGTTAGTTTCCTTAACGACCTTGAGTAGATCATAATTCAATAAATCGCGGAATCCCAAATAGAGTTCCACTAGAAACCCATCCTATCTAAGACTTTTAATTTTTGCATAGAATGCACAGTAGCAAGAATCTATGATTATGTTAATTCTTGAGTCAAAGAGGCTTCCATTTCCTCATTAACGAATGAGGGGAAAAGAAAAATCACTTATAGAATGTCTATAATTGGGCATAGAAATGTTTGAAAGAGTGAATGGAAGCATTGAGCACTTTCCTCTACTTTATCCTTGAAGGAGTGTTATGGAACCATCCTCTGATTTTTTATCTCCCATTTGGTATTCCTTTTCTTATGAGAGTTTTTGAATTGATGAAAGAACTTGGTATTGTTGTCACCAAATTCAAGCCAGATTGCACAACTCTTAAGATGCCAACGTTATTCTTCCAGCGGAATTAGGGTATGTCTTCTTTCTTCAACAGAGTGAAGCTCCTATGGAGACGTCGAAGAGACTGGGCCAAAATCAAGAGTATAGTGAATATTTGAGAGCTCCGCTTCGACCTCCTCTTGTTGGTTGACCAATTTGGCTTGATGAACGTGGCCCAAGCACAAGAAACCATTTTAAGAGTATGAAGGTTTTCCATGAATTGTGCCATATATCATGAATCCTCCTGAGGAGTCAAGTGTGTCACATACAGTGAATAAGTGTGTGAGGTCCTCCTCTCGTATCCATGTGGGATTGTAACAACGCATGCAATGAATAAGTGTGTGATAGTGATGGCAGTGTGGGCGCAGGCGTTTAAGGAGAGCCTTCCTCACTTTCTTACAATTGTTTCTAATTCCGTGCGAGTCTGGCCCAATTTGTTATTATTATTTTCATTCATCAAATTTGTGAAATTTGATTAATGAAATCCACAATAGTCTTCAAAGTCCCTTTAGACATTATTAACCCTTTGAAAATATTATAAATCCTTGAAATCATTCAAGCTCGTTAAAACCAAGTTTAAGACCCTTCAGAAATATGATACTTTGACTTTCGAACATAGATTAACTTTCCGGAACATAGTATTTGAATACTATGAATCTACGTTTCATAACCTTTGGACTAAATATCCAAACCTTCAGCTTATGATATTAAACCCATTGGAGTGACTGTTTTAACTCTCGGCATTAAGACATTTGAGTATGTTTTAAATCAACTATTAAACTCTCCCTCGGGCCCACATATTGAACCTCCAACATTTAATAAACATTTACCAATCAAAGAAACGCTGACCCATACATGGATTAACTCCTGCGCAGCTTTCTGATTTGAAAACCGCCGGATCAATCATCAATCAAATCGAACGATGATCGTATTGCATCGCACCCTGTCCTTTAACATCTAAAAATTATGCGACACCGGTGGTTTTTCCTTTGTGATGTGTCACAATTCCATTTTCTCGCGTTCTAAAAATTGAAACCGCTTCCGCTCCCAACCACAACACGAACACAATGGTTACGCTCTTGAAACCGCTAATATGTAACCTCCATCGAATTGACTTCCAACCATAGAGGTTTCTACCGGTTTCGATTCTCTTGAACCTTGCTTTTCCGCATGAAGTGTGAATTAATTTTAAATCTGAATATCAAACAAAATAGAGTCTTCGATGCATAATTTAATTGTATCCATAACAGAGATTTGCTATCGTTGCATTCAACCAAAAGAACTAACTCTTCGACCTCCTTCGATTCTTCTACACAGGATATACATGTATCAATGAAACTTCGAAGGGAAATAAAGCCTCTTCACACAAAGCTGAATAAGATTTAAGTTGCATCCAATTGAATACATAGAAATATAAAATCGATTGAAATTACGAAGGGATAACGCCTCTTCACACAGAGATTTATACAAATTCGAATTGCATTTAATTCCACACGGAGAATATAAGACAATAAAATCTCGAAGGTGAAACCCTCCGGGAAGTTTGTCAGGAGCAGAGGTAAACAATAACTCTGCAACTTTATTAAATTAGAGGCCAACCCTCTCAAGTCTAGTCTTCTGCAAAAAATTTCCTCCCTTTCTTCTGTTACAGAGGTTACCCTTTATAGCCTTCTGACAATGTAACCGACCTCTTTCCGAGGGTCGAATTATTCAAACGTAAACAAACTCCTAATTATGACATGTCTTTCTAGATTCCATCAACTAAACCTAAATAAACTGACACAAAGAAAAATTGTTCAACTTCCTCTAGATACTAGTTCACGCCTATCTATTACAGAATAGATTTTAACAAATTGTTGAGGAATCCAATCCTCTCAGTAACATTGATTTTCACCCATTAGTGAATGAAGTTTAGACCCATCCAATCACAACATGTGAACAATCTTTCACATTGCTGACTAAACTCTAATGCCCCTGCATCAGATAGACCTCCTCTCGTATCCATGTGGGATTGTAACAAAGAGTATAGGAATAACTATTACCCCTAGGACTGATATGAACTAATATGGGCTTGTGGTCAAATGTTCCCCATATTCAACCAAATTTTTTAGGGCATAGCCAAAGTTCCATAGCTCCTCAGAGATGAGGAATCGATCGACATTCTTTTCTATCTCACCACCATCAGATCACCCATTACTCTATGTTGGCATCAACTCGATAGACTTGATTTCAATTAAACTGTAACAAGAAAGAAAATCCCAAAAGAAAGCACTATGGGGATCCTGACATGGTTTTGGACCCCAAACTTTCCGAGAATAAGTAGTGAAGTTTAGTCACCACCCAAAATTGTGTCAAGATATGAGAAGGCACTTGTCATGACCATATCCTTCGTCTAGATGCAATCAGTATAGGGCCCATATACATTTATAACTGAAATATAATAATTGAGATCTTTAAATTTAAATTTCACAAGAATTTTAAGAGGTAAAAGAGAGGAACAAAATGCATAGTAAAGGTTTCCTCTTGATATCAGGCCTCTAGAATGATCGTCATCGTCCAAATGACTTAAAGACGAGTCCTTTAAGAAAACATCTAGGGATATCCTTGCTTTGTCTTCGAAGCACATTGTTTGTTGAATGAGAATGATGTCAGATTGGGACAAACAACCAATGTTTTGAGGGCTAACAATTTACGGGCACTCCCTAACCCTCAAGCATTGAAAGATAGAATATCCATTTGGACCGAGAGGCAAGGGCCTTTCCTTCTATAAGGGCCCTGGATATGGGAAATTGTTTTCCCTTAGTTATTTCAACTAATGCCATTTCTTGGGATTTCTGGAGGTTGGACTTGCGGCCAACATGATTTGTGACTAGAGGGTTTGAGACAAGGCCTCTACGAGAAGGAGGTTGCTCCAGAGACTTGGATCGAGTGCGAAGGGAATAAGGTTTTTTATCCTCAATGGAGCCGAGGGAGGGATGGAGGGGGCCAAAGGAGGGGAGGAGCAGGAGGGTGAGGGGACGAGGGAGTAGGGACCAAGGGATGTGGGGGGGGGGGGGGAGAGGGGAGAGGAGTGAGTTTAGTTAAGGGAAGAGATGATTCTAGAGGGGGGACTAGGAAAGAAGAAGGGACAGAGAGAGAGGAAGCCCCATCAAGGGGAAAAGTGGAACTAAAGGGGAGGGACTATAATGACGTACCTAAAGAAGTAGCTAACGCATAAACCTTTGTAGTTGAACCATCGTTAAAAGGAGGGATAGCGACAGCGGGAACACCTGGATTGGAGGCAGAAGGGTCTAGCAAGGAAGAGGAGACCTTATTTGCTCATTTTTTCCTCCTGTCAGAAGAAACCTAGTACAAAGGAGGAAAATGGCAATCCTCCCGAAGGTGGCCAACCTCGTGGAAACTTCTGATTATCTATTTTCTTAAGTCATTTGTCGTTATTTCATTCAATCTACATGTAGCAAGAAGGCCTTCATTTAGGCTAACTTCAACCTGGATCCAGGCCCATATAAGATTGGCTTTGGTCTCCCATCAAACCTCTAAGCTGACGAAATATCCATTATTTTTTCCTGATTTAAGCCGTAGGAATATCTTTTTCCCATAAAGGGAGGGCAAACCTAGGAAAAATAACCCATACTTAAATGAAATCCACAGGTTCCCTTAAAGGGTTGAAGTTTACATACCAAGGTTGGAGGGAGAGGCCAACTTTGCCTCAGGTTCAATTGCACTCCATAACTCTTTTACAATCCAATCCTACCCGAAATATGAAGGTCGACCACTGCAACGGAAGTAGATGAAAAGTGGGAGAGTATCCAATTATGGGCACCCAATAATTCTTAATCCAACTGCCGAAACCTGAGATCTTGTAACTGCCACTGAAACGCCATATGGGGGTTTTTACTCGACAGGTCGAAAACCTAAGAGAAAGATATATTCTTACCGACGACAAAACATACCAACCCCTATCAACGCATGATGAATGTCTTCTTCCACCTCCCCGAGCTGCAATTTAGACCATGGGCCGAAGCTGCACCAAGGTCGACTATTAAAGCATAAGGGGGAAAGGGATTACAATGTGCTGAAAGGGAAAGGGACGGGGGTGGAAAAGCAATGAGAGGGGAGCATAGAGGTGAGTAGGAGGGCAAGGGAACCCCATATTAAGGCAAGGGAGGAAGAAAATACTAGAGAGAGTAAGCAGGCACAAAGGAAAGTGAGGGGCCGACAAACGTCGAATCCTCTGGAGGACAAGGCAGAGAATCGACATGATGCGTTGCGATATCCAATTGGGAGACAAATACGGGGTGGGAGAAGATGTTGGACATGTAGTACACCTTCCCCAAAATATTTCAAATGTCAAAGAAACCGAAAAGGAGTCGTGAAAAGAAGCGGGTGATAACCGGAATGTGGAAAAAAAACTAAACAAGCTCGAAGAAATCAAACACACGTCCTTCGAGGAATGGTAAGAGGACCATAGACAAATTGAATATGATTGAAAATAGTTAAATATTTTTAAATTATGATTGGTTAGGGCTTATTATGGTCAACATATTGGTTGACTGTGCCTATAAAATCACTTTAAAACCATGAACAGTCAACCACAACAAACTATAGGCAACCATGGTCGTCCTTAGTCAACCGTGGTCATCCATGGTCACCTGTGGTCATAGTCAAGCATGTTCAACCATGGTCAATTATGGCGACTGCGATTGCCAATGTTTCACCGTAGCAAACTATGGTTACCTATATTTAACTGTGGTTTCCCGTGATTGATTGTATTTGACCATGGTTATCCATAGGTTCTCATGGTCAACCATAGTTGACGATCACCATGGTTGGCCATAGTTAAACATAGTTTAGCCATAGTCAACCACTATTAACCATAGTGAACCATGGTCACCCTTCGTCAACAATAATCAATCATGGTCAAGCATGGTCAACCGAACTCAAACATGATCAACCACGATACCATAACCATCATGGTCACCCATGGAAAACCGTAGTCCTCGTGGTCAAACCATGGAAAACCATGCTCGAAACTATAGAATATGTTCACTGTGGTCAAGCATCGTCGACCATGGTCAATTATAGGAAACCACAGGCAGCCTTAGTTAGCCATGGTTTACCACTGTGCGTCATAATAAAAATAAATAAATCTTGATCTACCATGGTCATTATTAGTAACCGTAGTCACCATAGTCAACCATAAATTTCCATGATCAACCCCATGCTCAACCATCTTAAACATGGGAAACCGTGGTAAATTTGTTAAACATGGTCAACCATTGTATCCATGGTCAACCATGGCCATCAATTGTTAACATGGTCAACCATAGTCTATCATAGAGAACTATGGTCAACCTTGGTCAAAATGGGTTGTCCATGGTCCCCAATTGTCAACATGGACAACCACAGGATATCATAGTCAATCACAATCGATCGTAGTCAGTTACAATTGAATGTGGATAACCATGGTCACCCATAGTTGACTATATGTTGACCATAATAAACCACCCTCAACCATAACTCGACCATATTATTCCACCTTACTCAACCATGTTCTACAAATCCTCCCCACGTACGTCAAGTGTCAACTAGCATAACGACGTTAGTAAATGTGGTTGATATACACTGATCTACGCTATTAGTTTTTAAAAGTTTCTAAAATGGCATCGATCGACGTATATGACATTTACTAATGTGGATGTGCTAGTATATTTTTAATAGGTTTCACTTTCAACCGACGAGTTGAAAAACCCAAGACACCAGCACAAATGTCCTAATTTCATCTTGAATATTTCTATGCATATCCATTTCTTAGAACTTGTCGTCTTCTTGTATTTTTGTGGCATTCCGTCAAAAGAAATATTACGAGCGTGTTCAACTCAAAAGTAGTTAACACTACTCCTCACACTATCAAATCATGTACTACCTACTCTTATGTATATAGTTGGTCTTGCAAGTCACTAAAGATTGGTGAATTAAATGTTTTCCTTAAATATGTAAACATGTATGTCGCGCCCTTGTCGCCTTGTAGATGCAACCATAGAAAGAGAAACCAAACATAATTCATTTGGCATTAAGATGGATATATGTCGATATTATATATTAGCTACAAGCTTCAACCAGTGAAAAAGGAAACCAAATAGAGAAGCATAACAATCAAATTTATTTTTTAATTGTTTCATAACACTTTTCGTATGCTCTTTAAACTTGCCATCTTCTAGTTTGAATCCGATTAGTGTACGTCTTGCCATATTCCTAGAAAAAACAAGCAAACATGCATTTGGCATAAGATGATCAAAATTGCCATGGGTATCATGTGTTGGATATGAGAGGAGAAGGCTAAAACCAATATTAAAGAATCACTCTGTAGTAGAGTCGCATATCTAGGATGTTATTCAAGTGGCTTGGTTTTGAATATCACTTTCTCACGAGTATAGAGCTTAAGAAATGGAACTTGCAATATGCCTTTCACACTTTCAATATGACTCGACATGCTATATTTTTTCTATATTATTTTAATGCTTAGAGTGTGATATTGATGACAAAGATCCCAACGGAGGCAATGAATATGCTGATATGTATGTATTTGTTGTAGCATGATTTTCTTTTTTAATGCTAGAGCCTATTTGCTGATGTTTTTCCGTTTCAGAGATGGATTGCACTCAATGCTATTTTGGTTATGTGCACCCTTACATGCTACATAAATGGGAAGTTTTGTGGGTTTGTGTATAGACATGCTATATAAATGAGAAGTTTTTCTTGTTTGTGTATAAACGCTTTGGATTCATATGGGATGCTCATGAATATGTATGTTTTTCTTTAAAATTTGAATGTTCTGTGTTTTTGGTCGACCAATTTTTTGGTCCGTTTTTTTAGTGGTTCTGGTCCAATTTCAACTGGTTCTCTCTCTGTTCACCAGTTTGGTTCCGATAACATTTGTCGTGACTTTATCACATTATATAACCGCGCTAATTATGTTGACTTACCGTTTTACAGGATGGCACTATTTTTGCATGGAAATTTAATTCTCCAGCCAATGCTTTTGAACCTGTAGTTTCCCTCACAGGGCATACCCTGCCTGTTGTCTCATTGGTCTCGGCGGCATGCAGACTCTACTCTGCTTCCATGGACCACACAGTAAGGGTATGTTTCTTTGTTTCTTGTCCACTACTTTTATTTGTATTTGTTTACACAAAAAGATACTTTTTTTGGGGGGCTAAACTGGTTAATAGAAGCACAAATAAACATTGCTTTCCTTGCAAGCTTTGATGTTTTTCATGCACCTGCAGTTTTAGAAAATGAATTATGTATCCAATTCCAGATGAGTTTATATTTGACAGTTGTAGGCAAATTCACAGGTTTGGGATGTGGAAAGTTTTCAATGTATACAGACCCTGAGGGATCACAAGTCAGTTGTAGTGTCTCTTCTCTGTTGGAATGACTTTCTGTTGTCGTGCTCATTAGACAACACAGTGAAGGTAAGGAAGGCTTCATCATGTGATTCTGTCATTCGACAACTAAAATGGTGCACAAACTTCAATGGAGTTTCTAACTCATCAATTGCAATGCAGGTATGGGCCGGTACATCAAGCGGAGCCTTGGATGTGACTTACACTCATCATGAAGAACATGTAAGTTTTGGACGTGACACAACATCTTATCTGACGGGCCATCTCAATTTTATTTCAATTGTTGTAGGGAAATTTCAATGTATTTTATTGGAAAATCAACTACACTTAAGAGAATCTCTGATATTTAGCAAACTTGAACTTGTTTGTTTTATTATTTTCAATATTATTTTAATACAGTAGGTCCTTGCATATAAGTGATATTTTGTTTTTTTTATGTATGGTTGTAAGAATCGAGTCAAACAATCCCATTAATTCACTAGATATTGCAAGGTTTATGTTTATTTTCTCAGAATTAAGTGTAGTTAATTTATTTTGGTTTTGCTTCTGACAGGGTGTTCTTGCACTATGTGGAATGAATGATGAACAATCCAAGCCTGTCTTGCTTTGTTCCTGCAACGATAACAGTGTGCGCCTCTACGACTTGCCATCGTAAGTATAGCTTCTCTCGAGTTCATTATACTAAAATATTGGAAAATGGAAAATCTTTTTTGGTCATTCTTAGAATGAAAACAAGTTGGGCTTCAGAATTCCTTTGGGCTATTTAAGGGTCATTTTGTCCTCGTTTTAAAATTATTTCATGGACTAGGAAATTGTTCATGTGCTCATTTATGGAGTTACATTAATGTGCTAATATTGTTTGTTTTATGGTAAAATAACATTTACGTGTTTTGTCTCAGGTTTAAAGAACGATGTAGACTGTTCTCGAGAAATGAGGTGCGAGTATTCCAGATTGGATCTGGTGGATTGTTTTTCACTGGTGATGGACAGGGGGAACTTAAAGTATGGAAATGGGATACCCGGACTCTATGAGAGGCTGAGACAACCTATAAAAATTTTGTTGTAATTAATAGTCTGCAGTTGAAATGCTACTGTGGGTCACTCCTTATAAAAGTGACCCTTGTTCATATATCCCACATGTGAAGCTCCTCCTGTACTCTTTTCACTCAGCATACTCTAACTACATCCACTCAGCTGTGATCCTATTGGTGTGTGGAATAAACTCACATTGACAGAGGTGTCTTTAGATGGCCTTGGGCACAAATTCATTCCCTGGTTTTGTCGCTAATCATATGCCTTTCACTGAAACACAAGTAAGTTTCCTGTTTTTCTTTCTGTGATCATCTGTGTCGTGTGTTCTGCTTTATTAAGTAAAATCTAGTTATAAGCATGGCATCTTCTGTTTACTGTAGCTATGAGTGCCCAAAAGTTATAGTTTTATCGATGTTAATTTTTTCTATAACATTATTTTGTTGACAGAGAAGTGGAGGACATTTTCCAGCCCACCAGATGCGCATCACATACAAACTAATTTTGTTTCCACCCACAATCATTTACTGGCTTTTGGTAAGATTTGGGACCATATTTATCAATTTACGGTCTTATCAAAGTTTTCTATACCTTCGGTTTCGTTTCAGATCCATTTATACTTTTTTATGAAATGCGGTGATGCACTTTTAGAAGTGGATGACATATTTCTCCGAGAGTAGACTTTCATAATTGTATTGTCATTTATCTGCATATTTTGAGGGACATATTTCTTTTGCAGGCGGGTTATGATATTTTCCATCTCATCATATGTGCATCGTGCAAACTGATTTTCTTTCCTCCCACAATCATTTACCAGCCCTCAATAAGGTTCGGGACCATATTTATCAATTTATGGTGTTATCAAAGCTTCCAATACCTTCGATTTCATTTCAGATCCATTTATATTTTTTTATCAATTGTTGTAAAGGATTTTTGGAATTAGATGATATATTCTCCTTCGACTAGACTTTCATTGTTGTATTGTCATTTATCTGCTTGTTTTGACGGACATGTTTCTTTTGCAGGTGGGCTATGACATTTTCAGTCTTATAAAATGTGCATGAGATGCAAACTGGATTTTTTTCCCATCCACAATCATTTACTGGCCCTTGGTAAGCTTTGGGACGATATTTATCAATTTAGGGTCTTATCAAAGCTTTCTACACCTTCAGTTTCATTTCAGATTTGATCCATTTATACTTTTTACTAAATGTGTTACTGCATTTTTTGAGGTTTGATGATATATTCATAATTGTAATGTCATTTATTTTGCAGGTGGGTTATTGCTGGGTTTGCTCCGTCGTTGACCAAGTTCCACAGGCTGTGGGATTTGTTAGTTTGGGATATCCTTTTGGTGCGGCCTCGTCAATAATATTTGGCAGGCACCACAAATCTACTTTGCAGTGTCCAGAACCAAATGCAGTATTGCAGCCATTCCCTTCTTGCAAAGCAAAGTCTAGTAGATGCAAAAATGGCACTTCCTGTGTACTTTGGATTATTGCAGCCATTCCCTTCTTGCGAAGCAAAGCCTATTAGATGCAAAAATGGCACTTCCTGTGTACTTTGGATGATGTTCGAAACATTTAGATGTGGCATACTTGGGTATAAGATACTTGTTGGTGAGGCTGATTAGGCTGTGCGACAGCTATCACATTGCTCAATCAAGCAATATTTGATTCTTTCATTGTTGGACTTGATTTGATTCTTTTTGCCCCTTTGGTATAGTGTCGAATAAGGTACGGGACTGGTTGAAAATACTGTTACTGATTAGCATTGAGTGTGAATATCTCATCTTCTTCTCAGTTTCAAGAGTAAACTTATATTTCTTAAATGTTCCTATTGGAAAATGTTTGAATAATTTTGGTATGCAAATATCTTGTCTTCTTCTCAGTGTCAAGTGTAAACCTGTGTTTTCAAAATGCACCCAGTGCAAAATGTTTCAATAATTTTGGTGATCTGATAAGTATACATTGTGCAAGCTTATATTTATTCTCATTAAGTGTAAACCTGTATTTTCAAAATGCACCCAGTGCAAAATGTTTCAATAATTTTGGTGATCTGATAAGTATACATTGTGCAAGCTTACATTTATTCTCATTAAGTAGATGGTGCCTAGGCTGCGTCGATTTTTACTTGTTATTACACAAAAAAACATTCATCCTTGGCATGCGTACAAACATTGTTCAGCAAGGGGTCGAGCCTATATAGCCTTGGTTTTAAGCTAAAATTTGGGATGCTGGTTACATGAAAAATATGAGCTGTAGAATTAAGCTAAGAATTTATGGAATCAAGTGGCAGTGAGAACTAAATTGTAATTGCGTTGATGTTTTTGAGCTGTGTTTGTACTGAATCAGGTCTTCTTTCCAACAAGAAATTGAAATTGTTGCTGATAACTGCCTATTCAGTCTAACTATTAAAATTACCTTGCAAATTCTCTCATAAGTGCAGACTTTGTCTGAGATTTGCATAGCGTACATCAGCTTGGACTTGACATCCACGAGAGGAGAGTACTTCCCAGGTGAGTAGTTTGTCGTTGATTGCTAACTAGGTTGATATTTTGGATTTTAAAGGAGCATTGAGTTTCAATATGGCTTTCCACCAACATTTTTTAGGACCCTCAAAAGTGTCTTCAATCCATGCATTTATTGAGCCCGATACCTTAGCTTGTTCGTTAGTTTCCTTAACGACCTTGAGTAGATCATAATTCAATAAATCATGGAATCCCAAATAGAGTTCCACCAGAAACCCATCCTATCTAAGACTTTATTTTTGCATAGAATGCACAGTAGCAAGAATCTATGATTATGTTACTTCTTGAGTCAAATAGGTATCCATTTCCTCATTAACGGATGAGGGGAAAAGAAAAATCACCTATAGAATGTTTATAATTGGGCATAGAGATGTGTGAAAGAGTGAATGGAAGTATTGAGCTCCTGCCTCTACTTTATCCTTGAAGGTGTGTTATGGAACCATCGTCTGATTTTATATCCCATTTGGTATTCCTTTTCTTATGAGAGTTTTTGAATTGATGAAAGAACTTGGTATTGTTGTCACCAAATTCAAGACATATTGCACAACTCTTAAGATGCCAACGTTATTCTTCCAGCGGAATTAGGGTATGTCTTCTTTCTTCAATAGAGTGAGGCTACTATGGAGACGTCGAAGAGACTGGGCCAAAATCAAGAGTATAGTGAATTTTTGAGAGCTTTGCTTCGACCTCCTCTTGTTAGTTGACCAATTTGGCTTGATGAACGTGGCCGAAGCACAAGAAAACATTTTAAGAGTATGAAGGTTTTCCATGAATTGTGTCATATATCATGAATCCTCCTGAGGAGTCAAGTGTGTCCACATACAGTGAATAAGTGTATGAGAGTCCTCCTCTCGTATCCATGTGGGATTGTAACAACACATGCAATGAACAAGTGTGTGATAGACCTCCTCTCGTATCCATGTGGCATTGTAACAAAGAGTATAGGAAGAACTATTACCCCTAGGACTGATATGAAATAATATGGGCTTGTGGTCAAATGTTCCCCATATTCAACCAAATATTTAAGGGCATAGCGAAAGTTCCATAGCTCCTCAGAGATGAGGAATCGATCGACATGATTTTATTATCTCACCACCATCAGATCACCCATTACTCTATGTTGGCATCAACTCGATAGACTTGATTTCAATTAAACTGTAACAAGAAAGAAAATCCCAAAAGAAAGCACTATGGGGATCCTGACATGGGTTTGGACCCCAAGCTTTCCAAGAATAAGTAGTGAAGTTTAGTCACCACCGAAAATTGTGTCAAGATATGAGAAGGCACTTGTCATGACCATATCCTTCGTCAAGGTGCAATCAGTATAGGGCCCATATACATTTCTAACTGAAATATAGTAATTGAGATCTTTAAATTTCAATTTGAAAAGAATTGTAAAAGGTAAAAGAGAGGAACAAAATATATAGTAAGGGATTCGTCTTGATATCCGGCCTCTAGAATGATCGTCATCGTCCAAATGACTTAAAGACGAGTCCTTTAAGAACATATCTAGGGATAGCCTTGCTTTGTCTTCGAAGCACATTGTTTCTTGAATGAGAATGACATCAGATTGGGACAAGCAACCAATATTTTGAGGCCTAAAAATTTACGGGCACTCCCTAACCCTCAAGCATTGAAAGATAGCATATCCATTTGGACCGAGAGGCAAGGGCCTTTCCTGATATAAGGGCCCTGGATATGGGAAATTGTTTTCCCTTGGTTATTTCAACTAATGCCATTTCTCAGGATTTATGAAGGTTGGACTTGCGACCAACATGATTTGTGACTAGAGGGTTTGAGGCAAGGCCTCTACGAGAAGGAGGTTGCTCCAGACACTTAGATCGAGTGCGAAGGGAATAAGGTTTTTTATCCTTAATGGAGCTGAGGGAGGAATGGAGGGGGCCAAAGGAGGGGAGGAGCAGGAGGGTGAGGGGACGAGGGAGTAGGGACCAAGGGATGTGGGGGAGGGGGGCAGAGGGGAGAGGAGTGAGTTTAGGAAAGGGAAGGGATGATTCTGGAGGGGGAACTAGGAAATAAGAAGGGACAGAGAGAGAGGAAGCCCCATCAAGGGGAAAAGTGAAACTGAAGGGGAGGGACTATAATGACGTACCTAAAGAAGTAGCTAACGCATAAATCTTTGTAGTTGAACCATCGTTAAAAGGAGGGATAGGGACAAGGGGAACACCTGGATTGGAGGCAGAAGGGTCTAGCGGGGAAGAGGATACCTCATTTGCTCATTGTTTCCTCTTGTGAGAAGAAACCTAGTGCAGAGGAGGAAGCTAGCAATCCTCCCGAAGGTGGCCAACCTCGTGGAAACTTCCGATTATCTATTTTCTTAAGTCATTTGTCGTTATTTCATTCAATCTCCATGTAGCGAGAAGGCCTTCGTTTAGGCTAACTTCAACCTGGATCCAAGCCCATATAACAGTGGCTTTGGTCTCCCATCAAACCTCTAAGCTGACGAAAGATGCATTATTTTTTCATGATTTAAGTCGTAGGAATATATTTTTCCCATAAAGGGAGGGAAAACATACGAAAAATAACCCATACTTAAATGAAATCCACAGGCTCCCTTAAAGGGTCGAAGTTTACATACCAAGGTTGGAGGGAGAGGCCAAATTTGCCTCAGGTTCAATTGCACTCCATAACTCTTTTACAATCCAATCCTTCCCGAAATATGAATTCCAACCACTGCAACAGAAGTAGATCAAAAGTGGGAGAGTATCCAATTATGGGCACCTAATAATTCTTAATCCAACTGCCAAAACCTAAGATCTTGTAACTGCCACTGAAACGCCCTATGGGGGTTTTTACCGGACAGGTCGAAAACCTAAGAGAAAGATATATTCTTACTGATGACAAAACTTACCAACCCCTATCAATGCATGATGAATCTCTTCTTCCACCTCCCTGAGCTGTAATTTATACCATGGGACGAAGCTGCACCAAGGTCAACTATTAAAGCATAAGGGGGAAAGGGATTACAATGTGCTGAAAGGAAAAGGGATGGGGGTGGAAAAGCAATGAGAGGGGAGCATAGAGGTGAGTATCCATTTTGTCATTAACGGATGAGGGGAAAAGAAAAATCACCTATAGAATGTCTATAATTGGGCATAGAGCTGTTTGAAAGAGTGAATGGAAGTATTGAGCTATTGCCTCTACTTTATCCTTGAAGGAGTGTTATGGAACCGTCCTCTGATTTTATATCCTATTTGGTATTCCTTTTCTTATGAGAATTTTTGAACTGATGAAAGAACTTGGTATTGTTCTCACCAAATTCAAGCCAAATTGCACAACTCTTAAGATGTTGACGATATTCTTCCAGTGGAATTAGGGTATGTCTTCTTCTTTCAATATAGTGAAGCTCCTATGGAGAAGTTGAAGAGATTGGGCCAGAATCAAGAGTATAGTGAATATTTGAGAGCTCCACTTCGACCTCCTCTTGTTGGTTGAACAATTTGGCTTGATGAACGTGGCCCAAGCACAAGAAACCATTTTAAGAGTATGAAGGTTTTCCATGAATTGTGTCATATATCATGAATCCTCCTGAGGAGTCAAGTGTGTCCACATACAGTGAATAAGTGTGTGAGATTCCTCTCGTATCCATGTGGGATTGTAACAAAGAGTATAGGAATAACTATTACCCCTAGGACTGATATGAAATAATATGGGCTTGTGGTCAAATGTTCCCCATATTCAACTAAAAATTTAAGGGCATAGCGAAAGTTCCATAGCTCCTCAGAGATGAGGAATTGATCAACATGATTTTCTATCTCACCATCATCAGATCACCCATTACTCTATGTTGGCATCAACTCGATATACTTGATTTCAATTACACTGTAACAAGAAATAAAATCCCAAAAGAAAGCACTATGGGGATCCTGACATGGGTTTGGACCCCAAACTTTCCGAGAATAAGTAGTGAAGTTTAGTCACCACCAAAAATTGTGTTAAGATATGAGAAGGCACTTGTCATGACCATATACTTCGTCAAGGTTCAATCAGTATAGGGCCCATATACATTTATAAATGAAATATAGTAAATGAGATCTTTAAATTTCAATTTCACAAGAATTTTAAAAGGTAAAAGAGAAGAACAAAATGCATAGTAAGGAATTCATCTTAATATCAGGCCTCTAGAATGATCTTCATTGTCCAAATGAATTAAAGACGAGTCCTTTAAGAAAACATCTAGGGATATCCTTGCTTTGTCTTCGAAGCACATTGTTTCTTGAATGAGAATGACATCATATTGGGACAAGCAACCAATATTTTGAGGGCTAACAATTTACGGGAACTCCCTAACCCTCAAGCATTGAAAGATATAATATCCATTTGGACCGAGAGGCAACGGCCTTTCCTGCTATAAGGGCCCTGGATATGGGAAATTGTTTTCCCTTGGTTATTTCAACTAATGCCATTTCTTGGGATTTATGAAGGTTGGACTTACGACCAACATGATTTGTGACTAGAGGGTTTGAGGCAAGGCCTCTACGAGAAGGAGGTTGCTCCAGAGACTTGGATCGAGTGTGAAGGGAATAAGGTTTTTTATCCTTAATGGAGTTGAGGGAGGGATGGAGGGGGCCAAAGGAGGGGAGGAGCAGGAGGGTGAGGGGACGAGGGAGTAGGGACCAAGGGATGTGGGGGAGGGGGGCAGAGGGGAGAGGAGTGAGTTTAGGCAAGGGAAGGGATGATTCTGGAGGGGGGACTAGGAAATAAGAAGGAATAGAGAGAGAGGAAGCCCCATCAAGGGGAAAAGTGGAACTGAAGGGGAGGGACTATAATGACATACCTAAAGAAGTAGCTAACGCATCAATCTTTGTAGTTGAACCATCATTAAAAGGAGGGATAGTGACAAGGGGAACACCTAGATTGGAGGCAGAAGGGTCTAGAAGGGAAGATGATACCTTATTTTCTCATTGTTTCCTCTTGTGAGAAGAAACCTAGTACAGAGGAGGAAGCTAGAAATCCTCCCGAAGGTGGCCAACCTCGTGGAAACTTCCAATTATCTATTTTATTAAGCCATTTGTCGTTATTTCATTCAATATTCATGTAGCGAGAAGGCATTCATTTAGGCTAACTTCAACCTGGATCCAGGCCCATATAAGAGTGGCTTTGGTCTCCCATCAAACCTCTAAGTTGACGAAAGATGCATTATTTTTTCCTGATTTAAGCCGTAGGAATATATTTTTCCCATAAAGGGAGGGAAAACATAGGAAAAATAACCCATACTTAAATGATATCCACAGGCTCCCTTAAAGGGTTGAAGTTTACATACCAAGGTTGGAGGGAGAGGCCAAATTTGCCTCAGGTACAATTGCACTCCATAACTCTTTTACAATCCAATCCTACTCGAAATATGAAGGCCAACCACTACAAAAAAAGTAGATGAAAAGTGGGAGAGTATCCAATTATGGGCACCTAATAATTCTTAATCCAACTGCCAAAACCTGAGATCTTGTAACTGCCACTGAAACGCCCTTTGGCGGTTTTTACCCGACAGGTTGAAAACCTAAGAGAAAGATATATTATTACCGACGACAAAACCTACCAACCCCTATCAACACATGATGAATCTCTTCTTCCACCTCCCCGAGCTGCAATTTATACCATGGGACGAAGCTGCACCAAGGTCAACTATTAAAGCATAAGGGGGAAAGGGATTACAATGTGCTGAAAAGGAAAGGGATGGGGATGTAAAATCAATGAGAGGGGAGCATAGAGGTGAGTAGGAGGGCAAGGGAACCCCATATTAAGGCAAGGGAGGAAGAAAAAACTAGATAGAGTAAACAGGCACGAAGGAAAGTGAAGGGCCGAAAAACGTCGAATCCTTTGGAGGACAAGATGGAGCAATGTCATGATGCATTGCGATATCCAATTGGGAGACAAATAAGGGGTGGGAGAAGATGTTGGACATGTAGTACACCTTCGCCAAAATATTCCAAATGTCAAAGAAACCGAAAAGGAGTCGTAAAAAGAAGCGGGTGATAACCGAAATGTGGAAAAAAAACAAAACATGCTCGAAGAAATCAAACACACGTCCTTCGAGGAATGGTAAGAGGACCATAAAAAAATTGAATATGATTGAAAATAGTTAAATATTTTTAAATTATGATTGGTTAAGGCTTATTATGGTCGACATATTGGTTCACTGTGGCTATAAAATCACTTTAAAACCATGAATAGTCAACCGCAGTTAACTATAGGCAACCATGGTCGTCCTTAGTCAACCGTGGTCATCCATGGTCACCCGTGGTCATAGTCAAGCATGTTCAACCATGGTCAATTATGGTGACTGCAATTGATAATGTTTCACCATAGAAAACTATGGTTACTTGTAGTTAACTGTGGTTTCCCATGATTGATTGTATTTGACCATGGTTATCCATAGGTTCTCATGGTTAACCATAGTTGACGATCACCATGGTTAGCCATAGTTAAACATAGTTTAGCCATAGGAAACCACTATAACCATAGTGAACCATGGCCACCCTTCGTCAACAATAACCGATCATGGTCAAGCATGGTCAACCGAACTTAAACAGATCAACCGCGATTATCTTTAGTCAACCATAACCATCATGGTCACCCATGGAAAACCATAGTCCTCATGGTCAACCCATCGAAAACCATGCTCAAAACTGTAGAATATTTTCACTGTGGTCAAGCATCGTCAACCATGGTCAATCATAGGAAACCATGGGCAGCCTTAGTCAGCCATGGTTTACCACTGTGCGCCATAATCAACAAAAATAAATATTTATCTACCATGGTCATTATTAGTAACCGTAGCCACCATAGTCAACCATAAATTTCCATGATCAACCCCATGCTCGACCATGTTAAACATGGGCAACCATGGTCAAATTTGTTAAACATGGTCAACCATTGTCTCCATGGTCAACCATTGTCTCCATGGTCAACCATAGTCATAGTGAATTGTAATCCCTTTCCCCCTTATGCTTTAATAGTTAACCTTGGTGCAACTTTGGCCCATGGTCTAAATTGCAGCTCGGGGAGGTGGAAGAAGAGATGCATCATGCATTGATAGGGGTTGGTAAGTTTTACGTCGGTAAGAATATATCTTTATCTTATGTTTTCAACTTGTCGGGTAAAAACCCCCATAGGGCATTTTAGTGGCAGTTACAAGATCTCAGGTTTTGGCAGTTGGATTAAGTATTATTGGGTGCCCATAATTGGATACTCTTCGACTTTTCATCTACTTCTGTTGCTCATGCTAAAATTCAATGTTGACCATGTTAACAATCGATCAACCATAGTCATAGTCATGGTTAACATGGTCAACCATGGTGAATTCAATGTTTACCTTAAATATGTAAAGATGTATGTCGCACCCTTGACACCTTGTAGATGCAACCATAGAAAGAGAAATCAAACATAATTCATTTGGCATTAAGATGAATATATGTCGGTATTATATATTATCTACAAGCTTCAACCAATGAACAAGGAAACCAAATAGAGAAGCATAACAATCAAATTTCTTTTTTAACTGTTTCATAACATTTTTCATATGCTCTTTAAACTTGTCATCTGCTAGTTTGAATCTGATTAGTGTACGTCTTGCCATATTCCTAGATAAAACAAGAAAACATGCATTTGGCATAAGACGATTAAAATTGCCATGGGTATCATATGTTGGATATGAGAAGAGAAGGCTAAAAATAATATTAAAGAATCACTTTGTAGTAGAGTTACATATCTAGGATGTTATTCAAGTGGATTGGTTTCGAATATCACTTTCTCATGAGTCTAGAGCTTAAGAAATGGAAATTGCAATATGCCTTTCACACTTTCAATTCCTTCATCGTTTGATCACATGTTCCCTTGGTTAAATTTATATTTATTGCAACATTGAGGAACTTGTTCATTACTTCTCTTGGACTAATCGGGCAGAGATAGTGTGTATATCTAGAGGATTTTATGTTTATGTTGTTCATGAAAATTTCCTTATACTTGTGTCCAAGTAGACAATGTTTTTGTGCTCCATACAACCTTTCATTGCAAGAAAAGGGATGTTATGATTGGGGAATAGATTTTGTGCTGTAGAGCATCCAATAGTTTCCCTTGGTGCAAGAGTAAATTGGGAGTCTCAAAATGCAATTCCCATGTGTTAAGGATGTCATCTACTTTAGCATGGAGTGTTCCCACTTGCATCCCTTATTGTGTAAGAAGGATGTTACGAAATGTCCCAATGGATGCTCGCACATTTGAGGAGAATGATGAAAGGATTGGGAAAGCAATAAGAGGAAGTTAAAAGGTCGATGCTTTTTTGAATGGGCAGGGAATGCTAAGCCCCTAGGTCTTGGGATGTTAGATTGCTATTATTTTTGTGTGTGTACCCATGTAATATCCTATAAATATACATCAAGGAAACTCATTTGAACAAACATCTTACCTTGTGGATTTAATATATTGTAAAAAGAGGTTTCCCCCTCAAAGAGGTTTCCAATTGCCCCATTATTTTACTTGATTTAAGCACATATTTATAATTTGGGCATTTTTTCATGCTTATTTGGATATTTGGTCCATTACATTTTTTATATAAAAAAATTGTTGTGTTTCATAAATAAAGCTACTCTAAATTTCGCTACACAGATTTGCAAAGCTTTTATTCTCCGAAAACCATTAGTTCTATCCATCAATCACAATTAGAGATCCAAAAGGTATTATTGTTCAACCTACTTAAGAAGTGTATTGATTATTTTCCTTAGAGACAAAAATCCGCAAGATAAATGTTCTTTGTACTTATACCTTTAAAGTAGATTATCATGTCTGTTTATAATTCTTATCATAACATATCGATTTCGCGCCTACTTGTAGAAATAGTGCGTTAATGTCCCTCTATGTATCCCCTCAAAATAGACAACTCATTAATAATTCATAGTGCGTGTCAACGTAACATAGCTCCAAATTACACATTCTAGTGGTGATGAAAGTATCCCTTAATCCCCGTGTCCATATATGGAGGATTTCCATGTGAACTTATTTTTCCTGTCATTTTCTCCTTGTCTTTTGTGGATTTATCATCTTGCTTTAGGTGTTTTTAATCAATGGCTCAACATGGCTATGGTATTCAATGTATTTAGGTACATTGTGGTTACATGAATACTTATAACATTGCCTTTTGTGATGTTACTATATAATTTGAAATAATTACATAGTTACACATTTTCCACATTCCCAAGACTTGCATTATTTTATTTGTTATTGTTTGAAGATGATTTGGAATAAATCGTGTACCATTTCACTGTGAAAACTTGGAAACTTTCATGGGTTAATCAATTAGGAATTTTCATGAGTGTATCTCGATTTCAGACTTTGGAACATTATGAAAATCTCATGGACACGAGCAAACTTGTCAATCAATGGACTTCAGTCATGTGCACGAGATTTCTAGAATATTTTAGAATTTGCTATCAACATAAGGATGGCTTATGAATTGTCTATAATATACAGTGATTATGCATGGTATGTTTATCATACCCTCAAACAATTTGAAATATGCATATTAAAAAGAGTGAACCCGTCTTTAATTTTCCAAACACTATTTCGAATTTAATGGGATTTCTAATTTTCTCAAAATGGCCATTTTAATTAGTTGGATTAGATGGGGATGTTAGGTTCTATGTGACATCAATGAAAATTTTAGGGGAAAAATTTGGGGGTTCTAAATTTTGGCGGGGTGATTTTTTTGGAAAGAATAGAGAAGGAAAATAAGAAAACCATACTACATGGCTTCATTGCATGTCAAACATTGAGTTGCAAAGTGTCAGGGACAAACCTTTTTGAAGGAAAGTACTATGGTATGACCTCAAGGGGAGAATATATGGGGTTATATGAATATGATATGAAACAGGGGGAGGATATATGGGGTTAAATGTACATGGGATGTGTGCATTTATATGTAATATTGGTCAACAAGATAAAGGGGCCACGTGTGCAATGTGTGAATAGCTATGTAGATCTCGCAGGGTGCAAACCCCCAGCAACCCTTCGTGCTTCGTAACCTGAAAAATCAATAAAGAACGAACATGAAACTCTAGTTGTACAACATATATAGTTCCTAGATGTCAGTGTAACTCATGCATAATATCATAAGAAAAATATTAAACATTCAATTAATGATCATTACACTTATATAAAAAGATATAAACACGTGAATATCGAGAACAAGATGGTTCTTCTTATTATTAATGGCACGTAAAGTAATAGAAATGTGGAGAGATCACTTGAATCCTTCCATGACCTTGGAGCATACCGTCCTCTGGATCCGTCCAGCCCTCCCCTCACAAGAATTCTTCCAAGATGTGTGCACACTAGATGTCATATAGGATGATGAGCATGTCAAGGAAACAATGGTTTCATGAATATACTTGGGAAGTGCAGGAGGCATGGGAATATCAGACTTGAAATAGGGCTCCAACATAGTACAATATCTATAATTTTCTCTCCCCCTTAGGCCATGCACATGAGGGTCTTTTATACTCCCACAAATTAGTTTCAACAGTTGGAAACAGTTAGGCCACAGGCTGGGGTGGTTGAATTACGGTAATAACCATCAACCCTGCCTCAAAAATAGGGAATATTATATATTTTGTAATGATCAAAAAGGTATATGCGGATATACGCGGAAAAGTCTAGGCAAAGTCGCGTATGGGTTTTAGGATACTACTTTTTGTGAAGATGTTCAAGTTTGAGGGGAAAGGGTGCCCAAGGAAAAAGTATCAATCATCAAGCATATGAAGGTGGAAAATGATGCTATAATAGATACCCCCTAATATATGAGGTCAGAAGGTGTACATGATGGATGAAACATATTATGCGCATAGAAAGAACCTTGTAAATATGAGAGAAAACTTCACCAGATTTCAGCTTGCCAAAAAACCAAAGAAATAGATCAGAGAAATAGCTCATGTCTGAGGTAGGTATACTCATGCTCAGTGAAAGAAAAGCATGTCCGCATATAAAGTATAGAGTGGATCCAACATGTATACAAGTATAACGGAACTGTAAAGTACATAATGAATCATCTGATCACTGCTCGGAGGTACAAGTCAAAATCAAGTCCAAGTATCACATATCGAAGACTGATCAATGATGCTACAATAGATATCTTATCACACAAGTAAGAACTAAATTTCTAGATACCAAAACATAAGGGGTGAAACACATGGTACAATCACGCAACTCGGGAGCCAACATATAAGATGTTGCTTTACTGAAACTGCAACATATAAGGGTGGATTGTGTTAGAGTCGGTATCTTCATCCCTCCGTTAGAGATCAAAATTTCTCTTGTTGCATTTCATTTTAGGTGTCTCATTCAGTTCAGTTAGCTGCATTCCATTAGGAGCATGGATCATCTGACGAAAGGGTTTTTTATCTCGTATCCCTCATGTCATGTACCTGCTGGTCCGTGTCTGTTCATCGAAATCATTTTAAAATCATTTACAGTCATGTTTGGTCCCTTGGTCAAACAAAGAGTCATTTTAGGGTTTCAGTCTCATTAAGTCTAGGGTTTCGTTAATTTAGTATTAAAAATGGATAATAATGTCAGCAGGCACATGAGGGAGGTTCGAAATAAATTTTCATCGCAAAATTTTCATCGTCATAATGCTTGATAATGATTTTTCTTCAAAACTCTGTTTGGGAGAAAATTTGTCTATTTTATCCTTTTGTAATAAATGCAATGTAATTTTCAAAGTTTTTCAGTTGTGAAGTTCTTCAGGCGCAGCCCTAGTCGCCTTTGCCAAAATCCCATGCCAACTATCCCTGCAAAGAACAGAAAAGAAATTCATCATTCAGATAAAAAATCAATAAGGAAACAAAAACAGAGTTATGTGAAAAGTGCCAAAGTCTGCAACATTAGAAAGTGGGTTTGCTAAAGGAAAAATCAATTTAAAAAAAATATATATATATATATAAGATGTTTCCAAATGCAAAAATTCATTTGCACGCAAGAGTCATCAAAGAGAAAAGACAAATCGTGGAGGAAGCAAAACAGTGTTTGAAGGTCGAAACTGTGGAGAAGTGTTGGTCACGGCGTATTGGAAGGTGGTCGCGGCGCACAAGGCCGCTCACCACAGTGCTGATTTGAACGGGTGCGGCGCACACAGAGAGCACAACGCATTGGTTATGCGTGTGGCGCATTGGCCCGAAAAACAAAATTTGTTGCCTTTTCCCTCAAATTTCAAAACGAAACGGTCTCCTCTGCTCCAAGTAATTTCAAGTCATCTTGAAATTTCCATTGATCAGTGTTTGGTGTTGTTTGAAAGAAGGAATATAAGAGTTTGAATGTCAAAACCATAAACCCTATCGTCTTGTTTAAAACTGCTCCTTAGGGTTTTGAATTGGTGTTTTAAAAGTAATCTTGGTGTCAAGTACTTCATTACCCTTTTGGTTATTCCTCCCTCTCACTGTTTATTATATCATTACAGTCCTCCCCTATTCCCTTATATCCCAAACCACTCATATCATTTCATCTCCATTTCCTTATCCCTAAGTCAGTTCATTTCCTATCATTATCCCTTTCTCATTTCACTTGTAAAAAAATTCCCAAACCCCAAGTTCCCCAAACAGTCAAGTAACTATCCATTGTTTCTACATTTGTCAAAATTTCAAAAGGAAAATTATCACTTGACAAGACCCCATTGTCCCCACTGTCCTATTTCTCCCACAGTCCCTTCCCTTTGGCACATATTTGGCCGTTGAAATAGAGCACCAAATTCTCATTCTTCATCTCATTCAAGCCAACACACACCTTGCATTAACCTTGAGTACCATGGAGACAGACACTAATACATCATAGGACAGAGATAGTGATTCTACCACTGAGCTTCATGCACCGAGAAGGCCTCGTAAAGGTGGCAAACATGTGAGAGAAGAGCCCACCTCATTGACTCAATTGCAGGCTTGCCCACTTGCCATGGCATTTTTTTGAGAGAAGTCATGCTATCAGTATTGTGAGATGATTGCTAGGATTCATCATCATCAGGAGTTGGCTCGTTTATTTGTATTGCATTTACATGATGGTCAGGTAACTCTTGCTGGTGTAAATTTCACTTTGACATCGGAAACCATCTCTCAAGCAACTAGAATACCGAATGTGGGTGAACAGTGGAACAAAAGACAACAGGTGGAAAGAGTTCATTATGAACCATACATCAGGCCTAGCCATGTGAGACAGCTCAGCAGGGTGTTCCCATTCCGGTTCCTAAAGGAATCTTATGCGCCTTTGATGAAACTTATTATCAGATACTTCAGTTGTGAGGGTCGGTTCTCACGCCTCTATGCCTACCACATCAGATTATTAATGCATTTCACTAGAGTGAGGATGATGAACATTCCTTATTTCATGTGTCGTAATATCAAGAGGATGACCATGCTTGTGCAGAAGAAAACTCCCGAGCAGCAGTACAACAATATTGATCACTATGCACTCATCAAGATCATGGTTGTACATCAGCTTGGATTGCAGGGCATTTCATGGGAGGATTCCATTTCTCGTGATTTCTTCACAGTTCCTCAGGTTCCTCCGGAGGTTGTTCATGAGATAGGTTAACCTTCACATCAGCCTGAAGGTCACGAGACAGAGCCTATCAGTGTGCCAGTATATGTCACTTATCAGAGAGGCACCAGAGTATTGTTTGCAGCAGCCCAACAAGTACTATCTCCACCTGGGGTGGAAGGGGTATCGTTACCGTCATCAGCAGCACAGGTATAGTTACAGGACAGAGGTAAGAGGCCCATGCAGGATGAAGGCCCTTCAGGAGGCCAGGATACTGATTTCATATTGATTGATGAGGATTTGAGCTCTCCAAGCTCAAAGTTGAGAGAGATCATTCAGGAGCAGAAGGCGCAGATTGACACCTTGACCGACAAGTTGCAGAGATCCCAATGGATCATAAACTACCTGGAGCAGTGGAAAAAACATTTGGAGGATCAGCAGATAATCATGGAGTTGCAAAACATCCTTGAGAACCAGCAAGCTGCCCGAAGAAGCCAAACCGAGATGACACCGATTGAGCGTGAGATTGAGGCTGATAAGGAGACTTGGCTTGAGAGGGTCAATATTCATCTTAAGAAGCTGTTGGAGAAGGAAAACAAGGAAAATAACATGCTCAGGAACATGAAGAATCACTATTGGGCATGAAATCATGTTTGCAAAGCAAGGATCAAAATCCTAAAGGCAAGGCTAAGGACGGCACTAAATCGTCGTAAAAGGCATGATAGAATCCAAATTTTGGCCGAAGCTTCTCTGGCCCAGCATAGTGCTTGATGGTGGGCATTCAGCCCAAATTTCAAGAAATTTGGGAAACTTTTTGTCAATTTTGAATTTTTGGGCCTAAACATAGATTTTCCTGCCCGACGCGTAGCGCCAATTGGTGCGCGCTTATAATTGGCAGCTCTTCTTGAGGAAAAATTTGCATTTCTAGATTTTTCATCAAAATTTATGCATTTATATGTATTACCTAAGGATTTAATTAAGTTGTGGGTTGCCTAAAGGGTCAAAAACACCCTAAAAATGGCCTTTCTGCCACTTTTTGCACACATAGGAAGCATTGTTGGGAGATTTGATTTTTGGAGGCGAAAATGGCAACCAAATCCAGACATTCCACTTGGGTTGGAAATTATACAGGCAGGGATTTCCAACAAGCTATCCTGCACTCAATTTGGACTTCGGGAAGGCCCTCAAAATCAGCCTCAAACTTGTACTACGCATAGAGATTTCAGGTGCGGCGCATAGGGAAATTTGGCCTATTTTTCACTCAGCAGCTCAGATTTTTGCCTAGTTTTGGCTAGTTTGACTTTTTCATGTAACTCTTGATGTACCTTGATGTAATTTCATGACCATGATGTAATTTTGACACATTTTCACTCATATTAGTGGATTCATTCGCCAAAAAGTGAAATGTAAGTGAATGAATCAGTTTCCTAGTTCCTAGTTTAGATATGGTTGAAACAACTCCTAGAATGGTGAGCTCGAACCCTAGAGGCATGGGAATGAGTTAGGATTGTCTATATCATGTATTTATTCAGTCATTTTCAGGGTTGGACACTTGGGATTGCTTGGCACTTCATTGGACATTTCATCTCTGCAATTTTGGCAAAGGAATAGACCAGGGTTTGTAGCACTCTTTGGGATCCATGTGGTTCTGTGTTTTGATGGTGTTTTTCTCTATGTGACTGTAAGTTCATTGATGTACTTTATGTGTATCATTTCCCTTCTCCTTTCTTCTTAAATTAAACAAATGAGTTATAAAGGTGGAATTCATTAGATTGCTTTGCTCTGCCTTCAGTTTGTTTAATTTTCCATGTTTTCATTTGTTTGAAGAGGATTCTTGAAAGCCTATTTCCCTCTTCAGCTCCTCACCGGTCTGAACTATCCATTCATTCAATCCAAAGCATCAAAACAATTTCCTTCCTTGTCCCTTTCAGAACTCTGCAAAAACTAGGCCTCATCCCCGAACCCAAAACTGCCTTTCCCTTTGTTTCCAACAAAACCCCCAAAATCAAACTTAAACTATTTTACTTATATACCTAGCCTAAAATCAACTTTTATTTCAATTCATCTCAAGCTCTATTGATTATTTTTGTTGAGATTGACTCGGAGAGAGCCCTCTCCTGTTCTAGTAGGGCTAGCTACCAGACTGAGCGTGGTTTGATGTTACCCTGAACTCTGCCTTCTTTCAGCCTGAGGTAGATTTAGGCAATAACATATTGCATCACTGGCAGAAAACTGGATGAACTCTCAAAGTGAACCGAATCATGCTGATGCAAACCCTAGGTCTTCACTGATCACTATGGCACAATTCTTCACAATGGGAATAAATGAGTTGAAGTCGACCATGTGAGAAATCGTTTGATTACTGTCATTAATGGATACCGTTAACAAATGCGAGACAACCCACCGATAATGATAATGAGTGTCAAGGTGCCCCAGTACAATCTAACAAGTGCGAATGAATGAGTTGAAGTCGAACACTTGTAAGAATCCATTAGTCAGGAGGAAATGATGTATCCTCACTGTTGACAACGAAGAGTCTACCACTGATGACTGCAAACCCTAAGGTACTGAAAAAAAGACTCTAGACCTTATTCCCAGAGCAATGAGTCGGAGTCGATGGGAAAAGATCTGCCGGAAGAAAGGCATTAAGGCATCCCACATCAGTCCAGCGCGAGTGTAACCCGCAGGCCAAGATTTGGAAGGAATCAGACGAAGTAGAGTGAATGAACCAACCCGAATTACGTTTCCAACATGCACAAGAGGAAGCTAGTGCATGGTAGAAACCCTCTAAATCAACCAATAATGAGAGCTGACAAAGAGGAGATATATCCACCGATAGGGTCAAATGGAAATCAAAGTACTGCACGAATCCCAAGTGTGATAATTTATGCTGACGTCGAACATAATAGAAGCCACTCAATCAAAGACCCATAATGATGGTCAAATGCTGAGCACAAGGTCACCTATCAATGATGTGAATAGGGCCAGGGTGCGGCTCTAGTTTTTCTCTCAGAGCAATATGCCGTAGTTGATAAGAGAGAAACTCGCTGGCAAGAAATCAATGTAGACCTTCTCAAACCAGCATGAGAAAAGGACCAGTCATCTAATGTTCTATCAAGACCGGGAAGGCCGACTGAAAAATAAGTCAAGAGACACCGCATAATGGCCGACTCAGGCTAAACTTCCCTTGAAAAAAAGCATGACTCATGTTTGACTATGGCAGCAAATGATAACTCTATATAAGTTTGTTATGCAGGAGGCAAAAACAAACTCTCCATATGATTGGAAGAGATAGCCAACCGGGGGAGAACTGACTTATGAAACAAGGTTATGGCTTCTCCTATGTCAAAACTAAAACCATCCCAAATGAAGGAAAGACATTGCTCTGTGTGCTTTGTTCAAGGGCAACAAACTGACACTGTAACTGCCATCAAAATATGAAGTAATATCCCGTTCCCTCTCTTTTTGATATATTTGAATTTTTTTTGTCTTTTTCATATAGTAAGCCTGAAAAAGAATAAAATAATGCTATAGTACAATGTATAGAACGAGTATCAGGAAACATATGCACTAGTTCCTGGGATAGGAACAATCCTATGCTCAATGCAAGGTGGAAAAAACTAGTAAGTGATACTCAAAGGAGTGTTCCATCCATGAGTAAAAGGGTTTCAAGTTGCGATAGCTAAGTGCTTGCATGGTTAACTTGTATAGAGAGTCATGGTCAAAAAATGGCTTAAACATCGAGTCCAAATGAAGCCAGTTGAAGGCCAAGATAAACAAGTAGCCAATATGCAATGCAGTGATACAACTCAACAACACCATGGAGCCTCTAGGGTAATAGCCAGAAAAAATCATAGTGAAGAAGGATAAGAATGAAGCTTCAACGCATAAGTCATGGCGGGAATAAAGAGGACTCCCGAGTCTACATAAAGTGCAACATGGGTGACAAGTGCTAGCGAGGAACTAACTACGAAGCCCATGTAAAGGAAGGCTCTACCACCAAGTCATGATTTATAAATCGGTGAGTGAAATGGATTAAGTACTCATGACATGATGGGATCGAACCTATGGCAAGTGATCAGAATGGAGGCTAGCATGCAGAATGCAACAGAACGTGGATTCCATAACCCATATGACAGTTAAAATCATATACCTACCATGACAGGTCAACGGTCATGGATTCAAAAAACCGGGAAAAATCTCAATTTCAGTAAAATGTACTTGAAAACATACCCTCCCCAACACTTACAAGGAAAATGGTTATGCAACTTAAGATAGATTTGAAAAATAAGCATAATGAAATTTTGCGAAAAAAATTCAATTTCTGCATAAATACTCATTTCACCTCATATTTGGTTCATTGTTACTTTGCTGAAGTGGAGAAAGGAGCTCTGGAGAAAAACCCCTTTCCTCAAAACAGGAGCAATCAGCCATCAAATTTCGCCGGATCAGCCAGGTAAGCTCTAAATCCATCATTTCCATCAATTTCATTCATATATATGATAAAAATTTTGATTTTTCACCGTAGGAAATATTGTTTTTGATTGACCTTTCTGCGCATATGCGACTGTACTCAAAGGAAGTCGCGTATGCACAGTTCGTGACTGTAAAAAATGAACCTAATGAAGAATTTAACGGATTATTTCAGGATGTTTATCTCTTGGAGGGAACGTGAGCATAGTTCCATCGACAATGAAGTGATGGAAGATCAAAATTCGCTCAATATCCTTCGAAATTGAGGTTTGCTCAAATTTTTCAAAATGCCAAATATGAAAAGTAATGTTCGGTTGATCCAAATGCTGGTGGATCACTGGGAACCAGAGGAAGACTGCTTCATGATTGATGAAATGCCCATACGCATAGAAGTGGAAGATATTTACTTCATTACTGGACTCTCTCGACGAGGAGATCCAGTAGATTTACATGGAAAGCCTGTGGGAGGGCTTACAGTGGATGATTATGTCCATGTTTATTGCGTAGAGGGTTCTCAGAAATTAGGGACTCAGATTGCAATCAAATATTTTTCAGAACTGCATATGAAAATTATCCTCTTCACCATTGGCAGGGTAGCAGGGTCTGCTTCCTTACACCAGGCTCCGAGGACATAAATGAGTATTGCGGTCGAATTCTTGATTCACCTCTTTGACTGGTGCACTTCACTAATGACTAACATGAAGAAAAAATTAACCTTTATCCGTAAAGTAAAAACAAAGCATTTCAGGTATGGGACTATCTTACTAACATTATTCTTTGAGAGGATTCCAAGACTTCGACCCAGAGTGATCTCACCCATCAACAGCCCCAGAGATCCAAGAAAAGCCCGGTGGGATGATTTGATGAAGAGATTGGGGGGAAGTGAAGTTCCCCAAACCACTTGGGATGACGAGTTCTTCCAATGGTGGGAGGAACAAGATATCGCCATGGAGGATTATCCCTATGCTGGGATGGATTTTCTTGGTGATTCAGACTTAGTCCTTTCACCCGGTGCAACATGGGGTGAAATTGGTAAGACTGCAATTTTTGATTGATTTTTTCAATATATGCAATAATGAAAAGAAAAAAAGTTTTTGATTGGACTCAAATGACTTACAAAATGGTGTGATGACCATGATACAGATATGGGACCAGTGCGTCCTAAGGGATACCCAAGGCACAAACATCGCAGAGGTGAAGCGGATGCTGAGGACCCTGGTATAACCCTACATGCCGTTTAGTGAAACTTGGAGAGTTTAACTTGCCAAGTGCCTATGTCTGCAGTAGAGGACCTACCAGAGGCTATCCAGAGATGGGTATTCGGGGTACCGCGAGACTAGGTGCGATTATTCTGCCGTGTGGCTACTGCTATCGTGTTCTATAGGAACACGAATGTTGGGTAGGGACCATAGATTTTACCAGATGACTGTACTATATTTTTTATACTAAACATGATCAGGCATAAGTCCTAATTTTGTAGGACATATGGGTCCAAATTTTTTGTATAGATTTTTGAACATTCAGATGATGTATATATATACAGCGATTTATATGATGCGATGAAATAAATGTATGAAAATGAATGATGAATTTGATTATTTGATTAAAGTATTGAATGATGAATATGCCAATCAATTGCTTGATTATTCAATGAGTCTGCCATCCAATTTTCAGCTCGAGGAATATGAATAGATGTTATAAATTGAAATGATCTTTGTAACAAATGTACCCTAAAAAAAAATCGGAGCAAAAACGGATCCCGAACCCGATATGTATTGTTCAACTGTGACACGACCAACTGGGAGTCCAAGAAAACTACTAATGAATCAACACCCAAAGATATTGCCTCCAAGAGTAGATAAATTACTGCAATGTATTTTGCTACATTGTTTTAAGTAGGACCAATTCAGACCCCTCTTGAAACTAACAGCTAACCGGATGGATAACGAAGTACCCAAGCTGCGGAAGCCAAGTTCCGGGTGTGTCTACTAGCACCATCAACGAAACAAAAATGACTCATGACATCCAACGCAACCTACCAAAGTAGATCAAAAACATCACCATCACATCATAGACTGAAAACTCAGATACGCGACGAAAAGAAAAAACAAAAATATATACAAAAAGCAAGAAGCCATGCTGAGGCCTAGGCATAATAATTTTTCAAATAGAGCCCATTTCTAGGCACCGTCAACTCATTTCCCTCAAAATAAACCAAGGCATAAGCTCCTTTTTTTAGGACCTTCTTAATGATGAAGGGGCCATACCACATAGACTTAAACTCACCTTCCCCCAGGGCATCCTTCTCCTGGGCATAAACCAAAACAAGGTCTCATTCGGAGAAAACCCTAGGTTTGATTGCTTTATCATACTGAACTTTTACCCGTTTCTTATGTGCCTCGTTCATCGTGGCGGCATCTCGACACTGCTCATCGAGATGTTCCAGATGAAGGAGACGTTCTTCGAGACTATAGGTGTCAGGAAGAAGTTCTACGACTAACTTAAGAGAAGGAATTTCACACTCAATGGGAAATATGGATTCAAACCCATAAGTCAGTTGAAATGGAGTAAAACCAGTTGCAGTTTTTACTGACATCCGGTATGCCCAAAGTGCAGGATACAACATAATGTGCCAATTGGATCGAGCTTTATTTATTATCCGTTGAAGAATTGTCTTCAAGGATTTTTTCACGACTTCCACTTGTCCATTGGCCTGAGGATAATATGGAGATGAATTCTCCTACCAGAAACCTAATTTTAGAGCCAATTCAACCATCATGTTGTTCTGAAAGTGACTGCCATGATCAGTGACAATCTCTTTGGGAATACCAAAACAAGAAATGATCTGATTGAAGAGAAAAAGAGCTGATGTCTCACTGTCATTCCCAGAAGTGGGCATAGCCTTGACCCACTTCGTGAAGTAGTCTACTGCTACAATAATGTACTTGTGACCTTTAGCCAAAGGCGGGTTACAAGTAGTATAATCAATACCCCACTTTGTAAAGGTACCAATAGTGACGACAGGGAAGAGCGGAGCTGGATGAGCGTGCACCTTTCGAGTATATACTTGACACGGATGACACCGTTTGACCAACTCCATACAATCTTTGAAAATTTAAGGCAAAAATTATTCGACACACAATATTTTTTGGGCTATCGCAAGCCCAGATAAATGACCACCACAAGCTCCACTATGTAAATCATTCAATACAACCTCAACTTCTTAGAGAGTTAAGCATCTTCTAAGGATGGAATCGACCCCGCGACGGTATAAAGTGTCACTAATGATTAAGTAATTTTTAGCTAGGTGACGTAAATTACGACGCTCATCTTTCGAAAAATTCGAGGGAAACTTCGCAGTTTGAAGATATACTATGAGATCCCCGTACCAAGGATCCTGTGAAGAAATGAGAAAAATATGTTCATCCGGAAAGGATTCATCATAAACTATATCCTCTCCACAGGACAACTCAGAAATTAATTCTGAAAAACTAATGATTTCTTGGACTTGGCAGACATAAACTCAAGATCAAATTCCTGCAAAATCACAATCGATCTATTGTATTTGCCTCCATTCACTCACCTGCTGAGAACAAATTGAAATGGATTGATTGCTGCCAAAACATAAGTTTTTCGAAGGAGAATATAATGTCTGAGCCGCTGTACAACATGAACAGCTGCTAAAGCAAGCTTCTCTATCGGAGAATACCAGAGTTCAGGTCCTACCAAGCCTCGACTAAGGTAGTATATAACATGCTCTGAAAGAGCATCATCCTCCTGAACCAGAACCATACCAATAGTAGATTCTACTGCTGTGAGATACAAGAGGAAATCCCTGTTATAATTAGGTAGACTCAGTATAGGAGTAGAGGTCAATGCTTTTTTCAAAGCATCTAATGAGCATTGATAAAATTCATCCCACAAAAATGGGATTCCCTTCTTCAATAATCTCATAAATCCTTTTGTAATATCGGTTTAATTTATGATAAATCTCCGAAGAAAATTAGCTTTTCCTTGTAGACTTTGAAGTTGACGAATAGACGACAAGGGAGGAAACATAAGTATTGCCTCAAATTTGAAGGGATCCACCCAAATCCCTTCTGTAGACACAATAAATCCCAAGAACTGACCAGATGTGACTGCGAAAACACATTTGTTCGGATTCGACCTAATCTTGTAAAATCAACATCTTTCAAATACTTGACGGAGGTGAGAAGGATGATCGATTCTCTTGCAAGAATGAGCAACTAAATCATCCAAGTATGCCTCGATAATATGTTTGATGTCGTGGAAGGCATATGACATGGCTTGCTGAAAAGTAGCTCCAGCATTTTTAAGGCCGAAAGGCATCTTCTTGTAAGCAAAGGTACCCTAGGGACAAATAAATGCAGTCTTATGCTGATCTTTAGGACGGATAGTAATTTGATTATATCCAGAAAAACCATACATGAAGGAGAAAATATCATTGCCCGCACACTCATCGATAATCTGATCTATGAAAGGTGTGGGGTAATTATCTTTAGGACATTATTTATTTAGGTCTATGAAATCAATGCGAACTCGAATCGTTCCTTTTTTCTTGTCCATTGGGACTGGATTTGAAACCCATTCTGTCAAAGGAACAGGGAAAATGAATCCCGCCTTGAGCAACTTCTCTACCTCGGCTTTGATAGATGTTGCCTTCCTAGGGTTGACCGAACGAAGCTTTTGCCTTATAGGCTTAGCATTTTCGTATAACTTGATCTCATGTTGGACAATAGATGGCTATATACCAGGCATTTCCTCATAAGACCAAGCGAACACATCCCTAAACTCTCGAAAGAGAGCGGTGTAGATTTGAACCTCTTCAGGGGAAATTTTAGCTCCGATGAAAACATTCTCGATAATGTTGGGATTTCTGGAAATGTTCACCGGGATAGTCGGAGAAATCACAACCATGTTCCCTTAAGAAAAAATTTGTGTTGGTGCTAAAGGGTTCAGGACCGGGTGAACAGGACCAGAAAACTGAGGACTAGGAAAACTTGATTCAACTTCGCTCAAATCTGGTAAAAAGTAAGACCGATGATGCAAATCTTCCCACGGTTTGTCTATACCAGTCATAGCTTCCAAGATAGACTCTTTAGAGGGAAGAGTGGTATCAAGGCAATCCTAGGCGGAAGAAGAACTAAGATTCCAAGCTGAGGCCACATCTCCATCCAATTCCTCTGATGAAAGATAAACTGGAGTGGACTCTGCAGAGTCAACAATAGAGCTATAAGAAATCTCAGCTGCAGACATAGGAAATGTCATTCCACCCACTTGACCTTCCTCTAATGTGGAAGTAGGGGAAGGTAAGGTCCAAGGATCCGGAAAATAATGACCTCTAAATAATTCTCTTTGAATAGGAGCCTCGGAGGATGAAATTGCATTTATCTGAATGGAAGGAGGTGGAAAATCAAAAGTACCCATCAAAGAAGAATACATTCCAACCCCTAGATTCTCAACAGGCGGTTTGATATTATCCACTAAAGGAATAGTTGAATCAATAGAAGCATTCGGGTCTATAGGAGAACAATCCAGTTGGTCAACTGTGGCAATCCTCCCTTCGTGAGGGAAACAAATAATGTGAAATAATGAGAACGCAATGGCATCCATCTCATAAATCTAGTTCCACCCCAACAGAAGGTTATAGTCCAAGATTGCATAAACTATCTCAACCTCGATGTTAACAAATTTTCCCCCAACACAGATGGGAAAAACCAGGACAATACCATAAGGCTTGTGAGAATGACCATCAAACGCAGTTAGAAGAGTGGCTGAAGGAACAACTGTGGGAGATCCTATTCCCTTCCAGCATGCGAGAGACATCACACACGTGGAATCACCCTCATCTACGACCGTTCGAAATATATTAAATTCTCGTTACAACGATATAATATGGAAAGCCATATTATGAAGGAGTCTCTTTTTGAAATTATACATATCAAATGTAATCATAAGAGAATTCTTTGGATCAACAGCCCCAATAACAGCGAGGAGAGTGGTTCGCTGAGCTGGACAAGACTGGAACACCTCAAGAGCCGACATGGCACAAGGACTTTGCGCCAGATCTTCTACAACATAGTAGTTCTGGGCGGCCTTGGCATTTGGATTCATTGTAGTACACTTTTTAGATGTCTTTGGCATCCGAGGTATAGCCTCAATAGTGGGCCTCTTAATATGAAGCACCTCAATATTATCAGTGACACGCTTGGATTTCGAAGACTCAGCTTTGCCATAATCACGAGATCGCGTAGTGATATCGGCGTGAGCACTCATCATATATATGTTTGATGTGGTTTCCCCTTCCTGGGTGCCCCCACAGGGAGCCCCAGTATTTTGATTCGCGCCAACAACTAATTGTCGTCCTTGGGGAAAAGGGTTTGTTAACACAGCCTGGGAACTGCAAGAACCCTGTTGGGCTAACAAGCGCTATGCATCCTGAATTTTAGGGCAAAGGTGAGTAAGATGGTCTCCAGTACATAACTTGCATGGAAACTTGACTTTCTTTTTATCCTTTTGACCCTCACCAACATGTTTGTTGGATTTATTTTCATTTCCCTTTCCATCTTTGCCCTTCTTTTTATTATTCTATCCTTTCTTCTTCCCTTTGGATTGTTGATTTCCTTTGGGGTTAGAATTCTGGACAATATTTATTGACAAAGAATGGGAAGGAGTTGATACCAAAGGCACAACCTGACTAGAAGAAGCAGATTGTATGGACAACTGTTGTAATTGACTAAGCAAGTTAGTTGCACCGCTATCGACCGAACCAATAAGTCCATCACCATGAGGACCAGGTTTAGTGTTTGGCAAGTTCAATTTGGAGTGAGGAGCATCATGCAAAATTTTATTGAGGACTCCAAACTGAGAATAAATATATTCTAATTGCTAAGCCCTAAAAATAGCCTGCTCCTCGGAAAATACCCCTGATAGGGATATGTACTTAGAAATATATGGCTGCAAGGATTTCAAAAACCATTCCAAAAGGAATTAATTAGGAATATAGGCTTTAATGAGCCTCTTCCTTCCTCTCCATTCCTGAATATGATCAGAAATGTGAGTTACCTTCTCCTGCTTAAAGTTAGCCAGGAGTTCAGTCTCGGCGTCGTAACGAACAGGCAATTGAAAACGATTTAGAAACATGGTATCCAAATCTCCAAAAGTGGTGAAACTTCCCCCAATTAACTCAATATACCACTTGGCTGCATTTCCAGTTAAGGTACGTTGAAATAACCTCAAGCTAATCGAATCTTCAATCAGGGAGTTTGACGAACACCATAAATGGAAAGTGGTGATGTGATCCGCCGGATCCTCTCCATTCTTCCCTTCAAAATTTGGGATGTTTGAGGGTAGTTTCGTGGGGACCAGAGGCCACCCTGGACTATATCGGATAGGATAGTTAGTCAATTTCGACAAATCTGGCAAGTTTAACGTTGCCAGAAATGGTAATCGAGGAGGAGCCTAGGAATTCCATCCCAGATAGGGTCGATTCCCCACATTCTGAAAAGAATAACCTAGATTTGATGAGGCACCAGGTTGGTAGGTAGAGTTCGTAGAAAATGGTGGGCCATAGGAAAATCCTTGTGACCTAGCATTCAGAGAAGGACCCCCTCCCAACATGGAGTTACTATATACTGGACCATTTCCTCCCACTGAGGTAGCGAATGAAGAAGAAACCCCCTGGTAGGGGTTCCATGCATTTGAAAAATGAGAAAAAGCATGATAAGAACTTGATGAAGGGAAAGGAACATTCCCTTGATGAACAACGAAAAACTGATTCCTTGCTCCCGATGCTGTGAAAATGGGGTTCCAACCTATAAAGGTAGTAGAACTTTGACCTTCAGACCATGGATTGAAAATTTGAGTCTGGGAAGTGAAAGGAAAAGATCCTAAGGAAGGGGACGGATTAGGGATGTGCCCACTTCCAAAGGGGAACCCTTGAAAAGAAGCTGATCCACTAGCCATAGAGGATATGGGTGTAGATGTAGTTGTAGCAGCAGAGAAGGAAAAAGAAGGAATCCCACTAGTGGGCATTCCGAATAAAAAAGGACCAGATTGAGAAGCATGTGCTTGGGTGTGACTAGAGCCAAACACAGCAGTACTAGAAGCAATCGAAGATATAGCAATAGTGCCTCCTCCTTCAACTCGAAAATGAGTCTGAATACTGGCAGCACTCACAGCCGAAGCTGTGTTCCCAGTCGTGGCCATCGAAAGGTGAGAATATGATGGATAAGGACCCTCTGGTCTCTAAGACTCAGGTCCGATGTACTCGATGATAAACGGATAACTAGAAGGAAGAGGAGATGGAAGATACTCAGTAGGAAGAGGGATTTCCTCTACTTCTACTTCTTCTGTCGGAAATAAAACTCTCGAGATGAGTGAAGCACTCCTCTCGACACTGACACCAATACCAGAACCAGCTACATAAACAACTAGCCCTAACGGAGGATCTCTCTCCTCTGAGTCTGAAAACAACGGGTGAAAATCACCCTTCGAATTACTCCTACACCTTCTTGAAGAAGTCTCGGCACTCGCGGAAGACAACCCACAAAGCCTCCTCGATCGACGAGGCGATCGGTCAACCACTTTAAGAGATTTATTAGACTCAAAAAATATATGAAGCTAATCAATCTAGGAGCAAAGAGCACACTCTACAAAGTCCATAAGATACAAGAAGACAAACAACTCTCAAGTATTTCGCTCCGAGTGATTAGGATTGGACACCAAAATACAAGAAAGCGAAGAATAGGACCTCCCGAAAGTAGTTTGGGGTAATTACGACCCATGCCTACTAGCGAAGGTAACAGAAACAGTTATGATGACCTCCTAACAATAGCCTTTGCCAGTGCAAGTACCCAAGCTTCACAAGGGCACCGTTCGGAAGCACTGATGGAAGTGATGCAACGTCTGCCTCAGGTACCATGGGTATTCCCCCCCGAATTCACCTCTGTGGTCCCTAGGATAGGCAACTATGGACACGAATCCATATCGGCAGCTGGGCGGAATGGTCTTAGGTAAAGATTCAGCAAATAGGAGAGGGGGTATCTCTCTTCTCTACCTGCACTTTCCCTCGCACTTGATTCTCTAAAGGAGAGATTTCCTGGTCCACTTAACGGTGTTGGATTTTTCTCATTAATAAAATTCTATGTTTCAAAATTTGAGCGGCCTTGGAGAGTTAACTCTCCACTCACCTAATCCAAGGCCCTACAACCTATCTAGTTGGTGTATGACAATAATACAAAAAATTGCTAGTTGTTTTTAATTATATCGCTTATTTTAGTTGGCTGTTATTTTATGTCAAGGGCATGTGGAAATGAAATTTATGGTGTTTGTATGAAACATAAAGAAACCAATGAAAACCAAACTATATGCAAATGCACTGATTTCCTTTCGATGAAGAGTGATTTCTACACAGGTTCTATGAGACTATATTTTATTTTCTTTTTAGATGTTCACACTTCACACAACTCAAAAGTTACGAAAAAGACTAAAAATGCTTATATGCACCTAATGCAAATTATCAATGACATGCAAATCCTAAGATGCTAAATCTGAACAAGCAAAGAGAAGTCTCTAAAAACACCAAGGTTCAATCACTTTTTGGCAGTCAACAGAGTCAGTTCCCAAATCATAACTCCTATGTATAAAAATGCCAAAACATACTTGACACGAGAGAAAGAAATCCAAATAAGACTCCCTTCCTAATCAAGTCAAGAACCGAAGATTAGACACTCAACAAAGCTTCAAAAGATGAAAAGAAACCATAAAAAAAAATGAAAACAAAAGCAACGGAAAACAAAATGTTTTTTGGGCTTTTGAGTTTAAAAGGAAAAGAGATTTCAAAAAATACCAATGGAACTATCCAGTAACTGAATCAAGCAAACTTGAATTTCAAGCAAAATCCTCAAAAAAAAGCCCAAAGCCAACCATGCCACTCTCGCAGCGGGACTTGTATGAGAAAAAGGAAGACAAGAAACTCAACAAATCAATTCAGCACAATAGTATAAACTTATAATGAACAAAAACTCCAAAGAATCAATCAGAGACTCTTTGAAAATTGCAACAAAATTAGTCTAGGGAATCAAGAAAACCACACACACCAGAGGTGAAAAACCAAATGCGAGGCAAATCATAAGGTTAGAAAAGAGTAAATGAGCAGAAAATCTCTGTCCTGAATACTCAGAATAGCCAAGAATCTTCAGGAAAAGACCTTGGTGCTCAAGCCAGAATTGAAAACACAATAAACGAAGATTTCACCAAATGAGTGGGTCTTCACATAAAATAGAGAGAAATAGACATAAAACCACTTTAGACACAATCCAGAGACTTCAAAGGCACTGCAAGAACAGGTCACCACAGGCAGATAGGACCATAAAGGCTTAAAACCAAACATTTCAAATTTTACCCAGGCATACGTGCTTTTGTAGTTTAGCGACAAGCGTGTATACGCGACTGTGTCAAAGGAAACTTGTGTATACGCGGGTCCCTTTGCAAAAAACAACGTGTATATGTGATTGTGCAGAAGAAAAACCGCGTATCAAAAGGTAAATAAAGAAAAACAAAAAGGTTCAAGCCTGATCAGGAGACCGGGTGTTCAGTCTGACTAGAAAAAGATTTACTGAACTGGAAAAAGTGATAGAAACTATTGGGAACCTACAAGAAAGATATAACAACCCAAACGGGAAATCACAAAAATGTGTTCCCCAGCAGAGTCACCATTTCTGTTTCGGGATATAATACCCTAAAGGTTTTTGGGTCGGCATCCTTCACAGATTAGGGGCATACCATTCTTGAAGGACATGCTTAACCTATCTTTTATACTAAAAACTAGATATAGCAAGTTGCGGAACTTACCCGAAAGTCCAACGTTTGATGTAGATCCCATAGGGTGCAAACCCCCAGCAACCCTTCGTGCTTCGTAACTTGAAAATCAAGAAAGAACGAACACGAAACTCTAGTTGTACAACATATATAGTTCCTAGATGTCAGTGTAACTAGTGCATAATATCATAAGAACAATATTAAACATTCAATTAATGATCTTTACACATATATAAAGAGATATAAACACGTGAATATCTGGAAAAATATGGTCCTTCTTATTATTAATGTCAGTTACAGTAATAGAAATGCGGAGAGATCACCTGAATCCTTCCACGACCTTCTAGCATACCATCCTCTGGATCCGTCCAACCCTCGCCTCACAAGAATTCTTCCAAGATGTGTGCACACTAGATGTCAGATAGGATGATGAGCATCTCAAGGAAACAAGGGTTTCCTGAATATACCTAGGAAGTGGAGGAGGCACGGGAATATCAGACTTGAAATAAGGCTCCAACAGAGTATAATATCTATAATTTTCTCTCCCCCTTAGGCCATGCACATGAGGGTCTTTTATACTCCCCCAAATTAGTTTCAACAGTTGGAAACAGTTAGGCCACGGGTTGGGGTGGTTGAATTACGGGAATAACCATCAACCCTACCTCGAAAATAGGGAATATTATATATATTTTTAATGATTAAAAAGGTATACACGGATATCTATGAATGGACTCGCGTATATACGCATAAAAGTCTGGGCAAAGTCGCATATGGGTTTTAAGATACTATTTTTTGTGAAGATGTTCAAATCTGAGGGGAAAGGGTGTCCAAGGCTAAAGTATCAATCATCAAGCATATGAAGGTGGAAAATGATGCTATAACAGTAGGTAGCTTCTCGTTTTATTTATTTTCTCTACATATTCTTAGCTTGTTTTGGTCTTTGCCCATTCTTTGTTGGTTTCTCGCTCTGTTTCTTGTTTTCCTTATTTTTTTGACATATCCATTTGATTTTCTTTCTTCCCGCTCCTGGTTTCTTTATTTTATGTGTTTTGTTTCTTGGTTTCCTTATCTTCTTTGCATATATATTAGATTTACTTCCTTCTCGTAGCCTATTCGAGGGATTGCTCTTCCTTCTCATTTAGGTGCTGCTTCCAAACTCTGTTGTACTGGATAAGACAACAAGCTTATGGTTTGGGACTTCCATACAGGGCAGGTGCTCTGAGATTTTATTTACACTCAACTCTTCTATCGTCTATTAATATCTTCATCGAAGCTTACCATCTTCTTTCTTAAACAGGGTACAAATATTCCTTTACATGGCGTTAGCGAAGTTGGATGCCTCCTCAGTGAAGGCCCTTGGATTTTTGTTGGTGTTCCTAACGCTGTCAAGGTAATTTAACGAGATTAAGCTTAGTTTTAGAAACAATTTTGTCAAAGTGATTTTCTTCAGGTTGCTAACACAGTGTATTTATATTTCAGGCTTGGAATACTCTCACGTCCACGGAACAATCTTTAGATGGCCCCACTAGACAAGTTCATGCCCTTATTGTTGTTAATCAAATGCAAATGATTTTTGCTAGAACATAAGTGAGTCTCCTAAACTACCTTGGCTTATGTATTCATATTTGTTGTGACAAACCCCCTGATCTAACCAGAGATGGTCACTGTGTTTCTTGACTCTCTTGCAGTTTTCAGGTTTTTCTTTTTTTAAATACATAAGGCCAAAAAAGAGAATTTCCTTCATATGTACAAACTACACCATTTTACCTGACAATTCATGACTTATGAGACTTCTTGACACCACCACATATCCTGACATGGCCAAAGATATCTGAGTCCTCTACAAAAATACATTGGCCAAAGGAATCTGAATTTTGACATTGTTTGCTAATAAATGCCTACTGATAATGGCATACAACCACGTGTGGATGTCACCATTTATTTATAAAACTAGTAGAAGTAGCATTTTCTATTGTATACTGAAAGTACACTATTTGTATATATTATGCTAACTAGAATGATTAGAAGAAGGACAGTCCTTTAGCTCAAACCCAATCCTTGAACTATCCATCTGTAACACATCCCCTTAAGGATTATTTCATTATTATGCCTGGTTTTTACGATTGAGGAGTGGACGCGGCCACGTATGTAAGTTTGTACGAACGGTATCTACGGACGAATCTTATAACAGAAATAACGAGAAAATAAACAATAGCGAGAGCATAAAACATAAAACGGTCATCGAAGTTCCCACGGATCCCAAATCGGGAACGACCGGCTTGATTTTCATTATATTCCTTTTAGTGTTACAACATATATATACATGCCGAAGCATACATAAACCCCAATCCATTAACCCTGGATTAGAACATAATAGTAGTTCCCTTCGTAGGATCTACAAAAATACCGGGGGTAAAGAGAACAGCCATTTTAAAGCCATGTTATTTTAGCTCATGCACAAAACATGGGTGGGTCCGCATATGAGTGGGACCGCATACCAAAAAAATTTTCGCGGAGGCGCAGGACCGGCAGAGAACAGCCCCCGCGTTTCTCGCCCGGCGCAACGTACGGCGTGGTTTGAATATGATGAGGTCCTAAAGCTGCATAACACCTAGTCATATTTGTTTTGATAAACCCCCTGATCTAACTAGAGATGGTCACTGTGTTTCTGGAATCTCTTGCAGTTTTCTGTTTTTTCTTTTTTCTTTTTAAATACATAATGCCAAAAAGAGAATTTCCTTCATATGTACAGACTACACCATTTGACTTGACGATTCCCGGCTCATGAGACTTCTTGACACCAATGCATATCCTGACATGGCCAACGATATCTGAGTCCTCTACAAAATACAATGGCCAAAGGAATCCGAATTTTGACATTGTTTGCTAATAAATTCCTACTGATAATGACAGACAACCACATGTGGATGTCACCATTTATTTATCAAACTAGTAGATGTAGAATTTTCTGTTGTATACTGAAAGTACACTATTTGTATATATTATGGTAACCAGAATCATTAGAAGAAGGACAGTCCTTGAGTTCAAACCCAATCCTTGACCTATCCATCAGTAACACATCCCCTTAAGGATTATTTCATTATTATGCCTGTTTTTTACAATTGAGGAGTGGATGAGGCCCATGTACTGGAAAATCTGTTCTTGGTGTGCTAACCTGGAAAGAATAGATACCTGAAAGCTTAATTTTCCATTAAATACCCACAAATATGATGGTGCAATCTACAAGCCTACTCCAAGGAAGGCTAAAGTGACATTAGAACCCCTTTGCACTTGCATATGGAACACGGGACATATCCTCTTCTTCTTCTTGTGTCTTGGGACACTGTTCAGCAGAAAGCTTTGCACCTACAGGAATAGGAACACTCACCGGTTTACTATCCTGCATATTGAACCTCTGCAATATAGTCTCGACATACTTCCTCTGGTTTAACCAGAGCTTCCTCTTTGCCTGATCTCTCTTAATTTCCATGCCCAAAATATGGTTTGCAGCACCAAGATCCTTCATGTCGAATTTGGAGAACAGTTGGGTCTTCAAATCTTGGATAATTTCTTTGTCATTTCCAATCAACAACATATCATCCACATACAAGACCAAATAAATAACATTGTCACCAATTAATTTAAAATAAACATAGTGATCCTCCTTGCTTCTGGTGAAGCCAAGTCCCCGTATATAGGTATCAAATTTCTGATACCACATCCTTGGTGACTGTTTTAACCCATACAGAGACTTCTTCAACCTGCATACTAGTTCTTTCTTAACCTTCACCATAAAGCCTTCAGGTTGCTTCATGTAGATCTCCTCTTCTAGATCCCCGTGAAGAAATGCTGTCTTCACATCCATCTGTTCTATCTCAAAATCAAATGCAGCAGCAACAGATAGAAGTAATCTAATAGAAGTAACCTTGGCAACGGGAGAAAAAATATCACCAAAATCAATTCCCGGCACCTGGGAATAACCTTTTGCTACCAACCGAGCTTTGTATTTCTCCACCTTGCCTTCTACATTCATCTTCCTTTTAAACACCCATTTTCTCCCGATGGGCTTCCTTCCAGCCGGCAACTCCACCAGATCCCATGCCTCATTTTTGTGCAAGGATGCCATTTCATCAACCATGGCCTCCTTCCAGAGTTTTCCATCCTCTGAATCTACTGCCTCCCTGACAGTTCTGGGATCATCATCAGTTATAGTTAAGGAAAAACATGAACAGAAAGCAGATGGACTATACCTTTCTGGTTGCCTTCTTTCCCGAACTGATCTTCTCAAAGCTGGGGTTTGTGGCTCTTCCTCTTCTGAATCTTCTTCTATTGTAGAGTTTGATTCATCCTCCTTTAGCTCAAACTCTATCTTCTCAGGTTCCTTTGGTAGGACTTCATGTGTAACAACATCTTTCACCTCTCTAAACACCACATCTCGAATGTACACAACCTTCCTTGTTTCTGGGTTCCAAAGCTTGTAACCCTTTAAACCATCCTTATACCCAATAAAGATGCACCTTTCAGATTTATTATCCAACTTGGTCCTTTTCTCCTTTGGAACATGTACATATGCATCACATCCAAATACCCTTAGATGTGAAATAGAGGGTTTCTTACCAGTCCATACCTCATGTGGGGTCTTATCCTCCAACGCTGATGAAGGTGATCCGTTAACTAAGTAACATGCAGTCTCCACTGCCTCTGCCCAGAATTCTTGTCCTAACCCGGTACCACTGAGCATGCTTCTTGCCTTTTCCATCAGTGTTCTATTCATTCTTTCTGCAACTCCATTTTGCTGAGGTGTGTATGGAGTAGTCTTATGTCGTGCTATACCACACTTCTTACAGAACTCTTCAAATTCCTTCTTGCAGAACTCCCCACCATTATCTGTCCTCAGCGCCTTTATCTTCTTCTCTGTCTGGTTTTCCACCCGAGCCTTAAATTCTTTAAATTTGTCAAAGACTTCAGATTTCTTCCTCAAGAAATATATCCATGTATTCCTTGAGAAGTCATCTATGAATGAAACATAGTACACGGACTTTCCCAGTGATGGAACTGACACAGGCCCAAACACATCACTGTGCACAAGTTCTAATATCTTGTTTGCCCTCTTAGCACCAGAAGGAAAACTCACCCGATTATGCTTCCCATATACACAATGTTCACAGAAATCGAAATCCAGAGAACAATTAGACATACCTTCTACCATACCATCTCTATGCAGTATCTGAAGACCCTTCTCTCCAATATGTCCAAGCCTTTGATGCCATAGCATGGTCTTTTCTCCAGAGACAGCTAGACTTTCCGTCCCACTTTCAGGAACCACAGAACTGTTACACCCATCAATAACAGTGCTACCTTGTAGCTTGTACAGAGTTCCAGTCCGAACTCCTCGCATTAATACCAGTGCTCCCCGAACCATCTTGCAAGCATCTTTCTCGAACACTGTTTTTACACCTACATCATCCATCTTGCTTACAGAAATCAGATTTCTGGCCAATGTAGGAATATGCAGAACACCAGGAAGTGTTCTAATCCTTCCACCTTGCAGCTTCAGCTTGACCTTTCCACGTCCGACGATTCCGGCCTTCCTATCATCCCCTAGGAAGACATCACCACCATCATATTTCTCATACTCGCAGAACCACTCCCTATGGGGAGTGAAGTGAAAGGATGCACCTGAGTCAATCAACCATGACTCATGATCTACATGTGTATTTGAAGAAGAAGCCAAATACACATCCCCACTTTCATCCGAGGTGGTTTTTGCCTCTGCAGAAGGAGCATCATCAGATCCCTTTCCTTTCTCAGGAGCTTTAGATCTGCAGTCCTTTTTGTAGTGCCCTTCCTTTCCGCATTTCCAGCATACTTTTACAAACTTTCCAGGAGATTTAGATCTCCCTCTAGATTTGGATCTCCCACTCGAAACCTTATTCTTGTTTCTGTTTTGGGACCTTCCTCGTACAGATAAGGCATCTCCATTCTGGCCCTCCATATTTCTCCGTCTCATTTCCTCCGACAACAAGGCTGAGACAATGTCATCAAAATTCAAGGTAGTTATATTGCTACCTATTGCAATAACCAAACTGTCCCACGAGTCTGGTAGAGAACACAACAAACTGATGCACTTATCTTCATCTGAGATTTTAATATCAACAGATGACAGCTGACTTACCACAGTATTGAAGGCATTCAGATGCTCTGTCACCGAGTCTCCATCCTTCATCCTCAGGTTATACAACTTTTTCCGCAGGAACAACTTATTCACCAGAGACTTAGATTGGTACAAAGTCCCTAGATTTTCCCACAAGGTCTTCGCCGTAGCTTCCCCAGATACATTCAACAATACTGAATCTGAGACACACAACCGTATTGTGCTCTTAGCCTTCCGATCCAGTTTCTTCCAGTCTTCATCTGACATCTCCGTTGGTTTAGTACCTGGATCTACCGCGATCCACTGATCTTTATCCACCAGCAGATCCTCCATCTTGAGTTTCCACAACTCAAAACTCTGACCATTAAATTTCTCGATCTCTATCTTTCCGCCGCTCACCATATTCTTTCACCGCAAGAATCGATCCCGCAGATCTCCCACTGCACACGGTCTACCACAGGCCCGAGCAAAAAACCCTCAACAACAAAGGCGTCCCCTTGAAGCCGAAACAGCTCTGATACCAAATGTAGGTTTTAACCCTGAACAGAAATTATCTACACACGAATCTTATAACAGAAAATAAACAATAGCGAGAGCATAAAACATAAAACGGATAAACACAGAGATTTTCCCCTGGATCCCAAATCGGGACGACCAGCTTGATTTTTCATTATATTCCTTTTAGTGTTACAACACATATATATAAATTCCGAAGCATACATAAACCCCAATCCATTAACCCTGGATTAGAACATAACCGTAGTTCCCTTGACCGGATCTACAAAATACCAGGGGCCAAAAACCATAGTACCCCAAAACCATGTGCAAACCCATGAACAAAACCATGGGTGTTAACGGATCAACCATGGCCTCCTTCTAGATTTTTCCATCCTCTGAATCTACTGCCTCCCTAACAGTTATGGGATCATCATCATTTATAGTTAAGGAAAAACCTGAACAGAAATCATATGGACTATACCTTTCTGGTTTCCTTCTTTCCCGAACTGATCTTCTAATAGCTGGAGTTTGTGGCTCTTCATCTTCTGAGTCTTCTTCTATTGTAGAGTCTGATTCATCCTCCTTTAGCTCAAACTCTATCTTCTCAGGTTCCTTTGGTAGGAATTCATGTTTAACAACATATTTCACTTCTCTAAACACCACATCTCGGCTGTACACAACCTTCCTTGTTTCTGGGTTCCAAAGCTTGTAACCCTTTAAACCATCCTTATACCCAATAAAGATGCACCTTTCAGATTTATTATCCAACTCGGTCCTTTTCTCCTTTGGAACATGTACATATGCATCACATCCAAATACCCTTAGATGTGAAAGAGAGGGTTTCTTACCAGTCCATACCTCATGTGGAGTCTTATCCTCCAACACTGATGAAGGTGATCTGTTAACCAAATAACATGCAGTCTCCACTTTGCCCTCACCCCGAGAATCAAAAGGTATTAGAGATCCAAAAGGTATTATTGTTCAACCTACTTAAGAAGTGTATTGATTATTTTCCTTGGAGACAAAAATCCGCAAGATAAATGTTCTTTGTACTTATACCTTTAAAGTTGAATTATCATGTTTGTTTATAATTCTTATCATACCATATGGATTTCGCGCCTACTTGTAGAAATAGTATGTTAATGTCTCTCTATGTATCCCTTCAAAATAGACAACTCATTAATAATTCGTAGTGTGTGTCAACGTAACATAGCTCCAAATTACACATTCTAGTGGTGATGAAAGTATCCCTTAAACCCCGTGTCCATATATGGAGGATTTCCACATGAACTTCTTTTCCTATCATTTTCTCCTTGTCTTTTGTGGTTTTATGATCTTGCTTTAGGTGTTTTTAATCAATGGCTCAACATGGCTATGGTATTCAATGTATTTAGGTACATTGTGGTTACACGAATACTTATAACACTGCCTTTTGTGATGTTACTGGACAAAACCTATACAATATTTTGGCACCTAGATTTTCAACTCAGAAATTTAAGACGTTTTGTCAGCTAGAATTGGATATATCAATGTAAAATTTTCAGCGAGGCAATTGTCCTGTCATGCTGTCTTTTCCGTTACTGGGCAACACCTATACCATATTTTGACATCTAGATCTTGAACTTAGAAATTTAAGGCCTCAACGTAAACAATCAACAGTGAGATTATTATTATTATCATTCTCATGCTACCAATTCCATGCAAAGGGTATCTTTTTTCTACTCCAAATTGATTGGAATTTCAAAGCCAAATTAAAAAACTAGAGAAATGAACAAAATAGCGCGCAACCATTTAATGTTACAAGAAGAGGATTATTGTAAGGGCATACAATCATGCATCTATTATGCGTTCATGTAGAAGGAACGTGGAATTATGTAAGGAAAACTATGATAGTTTGGGAGAAACTTTGCCTTCATCAAGAAAGCGAAAAAAAATCACACAGTATAGTTGTTAGTTGCATAATCTCTATTTCCTTCTTTTTTCCAAGGAAAAATTCATAATTTTCATTATGAGAGAAAATTACATGTTCTATCAGGAACATAATCATCTATGCACAGATCATAATCACTTAGAGTTAGATAGTTCAGTTGTACATAAGTAAACTTGTAAAAACAATGTTGTGCAAAAAACAAAAATATCTACATAATCGCATGTGATAACAATAAAAACCGGCCATAGCCCTACAAAAAATCAGGAAAATACCGACTGTCTGGTTAGATTGCCCCTCTACCCTCCATATCCTCTATGAAAGGTCTATGGAAATAATAATACTCATCCTATCCATCGTGTTCGATAATGAACCAGTGACCCCACTCTAACTGCGATGCTTCTTTGGATAGTTGATCAACCACTTGGTTCCTTTGCCTGTAAATGTGAGCAACAGTAATGGAGTCAAAAAAATATTTCAGTGCCATAACCTCATCCAGCAAGGCTCTAAGAGTATGAAAATGACATTGTGCTTCATTTTTTAACCAGTTAATAATAATTTTGGAATCCAAAGATATCTAAAACCTGTTGCAACTCTTCTCTCGGGCGAAGGTGAGGAGGAGTCTGAGAATGTTGAGTTCGGTATAGTTGTTTGTCTCGAGGCCTAATCCCATTTTAATCTTATAATAGTGAGATTCAAAGAGATAGAGAGTAGCTCCCCCTCCACAGCCATGGATGTTTGAAGCCCCATCGAAGTATGCCCACGGGAAGGAATTCTAGTGTTAGAATTATTCCCTGTGCTCCGGGCTTGTCGATTGGAATTGAGTGGAAGAGCATCACAATGGTGCTACTAATGCGAGGCCAATATATCACCACACTTTGAAAAATAGCTTGATTATGCGCTATCTAGGTGCCGCAAGATATCAGGAGGGGGATATTACGTTCTTTTGGGCAGTATGTTGATTGCCACCAGTTAGACCATGCCTGAAATACAGACTTTCCATGCGAATGATGTGTGATGCCCATGGTAGTTTTGGTAATATGCCGGATGATATTGCTAGATGGGAATGTTAGGGAAGAGGTAATCCATGTTCTCGGCTTGAGATTTGCAGAGAAAACATCTAGAGGGACCGTGGATGGATCGCCTGATGAGGTTGTCTTTCGTTGGGGCACAATTGGTGAGTATGCACCACATGAAAAGTTTTGCCTTTGGTGGAGCCTTTAACTTCCAGAGGTGTCTCCACTACCACTATTTTTTTTGGGGTTCATGTTCTGCACACAAAGAGACACACCATTCCTTAGGAGAGTATATGCCCCTGGGAGATAAAGCCCATAAAAGTTCATCCTCCCTCTCAGTGATTCTGATGTTGTTCACATGGAGAGCCCTGAGATAATTATTCCAATTCGAATGCCAAATATCCGAGATGTCAAGATTTTGAGACGATTTCCAGGCCTGAGAGATCCAAGAGAAATTAATACTGTCAAAAATTTGAGAAGTGGTTTGAATTCCAACGTTCATTAAGTGATTTCTCATGGCCAGAGGTAATAGGTACGCCTGACCATAACCAGACCAAGCATCCACACCAATCTTTACATTTTCACCTGATCCAATGCTCCAAGCAAGGCCTTTCTTGATGATGTGGATGGATATGGTGATGGCACACCGGATAATGGAGGATTCAGGAATGTATGAGGTGGGGCCTATGATCCACTTGAGTGTAGTCCGAGGAGAAATATATTTGAAATATGTTACCTCTTGCCAGAGATTGCTGGCGCTGATTAAGTGCCACCCCAGTTTTGCTGCCAATGTTGTAGCAAAACTATTAAGGTCTTTTAGCCCCCAGCCTCCCCAACTTTTGGGCTTGGCAATCCTCTTCCATCCGATCCAAGAAAAAGTCTTGCCATCTTGATTACCCCTCCAAAGGAATGTTCTACAGATTTGTTGAATTCTGGCCGTCAGACCTTTGGGAATCCAAGCCAATGCCATCTAGTATGCATGAATTTCCTGCAACACTGATTTATTAGAACTAGTCACCCAAATTTGGATAGCCACATCTACTGCCAAATGTTTACCTTCCTCTCGACTTTTGCAATTAACCAGTTCCAATCGGTGATGCGGTAGTCATTTGGATTTAGACAAAAACTGAGATATTTGATACCATCCTCTAATTCCCTGTGACCAAAATGAAAATGGGCAAGGGCATGTCTACATTCCAACTCTGTGCACTTCACCAATATGATAGTAGGTTTATTAGTCATCAGTAATTTTTACTATCTATAGATGACTAAATATCAATTCTAGATTTCTAAAAACAAGATTCTTGAATATTGTGAGTTTTAGAAATCTCACTGCCTTCATTATCCTTATACCAAAATTTTCACTATTTTACTATTTTTAATTCCATGGTTAACCTACCACTCCTAAGATACTCCTTATGGGCTTATGCCAATCATATCTATCATATTTTCCCATATATAACCTCATTTCTCTGTTTTTCCCTTACCCATAACACCACTTTCATCTAGGGTTTACTTGTAGCCTAACTCATGCCCGTGATTCCCAAATTCCTCAAGCATTGATGGTCTCAAACTATCTCTGTAGGCTCTTTAGATAAATCAAGTACATTGGATTTTGGATCTTCAATACATCACTTAGTCAATATTTAGTTTTTACACTTAAAGCCTCCAAACCCATTTTCAGTCAAGAACTAGGGTTTTGAACTTGATAATCTAGTTGAGTGCCAAAACAGCGACCCCTTGCAGAAAATGACATGGAGGAAGCACTAAACCATAATTTCCTCTTCCACTAGGCTAAGGTTTGTTATGGAAAAGAGGCATAGGAGAAGAAGATCCATATGGTAGGTCATATCAGCAATCATGAAGCAATACCAATTCATAAACATCATGCCATCATTTTCCAGGAATTCATTCCAAGAGCCAAGCCATTTGTCACCCATAGGGCCACTTTGCTTCAAACTATGTTTCTAACCTAACAGAGATGAATTTGACAAAATTGAGAGAGGTTTTCGTCCATCATAGGTACTAGAAGAAAAAAATCCTTCATATTTTACATAGGTGTCATGGTTTTAGAGAAATGTCAAAAATACAGGTGTCACGGGAGAATTGCTGCACTTCTAGAGTGACCTTGGTAACATCAAGTTTTCTCATAGCTAGAGTATCCAAATGACTTTATTTATGAGTCAAATGACAACTAGATGGGAAGATATTTCCAACGAGCTATCATGAGCTCAATTTGGAGTTGAGGAAGGCCTCCAAAAGTTTCCTGCACCAGTACTCTGCATTTCTGCACCATAATTCAACACTTTTTGACCAGTCTTAGGAGAATCAACGTTTGACAGGTCAAATCAACTCCAATCAGCAAAAAAAAGGTAGATTTGGAAATTAGACAGGATAATGTTTTTGACGCACTATCATGGGCCCAATTTGGACACTGGGAAGACCTCCAAATTCCCTCTGCAAAAAGGCACTGCGCGCGTGGGATTGAGCGTTGTGCCCTTGGCACACAACACTGCCTTTGCCCAACCCGACACCTTGTTCAGGCGCTGCGCCCTGGGCCGACCAGACACCTCGTTCAGGCGCTAAGTGTTTGGTCAGGATGGCTTCTAAGCCCTACAAACTCCCCAAATCACCTCAAGGTCGTTTCAAATCTTCACCAAGGTTTCTCCAAGTACTAGAAGGGGTAGGTACAACTTGTCAAGCCCTTGTCAAGCAATGTGGACATTTGTGATTAAGGGAATTTGAAGACCCAAGGAGGAAACTATTTTTTTCATGATTAAAACATCACTGTTTTAAACATATCTCCCTCTACATGCTAAGAAGACCAATCATGGAAAAAAGGGATACATTGTTGAAATGTTGATCACTCACCTAACGATGTGCCTACATCTATTCCTCATAAATTCATCCCCTACATTACTAGGCAGAGTGGTCAAGATGTCAATAAGACATGGAGTAATCAAATGCCAATAAGGGAGAGGAAAATGAGAAATCAAATAATGATGTAACAAGAAATGAAGAAGGAGGAGACCGTGGCATATGTCAAAAAGACAGAGATTAATATAACAGAGGGCATTGAAGCAAGAAGGCAGTGAAGATGCATAAACTAAGGATGAAAAAAATAGTGGTGAAAAGGGAAAGGATAATGATGATGATGATGATGATGAGGCAGAGGACAATGATACTCTTGGCAATAATGAGGCAGAAAATATCAATGCAGATGATGGCAATAGGTCAAAGAGCCATGAAGAAAGCAGTAGAAATGATGATGAAAGTAGGTCAAAGTGCCAATGAGGGAAAGCCACCAAGGAAGCTAAAACACAAAGGAAACCTTGAAAACCTGGTTGATTCATCCCTACAGGCATCCCAAACACCATGAGGGAGATATTTGCAAATTTTGGCAAGTTTTTGGAAATTTTGGTTTTTCACTGTTTTTAGGGGCAAGGGCGCAACGCCCTTGGCGCTGGGATTTTTATAATGGCATCCATTGGAGGTAAACTCTAAATTTTTGGAATCCTTAGGCCAAGGGAATCATGCACACCAAATTTTAGATCGTTTGGAGCAATTTTGGTCCTCCAAAAGGGACAAACACATGTAAAATTTCACCTTTCTGCCATGTTTTCAGGGCTGGCGTTGCGCCTTTACCAGCCTTGGGAGTTTTGATTTTTGATCAGGAAAATGAAGTCCAACTAGAAAAACAAAAGTATTTTTGGAAATTAGACTCAACAGGATTTCCAACGAGCCATCACGGAGCTCATGCCGACATCAGGAAGGCTTTCAAAACTTGGCTGCAAAATGACTCAATTTTTGGTGCAGGCACTGTGCCCTTGGACCTCTGTGCTGCGTTTTTGCAAAAAAGTCAACAAAACACACTGAAGGATATTTTAATGCTTTTTTGGGAAAATGACTCTAGAGTTGGTTGAGGAGTTAAGTTTGAGTTATCTTTCATTTATTGTAATAAATATTATGTTCCTTGGGCCTTGCATGGCCTCTTTGGACATAAATTACATTTATGGTTTCCAAAACCCTAATTAGGGTTTTGGCCCTCCTTTCCTAGATAAATAGAGCATGGAGGTCTTATTGTATTTTTTTGGTTGGTTGCTAAGCATAATATGATACAGACTTTGAGTTTATTTGTGAAATTGGCTTTGGTGTCTTGTGATGGCTTTGGACTAAGCAGCTGTGGATTAAGCTCATTCTTAGGATTTATAAAGCTTTGTTGAATGGTGATGTATTCCACCTTTTGTACATGTTTTCTTCGGTTCTAATTATGTTTCTTTGATCATGGGATAAAAATATTAGAGTAGGATATGTCATTTGGCACCCTGTTTTGTCTACATCCTTTGATCTTTATGTTTTCTTCCTTGAAGTTTAAATAATGAATTTTTAAGTGCTCTTTAGTTTTACTAAGATGTTATGTTAAAAATATAATTGTTTGCAAGTAAGTTTCAAAGAATCCTTAACTTCTCTCTAAGTTTACTCATCTGTTGGTCTAAGGTTTGCTTAGTATTGTTTGGTTGAATAATCCTTCATTGCTCTTCAAATTTTTACTATGCTAATCATGCTGAAAGATTTTCTTTGTTATTAGTTTGTTAAAGGATCCTTGATTGCCCCTTAACTACTATATTCACTCCTCCATGTTCATTTCACTCACTCAAAACATACTTAGATCCATTTGGCCCTGTTTACTTGCCCTATGAAACACCCTTGAACTATTTGAGAGTGCAAGCTTCTGTGATCCATAACATTTTATTCTAAATCTTCTGGGAAATCACTTGAGAAATTTTGGAACCGACGCGTTTCGAACTACCAACTGTAGTTCATCATCAGGATAATGCAAAACGATGAACTACAGTTAGTAGTTCGAAACGCGTCGGTTCCAAAATTTCTCATGTGATTTCCCGGAAGATTTAGAATAAAAACCCTTGAACTATTTTTGCACTCTTCGAAATCTTTGCAGACTCCATAGCCCAATGGATTGGTCCTCTCTTACTCTACCTATTCTTCTTGAAAACCTATCCAACCAAACAAAAAAAAAGAAAACCCTAATCCCTGTAACTAGCCTAAAATCAAACTCTAAAAACAAACAAGTTAAATCCTTTACATAAGCATAGATAGAGCCCTCTCTGAGTCCAGGAAGGCTAGGTCCTAGGACTCCAAAGATAGTTTTTATGTTACCCTTGTCTTTTTGGTCATTTCCAATAGTACATTTGGGGGAAATTACGACACTTGGTTCCGACTCTTTTGACCAAATGTCGGAAATTTCCCCAAATTTTTTCAATCCCGCCTGAAATCGTCGCTATACCGACGTTTAGAGAAAAGTGTCGCAATACCGACACTTAGACAAAGTGTCGCAATTGCGACGTTTGGAGGAAGACGTCGCAATTGTGACACTATGAGCAATCGCAGGGCAAGACGGCGACAAATCGCCTCCAAACTTCCAAACGTCGCAAGTGTGACACAATGTCTAAGTGTCGCAATTGCGACGTTTGGAGATATTCGTCGCAATAGTGATGCTTTGTCCGCCGTCGGTATAACGACACTTATATGTGCGCTACATAAAAATACGAAACTTATATGCGCGCTACATAAAAGTGGTTTTCTTAAAAAATACATTAACGTCTGATATCATGCGCGCATTCACCCTCCGCTCTTGCAGAACATCATTCGCCCTCAGCATTCACCCTCAGCTCTTGCAGAACAACATTTTCCCTCAGCATTCGCCCTCAACTCTTGCAGAACAACATTTTCCCTCAGCTCTTGCAGAATAGCATTCGCCCTCAACATTCACCCTCAGCTCTTGCAGAACAACATTCGCCCTCAGCATTCGCCCTCAACTCTTGCAGAACAAAATTCGCCCTCAGCATTTGCCCTTAGCTCTTACAGAACAGCATTTGCCCTCAGCTCTTGCAGAACAACATTCGCCCTCAGCATTCGCCCTGAGCTCTTGCAGAACAAAATTCGCCCTCAGCTCTTGCAGAACATCATTCGCCCTCAGCTCTTGCAAATTGGTAAGTTCTTACTGCAGGCCCTTCCTCCTATAGTAGGGTTGACTCTATTTGGGTTTTTTTGGTCAATTCCATTGGATTGTGTTAGGATGTAGGGTTCTCTCTAGATGTCTTCCAATGTTCTTTCGGATGAGTTTCAAAGAGGATGTGTAAGATGTGTTTGTGCTTGCATGAATTTGACTCCACCAGTTTCATGAAGTTTAAGCTATGGATTTTAGTTCGACAAACTCATCCATCTCAACACCCAGCAACGAATTTCCCTTGGTCCGATCTATATTGAAGGTGAAGTGAAAAGTAGTATAGAATGTAGAGAATGGGAGATCGAAAGTCATCGACTTTATCACAAGGGTAGTACTCCAGATCGAAAGTGATGAGCTTTAGTTCTCCAGATTTGGGGATTTTTTGATGACATACCAAAGGTCACATCCATACAACCATATCAAGGTCAATGTTGAGATCATTCTCATATAGATATAGGTCACTAATATATAGGGTTAATATCATCATCACTATCCATGGAAACCAAATGGTTACCAAATCTATGATTGTGGTTGGCTCATTTATAATTATTACCCATTTACAGTAGAGCACAGAAACACTAAATATGGCCCGAGCAGAGCCTTTACAACAAGAAATGGAATTGCAGCTGCTTCATCAATAACCAATAGCTCCACTTGAGAAAACTTTTCATAATCTTGGGGCTGGATATACTGCAGAGCAAACAATTGTAGTTATCATTCGTGCTCCAATATATTAATATATTTTTTACATTGAACTGAAGAAAGGGAAACAAGCAAATGCTAGCCATCATACAATGCTTTGACATAAGAGTTTTGAGTGACATACTTGAAAAAAAGAACTCATCCACTGATATTTATAATCATTTGAGTTATTTAAGTTAAACACAATGTCAAGAATCAAGATTCAATACCCTCTATTATCTTCATCACCCAATACAAGATTTAAATTTTTCCCAAAGAAACGCTTATTAATTTGGCAGCCATTATTTCTCCCTGCTTTAAAAACCCTACATTTAAATGAAAACAAGCATTGCGTTTCAACTACAAAAATCTATTAGTGTTCAAATGTACATGTGTGCATCACTTGTGTAGGGTATTCCTTTTCCACTTTCACATTATCCAAGAATGTGTGCAGTATAGTTCATATTTTTTGTGATTTAGATTATCTTGAAAAAGGAAAGGTAAATTATTTCCCATGGAAAAAGAAGGTTTTCCCTTTTTACTACTGGAAAAGGTACAACAAAGTTCCATTTCTACCCGAAACTCCTATGAAATAGGAACCAAATAAAGGTCATGTCCTCAATGGACATCATTTGGCTTTGAAAATGGCCATTGCACTGTGTTGTTTCTTATATTACATCACGATAGTTTCTTAGGTCATTTCTTGTTTCTTGAGATGAAAAACAACCAAAGAAATTGTGAATATCCTTTCAAGAAATAATTGACCATTTCTCAATCATATCTCAACTATTTTTTATTTTATTCAATGGTTGCTTACTTTGAGAGAAATTTGACACTTTTATAAGGAATATAACATAAAAACACAAAATGGGAAGGAATTGATGAGGTAGATGACATTTAGTTGTTGTCAATTAAGAATTGATAATACACGATGCATGTTCTGTACTACAAACTAGATTCCTTCCTGGAGTTAGGACACAGAGTATTGAATCGAAGTTGTAGTTTCTAACTTCTTGTATTGGTTCATCAATCTTGAAATTCAGACATTGCATGTCTTCATTGCTTCATGTTTGAATAATTTGCATCATATCGTACAATAGGAAATTAGGAATTATGATTATTATTACTTTATGGATCTATTAAGTTACTTTTAAGTTTGCATGGTTTAGTGTGAAATTATTCTAGTGTGCCCCTAGGCCCGGGTGAAGGAATGCCAAGGACTGAGAACCCTAGTTTTTAAATGGTATTGTTTCTTATACCCAAAAACCCCTCAACATCACTTCTTATTAGTTCTTAACAATAGTGTTGTAAACAATTTGAGAATTGATATAGCAAAATCTCACACTTCTCAAGATAAAGTCCTAAAGCTAAAGTGTGATACCATGTGTAGTTCAATAGCCCCATTGTCACCTTACCAACCTCTTTTCACTTCGGGCTAGCTCTCCTCCAACTCAAGGGGGGTTCTCCCTAGTAGATGTTAGGGATATAATGGCCCAACCAAACCAAGTCAAGAGCCCCCTAACTCTCTATGTTTACTACTATCAATCAAAATATTGAATAATAGGGTCAGACATGCATCCTGAAGATAAAATTGCCAGGGTATTTTTGGGTAATTTCAAAGGGAAAGTCCCCAAACACATATAATCAAGGAATTATAACGTGATTTCAAACATTAAATATCAAAAAAATTGTTTAAAGGATATTGAAAGGAAAAAGGTGATGGAAGATAGAAAGTGCCTTACTTAAATGCTCTAAGGATTTTTCAATAGTTTCTCCAAAAGCTTCACTTCAAGGCCCTTCAAGATCGTCTCCAACAATGCTATACCATCAGCTTCAACAATGTTGCTCCAAAAATTTCCTCAAGGTCTTCACAACAATTTTACTAGAAGTTGCTCCAACAATATATTCAATAAGGTCTTCATTGTCAACTCGTCTCTTGTTTGGGTGCCTTAATGTGCAATGACATGTTTCCAGGACTGAATTCAATGCAAGGCATATTTGAAACTCTAACTCTGTCGTCCGGTGTCTTATTAGAAATTATTTCATTTTTCATTTTGTGTTTTCAAGTTAGATATTGTTTTCAAGTTTTTACATTTATAATTTTATTGCAATGTGGCAGACTGATCAGAGCAGTGCAGGAACAACCCCGAGACGGGATGATCGCGGAAAGAGGCCAGCGGAAGAACATGTAAAGTGCCAGCATTTCTCTATCTTCGGGTATTTTAGTTATTTACATAATTGAAATAATATTAATTTTGTTCAAATATGCAGACACCTAGCCATGGTACGCCTGATGATTCCCTCTTTGAGGAAGAGCTTTCTTCATCCCTATCTCCAGTGTTCTTGTTGTGAAAAAAGGCATGAGATGCAAGGTTGGAATTTAATACTTTGATAGACGCGCCTCAAACACCTGAAACAGAAGAGAGGATAAAAAAACTTATGAGCCAGCTAGAAACATATCAGGTAATAATAAAAAGTCAAAAGGATATTTTTTTTGTTCTGCATGAGATGAATTGTGATAGTTTGTTTTTTAATTTTTACATTGACTAAACTAACAAAAAGTTCTTTTGTATGTAGCGTTTTCTGGCACTTGCTGAACCCGGTGTTGGTGGTAGTGGGACACAAGGGCAAGAGATTTCCCAGAAACCCTCTCATACACCTTCTACTCCTTTAGGTGCCAGCCAAGAAACACACCCTGCCCAAGCAGACACCCAGCCAACCGCTGAACGTGTTGGCAATGATGAGGCTAATATGGCCAACTACATTATTGTGTTTCCTGGAGCTACACGTGTCAGCTCCACAGGGACCATTAATGGCACGTTGTTGGTGAACGATGAAGGTGTCCCTATAAAGCATGTACAACTCCCATGTAAATTTTAATATTTTAACTATTTCATGTACTTTATCTAAAACATATTTATCATGATTTTTATTTTTAAATTAATGATAATATCTTCTTCTTTTATTGGTTTTATTCTGTGTAGGAAACAATGAGTTCTACAGGTTTTTGGAGAGCCATGCGTTGGTAATTTTTGGCCCAACCATACGCACAAGGTGGAATTCCCAGAATTCCAACCTGAAAAAAGAACTTCTAGATTATCTAGAAGCCCTTTTTGGGGTCGGTACATTTGACAGAACAGCGGTGGCTTGGGTAGCCGGCAAATATTTGAAATATACCAGGGACACCTATAGGACGCAATTGAAAATTAACCCTAGATACGAGCATCCTCTCATAGTTCCAGAGAGTGAGTGGAGAGCACTCATCCATGATGGAAAAGAGAAAAGGGCAAAGAAAGAAGGAAAAATGCCAACTAGACCCACAAGGTAAATTACAACTTTAATTCAATAGCTTTAATTTTCTCTATGTCTAAAATAAAAGTGTGCTATGTCATATCTGACTTCAATCTTTTGATGCTAGGTTGCCTGACACCTCAAAGGAAACCAAAGCTAGGATTGAAAAAAAGGGCCATCACAAGCTAGGCCAGGGCGGCTACTTGAAATTAGCCGCAAGAATTGTAATTAAGTAGTTAAACATCTTATAATTAATTGTATCGCCTTCCAACGTTTTTGTAATCCTATCAAATATGATTAAAAATACACAATCATATGTAATGTAGGGTGATGACTTCGGAATAGAAACTATAGAGGAAGATAAAAATATCGCTTTCCATTTCGGCTATCAAGCTGTAGTTGAACGTCGCAGAAGCTTGGGGCAGGTCCCAAGATCTAGAATGCCTGATAAGGTAAAACATTAACCTTTCAATATGTTTGTTTTCGTCCATAAATTTAATGTCTAAAAACTTTGTTTAAATCAGGGGAGCAGCACTACCGACAAGGCAAATAACCCAGTTTTAGAGCCAGATGTAGATGATCCTCACGTGCAACCTGATCATTGTAGTGGGGACCAGGCCGACAATGCTACTATCAGTGAGGGCCGTGACGGTAATTAATTTCCACTTATATTTTTTTCTAATTTTACCTTGATGGTTGTCCTTATAACGTTTTTTGTTTAAATGATAGAGAATGTTTCCCTTGAGGATCTTACCACCAGAGAGGAAGACAGGGCAACAGTCCCAACGGCGACAACTGGTGCACCAGGTAAATAATCTCATTGCAATTTTTTTTATTAATATTACCGAACTAGTTCAATGATATTTAAAAACTGACAATTAAAATTTAATATTATCTCTTTTTGTAGGCGATGCCCCGTCACTGGATGAGACCAGACATCGTGACTACCCAACTAGGTCAACGCCGACAACTGGTGCACCAGGTAAATAATCTCATTGCAATTTTTTTTATTAATATTACCGAACTAGTTCAATGATATTTAAAAACTGACAATTAAAATTTAATATTATCTGCTTTTGTAGGCGATGCCCCGTCACTGGATGAGCCCCAGACATCATGAATACGCAACTAGGTCAGCAGTGCGGGTTGAAAGGCACGAAACAGGAGCAGAGCACGATGATATTGATGATGTAATTAGGAGCTTTAAAAATAGGAAGAAGAAAAAGAAAATTTGACAATGTAAAATATTGTATTATTATAAGACAAACGTTACCATACTTGGAATGTTTTTTGCGTTATATAAAAAACTCATTTATCATACTATTTTTATGCCAAGCATTAATTGCAATGTTTCCTTGCGTACTTTTTGTTGAATTGTTTTTTTATTAGTTATTGAATATTTTTTTTTATGCTCATGAAAGTAAAAAATGAAATATAGATTGGGTATTGGGGAATTGAGAGTGATGTGAGGGGGGGGGGGGGAGAGGCCATAAGAGCTTCCACCTTCACGTGGTTGGCCCTGTTTAGTGGAGAATAATTTATTGGAGCGATTTAATCTTGGAGCAAACCTCCCTTGATCCAGAGTAGCAACAAAAAATTAACTGTTGACTTAGTTGCTACTCTTTTAGATCGTGGGAGGCTTGTTCCAAGTTCATGCGACTCCAATAAATTGTTCTTGAAACGAAGAGGAGCTTATTCAGGTATGTTTTGACATTTTCAGCATATGTTCTAACTGTTAGAGTCGGTCTGTTCATCCCTCCGTCAGAGATCAAAATCTCTTTGTTGCATTTCATTTTTTAGGCGTCTCGTTCACTTCAGTCATTTGCATTCCATTAGGAGCATCGATTATCTGACGGAAAGGTCTTGTCTCTCATTTTTCCTCATGTCAGGTATCTGTTGGTTTGTGTCTGATCATCAAGGTTCATCAAAGTCAATATTTGGTCTTTTGGTGGGCAAAGAGTCACTTCAGTCATTAGGTCTAGGGTTTCGCAAATTCAGTCTTCAAAGTGTCCAATAATGCCAGCATGCCAGAAGGAGGTTCAAAATAAGTTTTATTTCAAATCTTTCATTGTCATATTGCTTGATCGTGACTTTTCTTCAAAACTCTGTTTTGAAGAAAATCATCATTTTTTCCTTTGTAATAAACATCATGTAATTTTACAAAGTTTTTCAGTTGTAAAGATGTTCAGGCGCAGCCCTGGTCACCTTTGCCGAAATTCCAGCCATCTATTCCTGCAAAGAAGACAAAGAAGTTCATCATCAGTCCAAAAATCATAAAGGAATCAAAACAGAGTTAGAGTGAAGTGTCAAAGGTTTCAAAAATTGCAAAAGTGGGTGTGCCCAAATCAAAAATCAAAATACCTATCATAAGAGATATGTTTGTGTTCCAATAATCCAATTACACGCCAAGAGACATCAGTGAAACCAAGAAAAATCATGGAGGAGTGAAGAAATCACGTTGAAGGCCGAAAATGTGTTGCAGTTGCAGAGCGCGGCGCATAGGCTTAGTGTCGCGGCGCACATGGCGCGCGCGGCGCATTGGGCAGTTTTCCGTAGTGTAAAAAAACACTGGCGTGGCGCACATGGGATGCGCAGTGCGTTGGGCTGTTGCGCGGCGCACAGAGCCAGAACTCAAATTTTTTTCATTTGTTTCAAAAAACTCCAATCCGCTTGGTTCTTCTCACTCCAAGAAGTTTATGAAATTTCCATTAACATGTTTGGTGCTCATTGAAGTGGATTATGAGAGTTTGTGATGTCAAATTGCAAACCCTATTACTTTATTTAAAGCTGCTCTTTAGGGTTTTAAATTGGTGTTTTTAAAAAACAACTTTGGCGCCAAAATAATCCAAATCCATTCCCCACTTATGGTTCCTTTCCCATCACTGTAATCCTATCATCATTATCAATCCCTTATCCCCTTATATCCTAAGTCACTTATTCCTAAGTCCCATTTTCCTATTCCTAAGTCACTTTATTCCTTATCATTCCTATTTCCTATTTCATTTGTATAAAAATTCCTAAAATCCCAAGTTTCCCAAACATTCAGTGGTTGTCCCCTCTCCCAAAGTTTGTCAAATTATCAAAGGGAAAATAGCACTTGACAAGACCTCATTATCCTTAATGTCCTATTTCCCACAGCCCCTTATTGACTTTGACACATTTGGCAATAAAGACAAAGACACCAAAACTCTTCATATTCACCTCAGGTAATATAGATGAAGAAGGTACAAAGTGGAAAAAAAGACATGTTAGACTCCAAATCTTGGCGGATGCTTCTTTGAACTAGCATGGTACAGGATGGAGGACCCTCAGTCCAAATTTCAGCAAATTTGGATAAAATTTTGTCAATTGTGATTTTTTATGCCTTAACACAGATTTTTCCGCCTGACGCGTAGCGCCAACTTGCACGCGCTTACGTTTGAGAGATCTTTTGGAGGAAAAATTTACATTTTTGGATTTTTTATGAAAAATTATGCATGCTCAGGAATGGCCTAATAATTTCATCAAGTTATGGGTGGCCTAAAGGGTCAAAAACACCTTGAAAATGGCCTTTCTGCCACTTTTTACACACACAGGAACCAGTCTTGGGAGATTGAACTTTTCGAGGGGAAAAATGGACACCAAATCTAGAAATTTCACTTGGGTTGGAAAGTAGACAGGTAGGGCTTTCCAACAAGCTATCATGAGCTCAATTTGGACTTCGGGAAGGGCCTCAAAATCAGCTCCAAAGTTGTGTTACGCATAGAGATTTTGGGCACGGCGCATAGAGAATTTTGGCCTATTTTTCACTTTTCAGCTCAAAATTTCGCCCAGTTTTGACTAGTTTCACTTTTTCATGTAACTATTGATCAACCTTGATGTAATTTCATGTTCATGATGTAATTTGGGCATATTTTTACTTGTTCTAGAGGATTCATTCACTAAAAAGTGAAAATTAAATGAATGAATCAGTTTCCTACCATATAGAGGCAAGTTGTTTGATTGCCTAGATTTCAGTTCCTAGTTTAGAATTGGTTGAAACAGCTCCTAGAAGGATGAGCTCGACCCCTAGAGGCATGGGAATGGGTTAGGCTGGTCTATATTATGTATTTTCTGAGTCATTTTCAGGGTTGGATACTTGGGAATTGTTTGGCACTTCATTGTAGATACACTTCTGCATTTTTGGCAAAGGAAAGACCAGGGTTTTGCAGCACTTGTTGGGACCCTTGTGGCTCTGAGTTTTGATGGTGTTTTTCTCCATGTAATTGTAAGTTAATTAATGTTCTATGTATGCCATTTCCCTTCTATTTTCTTCTGAAATTAAACAAATGAGTGACTAAGGTAGAATTCATTAGTTTGCTGGTGCTCTACTTTAAAATTTTGTTTAGTTTTATATGTTTTCATCTGTTTGAAGAGGATCCTTGCAGCCTCTTGCCCTCTTCAGCTCCTCAGCAGTCTTTTCTATCCATTCATTCAATCTAATACATCAAATCCATTGCCTTCCTTGCCCCAACTTGAACTCTGCAAGAATTTGGCTTCATTCCCAAGCCCAAAATTGCCTTTCCCTTTTTCCAACAAAAAAATACAAAATCATTTCAAACTCCTTGATTTATATACCTAGCCTAAAATTAGCATTCATTTCAGTCATCTCAAGCCCTATTGATTACTTATCGCTGAGATTGACACGGAGAGAGCCCTCTCCTGTTTTGGTAGGGCTAGCTACCAGACTGAGCGTGGTGTGATGTTACCCTGAACTCTGCCTTCCTTCAGCTGTTTGGGTCATAAGGTACCCAGTAGAAACTTTTTTACAATTTGAGATAATCTTCTAGGATTCTTTCAGCTTCTTTTCCTACATCCCTAGAATTGCAGACAAAAGGACCTAATTGACTCTTAATTATGAGCTGAGCTTTCTTCTTTGCGTTGCAAAAATGGACTATGTTTGAATTTATCATCTGTCTAAAATATTCTAAGGCAAATAGCCTCATTGGAACATACTTTGGTAGCTTGAAAGGACATAGCTCACTACCATATATTCTAATTTATGTATGATTCCTGTATAGGTACCAATCACCTATCTTGTATTACTTGGAGAGTTGGAGAATTTTCTTAATGTCATTATTGACCCTAGGAGGAGAGACTCCTGTTAATAAAGTGGTTGCAGGGTGCACAAATAGGTCAATGAACTCATTGTAAGAATAAGAAGAATAGGAGGAATTATGGAATATTGCAGACCAAAAAATGACAGACCTAGGATTTCCTTTGGCATCAAGTTTCATGACATGGAAAGGGAAACTCTCTGATTGATAGTAAAGCATGAGATGGTATATAACAGTGGAATATTTGAAAACTCTTTCATCTTCTAACCTCATGAACTGGTCATGAATTTTATCAGCAATATAGGAAGCAAAATCATATTTGACAGCAGGAGGTTGTCCAGGGGTAAAAATTGACAACAACACTAGGGTTAACTGGTCAACATATTCACTAGTGTTGAAACCCATTACAGAGGATATCATATTCAAAATGAGTCTGCCCATGTTTGTGAAAAAAGTATATCCATAAGGAGGTGGGCCTTTGGGTTGATGTTCTGGCAACATGAAAGTTTGGCAGAGACGATTCAGCTCTTCTTGAGATAAATTAGTCCATTTTTCAAGTAAATCGCCCATGGAAAGGGGAGTCAAGGCTTGACCAGGCTAAAACTGTAACATTTTGTTGATAGACTGAGCAGTTATTGGGAAAAGGACAATTTGACTCGAGGACATGATTTCTCGTTGATTGGGATCATAATTAGCATGGCAGTGATAGATTATTTCAGGAAAAATGTGGACTGAGGGTAGAAGATACATCGAAAGATTGGATTCCCATAGTCCAAAAACGTCAGAGTCGTTCAAGTAGCTATCTCTGCATTGGAAAAAAATTCTGAGAGGATTTTCACTAAGGACGAGGTCTTTAATTTGAAAATCCCTATCTTCTAGAGGCAGATAGTCCAAATCTATGTGAGGGGCATTCAGAGGTGCGACATTCAAATCTACCAGAATTTCCATTTCTGGTTCTTGTGGATTCAAAAAGGAATTCAGGTTTTGATGAAAAAACAGGGATAATTACAGGTTTGGGAATATAATTGCAAATCTGGGAATTATAGGAATGAAAATAGAGACCAACTTGAACTCTGTTTCAGTCTTTTTCTGTGGAATTAAAACAAAAACCAATATTGTGCAGAGTTCAGCGGGAATTTGGGTAAATACTTGTTTTTCGGGAAATGAACAGTGACGAAAACAGGTGTAGGCAACGGCGTATGAATTCTGGATTGTTCAACTGCAAATTTCTCAGCAAGGTGGCGGTTGACGTTCTTCATAGTTGGTTTTTGAATTTTTTTGCATGGGACACTGGTCGCTGTGCAAAATATTGAAAATGACGCGCGTTGGTGCGTTTTATTTGCAAAGTCAAAGGCTAGCGGGATTTTAATTTTTTAAGCGGATGACGCAAGCAGGTACGGTGGTTTTGTCATAGGAGGTAAGCGGTAAGCGATATACATCGCATCGCTTTTGGGGACAAGCGGTTTTCAGCAGAGGGCGAGAGATTCCATACAATATACGACACATGGCGAGGTACTGTTCAGAAAACCGCTCAGCCATCGTGCGTTATTGTTCGGACATGGGAGTGCAGCGATATGAATAACAGCCGTTGATCGTGGATTGGTTGATCGAACGGCGGTCGGGAAGGGGAGATGACAGAGAGATAAAAGAGCCAGCCCATAATTTAATTACATCAGGGGAGATTTGATTGGTGGAGTAGGTTATTAACTAACCATGAGGGTTAATTAACGTCTTTTAAACGCGCCAGGGAAGCAGGCTCATGATTGATTAGAGATTTGACTAATTAATCGAAATTAACACCATATTAAGGTTATATTTCAACCAAAGGGGCGGGATATATAATATTTGGGAATTTTATTAAAATAATACGCGAATAGGTGGATTTTCATAGGGATTTAAATAATAAAGTTAGAAATTAATATGAAAATGAAATGAAAGTGCTAAGTATAAAAACATTAGGTTTATGTAATTAACTTATGCTTGAATGAAAAGAGTTTATGTAATTAACTTATGCTATCAGGTATTAAAAAAATTTGGTTCTTTTTTCAAAATTTATGAGCTTGTTAGGAAATACAAAATTGATAATGGTTGTATCTTAAATTTGTGGAAAATAATTTGAAATGAAACCTTTTTGTTTAGGTTGTTGCAGCAGGTGCAAACCCCGTTCAAATTACTAGGGGCATTGACAAGACAATAAAGGCCCTTGTTTCGGAACTCAAAATTTTGTCAAAGGAGGTAAACGCTAGCCTTTTGAGTAGGCTGGTTTTCCTTTTTGCTGATGGTTTGGTGTATCTAATTGAATTAGTTGCCTAAGGTATTTTTGGTTGCAAACTCCTTTTCATTTTTCATACATTATTGGCCTTGTGGAATACATTTGATTGTGTGGTCTTGTTAGATCTACAACATTTGTAGTTGTTTAGTATTATGGCCAAGGTGCACTTTTATTATGGAAATAGTTGATGCAATATTGTCATTTAATCCTTACTGCAGGGTAGCATGTTGAGAAGTTTCTTGTGAAACATTTGGTATTCAAAATGACACTTGATCCTATACAGCATCATGCACTTGACTTCAAAATTCATATTCAAAGTGTGCCAGATAATTCTTGCAAAATTTCAAATATTTATGTTGTTTTAAACCATTATCTTTTTCATGTATTGGATGTTGAAAATGAGAAAAATACTTTGGTATGAAACCAACTGGTGAATAATTTCCAGCAAAACAACCACTTCCAAGACATGATTTAGAAGTAGAACATATGTACTAATGAAGCATAGAAAGATATCCTTGATGCATTGTCAATGTTTGGCTAGGGTTATTTTTGGAGAAAATAACTCCTTATTCCTAGAATAGTGATCTTCAATACAAGTAAATGCCAGAGAAGAGAGATCATCGTGTGACATAAACCTATTAACAAAAGTGAATAGGGAATAATTATTAATTATGGCATACTAAGTTGTCAGTGATTTTGACTATTTGTCTTTAACATGTAAAAATGTTAAATTCCAAACTTACATCATCATGGTTTGGCATCATGAGCTTGAATAATTGTCCACCATGCTCATAATTTCATTGTTGTATTCATATCTATAAACAATGTTTCAAATAATAATAAAAAAGTTCTATAAGAAAAATCCAGACCTCCATGCTGCTGCTCCTTGTGAGACAAAGTCAAAATTGCATTACATAATTTGACACATAAGAATCTCCTATATCCTGGTGGCATGTATCCAAATTCTTATAATAGTGTCTTCAAGACTTATGTTGACATTTCCAATGATATATTTAAGCAATGAAAGATGGAGCCTTCTTCATTGTTGTATATGTAACAGTATTTTATTAATATAAAGATTGATGGTTTTGTCTTTCTGAAAATGAAATGTAAAAATAATTTATTGTGGTCAATTGAAAAGTTTTTTTTTTAAAAGATTTTCATTATGGAAGGGCGACATAGATATATGCCCTTCTAATTGAAATTCGGACCCGCCCTTCAAATTTTATCACTATGTGGGACCTTAACAAACAATAAAACTATTCCGCCGTGTGTTATATAAAACATATAACAAAACCTTTGTCAAAACCTCAAACGAACCCTTTAGCCGTGGGTATTTCATCACGAATTGATCATTTTACCATGTACCTTTTGCTAGAGGAATATTCTTCCACTTTATTAGGTACTTCATAATGGTTATATGTCAAAGAGATACATAATGTTTATCTATAACTTTTTGTGGTTCAAGAATCAACTTTCATTCTTCATCTAATTTTGGAAGTTCTATTTACATTGGCATATTTTTTCCCAAAAACTTTTTTAGGAAAGATACATGAAAAACCTTATGAATGCAAGAAGAAGGAAAATATAACTTCTATACCACTTGTGAAATCCTATGAATAATTATTTAGGGCCATAACATTTTTGAGCTAATTCTTTATTCTTCTTTTTCTTGACTGAAGATTGCTTATAATGCTATAATCTAAAAAATACCCAATTACCCTCCTCAAATTATCTTTCACTTCAATGTTGTTCCCCTTGTTGTTTTATCATGTTTCGTGTCATTTGAAGGTTTTCCATAATACTTTTCAAAGTTTCTTTAGTATTTTCCATATGTGACTCTGTTTCCTATACTTTGGACTTATCTTGCAAAAAGTATGAGATACTAGGAGTTGGATATCCATAAAGGGCCTTAAATGGGGAAATTTTAGTAGATGTGTGATAGGTAGTATCATATTACCATTATTTCTTGACAAACCCACTTCATCCATTAAGATTTCTTTTCTAAAGAGTAACATTGTAGATAGCCTTAAAAACATTTGTTAACTATTTTTGTTTGACCATTTGATTGTGTTTGATATGTAGAACTCATGGCAGCTAGTGTTTCTCCACTCATATTAAATAATTATTTCCAAAAGTTTCTTGTTACTATTACTTTAGGAAAACCATGAAGACTATGAATTTCTTTCATGGACACTTCTACCACTTGGCTTGTTGTTTATGTACTTTGAGCTCTACAAAAAAAATCTACAAAATTTGTCTATATAAATGACCATAAAAATGTAATACTTACCTTTATATTTCAGTAACCCTGTAATAAAGTCTATTAATATATCTTCTAGTATTTGAATATGTATGTGGAATGGTTGAAGTAACCCTAGAGATTTTACTATCTCTCGTTTATTTATTATGCAAACCTGACCTTCTCTTACAAAATTTTGAATATCTTTCTTCATTCCTTCCAAAAATATAATTTTTGATCCTTTGAGATGTTTTAAGGAACCCTGCATCCTACCATCAGAGAGACATGGGACTCCCTTAATATTTGTTTATTCAAATATGCTTGCGTGCATAAAAATATTCTACATTTGCACCAAAGTATATCTCTCTTTCACTCCCAATGCTCCATAGAGTTCATCCCATCCTTTATAAATTTTAGTTTTTGTTTGGTACTATTGTCATTTTTCTATTATGGCAAGCTTCTTCTAGCCACCTAGGAATAGAAAATGTAATTGGATATAAATTTGAGGCCTCTTATATTTTAGAAAGAGCATCATGTACTAAATTTTCCTTACCCTTTTTGCAGATTATCTCAAAATTAAAAATTTGCATTTTTTCTCCTCATTTTTGTTAATCTTCCAATGAAATCCATAGCTTCAAAAAATACTTTATGCTATCATGATATATCTTGACTTTAAAGTACCTCCCAGTGATATACTATCCCCATTTTTTATTACATGTAATATTGCTTCCATTTATTTTTCATACGTAGATTTCACCAAATATTTTCTTTGAATTCCTTGCTTTTAAAAGCCAATGATATCCCTTATTGTGTTAATGTTACGTAAATTCCTTGTCCTAGTACCTCACACTCTACTATGAATGTTTTACCAAAAGTAGGTGCAACCGATGTTGGTGTAGAAGACATGGCATCCATTAAAAGAGAGAATGCCAAAGTAGCCTCATCATTCCATATAAATGATATTTTCTTCAAGAGATATGTGAGTGGACTTGAAATGCATACATAATTCTTAACAAATTATCAATAATATCATGTAAGTCTAAAAAATCTTCTAAGAACCTTGATTTTCTTAGGAATAGGTCATTTTGTAATAGATTGCATCTTTTGAGGCTCCAACTTCACTCCCTCCTTTAAAACAATATGAACCAAATACTCGAATTATTATTTCCGAAAAGCACATTTGGATATTTTTACATAAAATGATTGTTCTCAATAATTTATATAACTTTTCCACATGTTTAGTGTGGTATTCCCATGATTTATTATAAATATGTGTATTATCAAATAAAATCAACACAAATTTTATAAGATGGGATAAAAAAAAATTGTTCTTAAGTCGAGCCCAACGGACTTCAAACGGCGATAAACCATAATTCAAACCAAATTCGCGTTCCAAAATAGCCTGCTGACGTCGGCCAATTTTGTGATGCGAAAACCAAATGAATTCCGCCCTAATCTTTTTCGGGTCCGAAGTTGGGCTGGCGTACGAAGGGAGAGTTGTGACGCGAATTCTTATCAAATTCGCCCTAATCTTTTTCGGGTCCGTATTTCCACTGCGCGAGTGGCCCAAAAAAATATCTGCTCCAATCAATTTCTGCCACGTGTCCTCAATCAAAAGTTGCCCTGGTTCCCGGATGCGGGTGCATTCGATGGCGTTTAAGGCGATGGGACATGGATATGGTGATTTCATATCAATTGCATTAAGTTTTAACGCTGTTCAATTAGCCGATATTTAAGTTCCAAGGTTTTCACATCAAATCGCATTAAGTTTTAACACTGTTCAAGATTGGACCTACACTCTTGTTAGCGATTCTGCATGCTCCAATATGATCCGGCCTTTGGCTCTCATTAATGAGAGATTAATTATGACGGGTGTTCTTTGATTTCATTACAGTCGGGTCGATAAAATGGCATTTCGCTATGGTTTTTTAGACGAGCCGGTTTCTGGATTACACTGCCTGCTCACTGTGACGAGAAGGAGAAGTGGCCAGCTGAACTGCTGCTTAGACCTTGGTGCATATCTACATTTCTCTCGGTTTGGTCTGTGTCTGTCTTCCTCTGTTTCTTGGAATTCTACTTCTCCATCTCGTCTTGTGCCCACTACTGAGACTGCACCCATGCCTTGCCTGCGTCAAAGGATGCGTTGCCGCAGGGGGAGCACTAGAAACTAGTAGAAAATGATGAAATTAATGACTAGGTGACTAAAAAAGTTAGTCACCGCAATTATTTCAAGTGAAGTACTACTAAATTTGAGAAATTTTAAGTGACCGAACTAAAAATGACTAACTTAAATGACTAATCTAGTCTAGGGATAAAATATACGACTAGATAATAAGTGACTAAACTAAAAGTGACTAACTTAAATGACTAATTTAGTCTAGGGATAAAATATACGACTAGATAATAAATGATTAAAGTAAAAGTGACTAATTTAAATAACTAATTTAGTCTAGGATTAAAATATATGACTAGATAATAAGTGACAAAATTAATAATGATTAATGCAAATGACTATTATAGTCCAAGAATAAAAATATGACCAAATAACAAGTACAAAAAGTATATGAATTAGTCATTTATGTTAGTAATTTTTAATCGTATCACTCTATAAATGAAAATTTGCAATTTTGATACTAAAGTGTTACATTTCACTAAACGAGTCTCTAAATCCATCTGTAGTGTTAAGATTTAGAGACAAAGGGGTCTTTGAGTCCATCTACATTGTTAAAATTTTGAATACTCTTTTGTCTCTAAAGTTTAACACTGAAGATGGATTCATCTACAATTAACATAAATATTACATGCATCATCTATCTACTTAATATGTATATTTATAGTTTTAGTAAAGGTAATATTTAGTAGTCAGATTAATATGTATATTTATATTTTTTGGCCATAAAGTTTAATCTTTAAACTTCATTGATTTATGTTAAAAGTGTGACTCTTGTTTTAAATCTAAGGTCAAATATTCATATTTACATTTAATCAATAGATAAACATAACATTTCTTTTTGTAAGTCGATATTCATTCATGTGGTGAAAAACATGTAAAACCAACAAAGAAAAAAATAGGTGGTCTCACCCCAACTAGGTTTGTTGACCAATGTTTGCAACAAGTGACAAAAATACAGAAATGAGGCTAAGGAAAACATCCATAAATGAGAGGGTCAAAGACACCAAAATACATGTAATACATAAAAAACACATGAGAGCATACTAGTCATCCGATGTAATGGAAGCTGGGTTTTCTAGGGTTGTTCCTAGAGGGGGTGGTGGACAGAAGTTGCAATGGATGTGCCCTTCGAAGTGTGCGAGCCAAGTGTCCAACTTTTCCACTTTTTCTACAAGGTGGTTTTGGCCTCGCTAGACCACCACCTGCAATACTCACTCCCTGACTTGGAACTGGAAGTAGTGCATCCTATCCAAAGTTTCCATAAACTCAACATGCTCCTCCCTATGAACCCATTCTGCTGCATCCACCTGATCTATCAGAGTTTGAATTAGGTCCCAACAGTTTTAAAGAAAACAATGTTGAATTTACCGCGGGCCGGGAGCTACACGCCTACAAGTTCCCCATTTAGCTGTTCCTCCTTGCTTTCCACCACCCCGATGCTGCATTTGTTGTGACCTTACACTTCCACCACCACGGGAGGCATGTTTTCCTCCACCACGACCACCTCATGTTCCCACACCAACAAGCTGGGAGTGACCAACGGTCTTACCACCTCGGTGCGCTCCTACCACCACTATTTCCATATCATCTAAGCCAACAGATCCTTGCTTGGCTATGGGTGAGGATTTCCCATGCCACGAGGGTGGTCATATTGTGATAAAACCAGGAGGTCAAACTCCAACCGTTATCCGATTCCAGTCTACTGAAACTTTCCCCTACCACCACACCCAAAAACCAGATCTCTCTTCACCCTTAAATTTCCTTAGGAAACCACACACTATGTCCCAGCTACCATCTTTCCACCAGTTGGGAAACTCGACAAGAACTCGAACAACTAGAGAAGGAGAAGGTGGGAGGAACACGCCCTAGGCTGACGCTTACCATGAAGCTTCACACAACCCACACTAGGATATCGACTCTATGTATTCCAAAAGGGCGACTCTCCTGTCACCACTAGACACCAAGAACCACCTACCAAACCACCATGCACACCAATTTCTAGACCAGGCACCAGAAATGGAGAACTCCACACAGAAGCACTGCCACCCCCAGCGATACCTCCTTCAATACCACCTTCCTGCACCTCTATCAGACCAACAACTCGCACATACTAAAAACCACAGAAGACCAAAATAACAAGTTCCCTCGTTGACACGTCATAGTGTTCAAGATTTCTATTTACTAGGCATTCAAATGAAAATAAAGTGGAAAACGTGAGCGAGGGAGGATTTTCTTAACGTTCTTGGCACCTATAACTGCTACATATATCTATCTACATTTGGGGTCATCACTGGCAATAGAAGGAGTCATGAGAAAATATATAGAAAAGGAGGTTCTATGAAATGTTGTGGCAGGTGTTCGACATGTTCGATATTTCTATTTACTAGGAATTCAAATGAAAAAAAAAGAAAGTGGAAAACGTGAGCGAGGGAGGAATTTTCTGATTTCCTCGGTGCCTATTGTTGCTATAAATATCTATCTACATTTGTGGTTGTCCCTGGTAATAAAAGAAGTCAGGAAAAAGAGATAGAAAAGGAGGTTTGTGAAAAGTGGTGGTAGGTGTTCATGAATGGATCGTGACAAGAAGTCCAAAACCCAAGTCCATCCCATTGATAATGGAGATGTGAACCCCAACTCCATATGTATGCTCATTCTCATTCTTCTAGTTATCCTTCTATCTTTCATTTATTTCTACATCTGCTTGTTTCTATTAGTAAGGCCTCCTTGAATGGCAGTTGATTGAGTAGAGAAGTTGTGCATGCAAGAGGGATATATCAGTGACACTTATTATCATTCTCTCCATGTTTCTTTTAGGGTAAATGACAAGTGTCGAATGTTGTAATAAATGCTATGTTCTTCCTTTTGTGGGTGTGTATCAATAATTTTTTAAGGTTTCATTTCAACTCTTCCTAAGATGTGGGGTGCCATCACTCGTGGGAGAAATGGCTTGGAAGGATGCATCACACTTAGTTTTTGGTTAACCCATAAATTGCACCTCGCCCAAATCTCTTACTTATGCCTGTGAAGAAGTGAATCTTGATGGTTGGCCTAATGACATGCCACCATATTCACTAGATAAACATGGTCCGATTGAATCTTTTTACTTATTTTGTCAACTATGATCTACCATTTCAAAATTGTATCATGTTCCCCACCTCTATTATGACTACTTGGGCACACTAGTACCCTTGAGTTTATGCAACTATGTGGTAAAATTATGGATGTTAGTTTTTTAGTTATGTTGTCGATAAGGGTAATTGATGAACCCTGTGTCCCTCACTTTTAGATTTGCTTGATTGACAATGAAATGTGAAACTTTATCAAGGGAATTTAAGTGCAGTCATTTATATTACAGATGGAATTATTACATTAGATCAACATTGGGCTTTTTAAATATCCACATAAGTTATAATTTTCTCATAAATATTAGAATTATTTCACAATTCCTTTGAAGTATATATCATTGGTTTGATTTTTCTTCATGCACATATGTGAAAATGTCAAAAAGAGATGACAGTGAGAAGTAACTACATACAATAAACTAACTCTGCATCAAAATTCAATTATTTGTTAGCTATTGATTTTTTCTTTATCATCACTTATGACAATGAGAAGTAACTACATATGATAGGATGCAAAGCTATCCCTCAAACCAATGTAGAGATGCAATTATTTATTGGTTGTTGAATTCTTATTTATCATCACTTAGAATATTTGACACTATATTTGGACTCTCTTAAGGAAAAACATCTTCACTTTCATAACTCGTAGGACTCCTCAAAATATTTTCACTTCCATTAATGACGATCCCTTTCAATATCAATTTTTTATGCATTCCTCCAATCAACTCTTCATAGTCTCTATCTCTTGTTTTCCCTAGAAAGACATACATATTGGCTATATCCAAGCCCCATAAAACATACAAAGACCTACAAGCACCAAATCTAATTTTTAGTAATATGGATCTTGCTCAACAAGAATTTATTGCATAGGCATCGTTGAGCCAAAAATACTACATGTAGTTTCCAAAAGACTTAAATCATCAAATTAAATAATCTCATAGTCTAAATGTCGTTATGGTAGTCAACTTGAGATTCCCAATCTATTGTGCATTTCTCAAATTTGACCAAATCATTAAGATATCAAATATTGGAACTTAGTCATATGCAAAATCAATATTCAAAATAGTTAAGCTTAATATTGATTGGAATAGTTGGAATTAGATGAGTTTGTAATAGTATAATATTACATTTAACATGATCTAGAACTTAATTCTTTTGGTTATAACACCCAAAAAATAAAATAAATTTTTTTGAACGGACCACTTAACATCTACCAGTATTCAGCACCTCGAATATTTTTGCGAATTTTTTATTTTGAATGGCGGCAATATTCAGCACCTCGAATTTTTGAGAATTTTTGATTTTGAGTGGCGGGAAGCATCGTATGATTTTCTAAAGGATAGAAACGAAATTTTAATCTCACTTCCCGAAATCGAAGTGGGTCCTAAAAAATCGGCCTTCAAGCTACATGAAAGGCGTCAGAATTTGAGAAATATGCAGATAGGTCTGGGGATAAATCCTCTCTGCCTCAATCTGAACAGAAGGATATCTACTAGGGCAATGCCGCCGCTCGAAATCCTATCGCCCAACATGCTCCATCTCCCATCACTCGTTCTCAGCCCAGTGACGCCTCTCGGCTCCGAACCCTTTGATTGCACCTCCAATTCGACGTTATGCTATGAATCTTCGATTTCACAGGAGGAGAGGGTCATTGCGGAGAAGGGATTCTATTTGCATCCCTGGCCTCTTCAAACGCCAAGGGAAATGGAGCCAGATCTACTCTTTTTGGTTCAGTGTGAAGAAGAAATAGGCACGACTTCCAATCTGCAACACCTCGAATTTTTGGGTGGCATCATATGAGTTTCTAAGGGATAGAAACAAAACTTTAATCTTTCACTTCACGAGTCCCCTTTTATTTTTCTGGTCGAGCTACATTCTTTTACTAGCTGAGACACACATTTACAAGTTCTCAGTTTTGGTTGGAGTTATTGGGCCACATCTACCTGAGCTCGAGGGCCGATATTCCACATTCCATTTGCTGGACGAATATACTAAGAAGGGTTGAGTAATCATATTGATTAGCACGAGTTTCCTAACCGTATAACAGTTGTGCACCCTTGCAATGACCATGAAAATTACTCTCTGAAGGCTGCGTATAAGCTAAATGAGTCTGAGTGTACACTATACAGAGGTCCTGGCATCACTAACTCGTGTATTTACTACTGCTCACTAAGGGAAACATGAGTTCCTTATCTCTGGTATGGGTGAATGCAAACATCTGGGCATAAAATGAACTTCTGGACTCTTCATTCCGTGTGAGACAGTCATATGGAAACCAGCAAAAGGAACGCACCAGTCCCAGGTTTCTATACTCACTGTCCCTCATTTACATGTGTTTACTGACAACATAAAATATTGGTAGTCTTCTGGTTGTAGTGGATGTCATTCTGGGAATTAATATGAATACTCGTTACTCCTATTTTTGAGTTATATTTGGCTGTCTTGTGTGAATATTATGCTTGGAATATGTTAGTTTGAACTTTGGGTGGTTTATTTTTGGTGCATGTCATTTAATATGAGTATCTTCTGAATTAAAATTGTTAGTAAAGCGCTTACATCAGTACCCAGAAAATTGTTTGACATAGATATGAACGAGAATTTCACATAAAACTAGAAAGCTATTGCAACGAATTCTACAACCAAGGCGATGGTGGGGCTGATAGTGCACCCAAAGAAATTGTTTGACATAGATATTTACAAAAAATTCACATAAACCCAGAAATCTATTGCAAGGAATTTTACAACCAGGGCGATGGTGGGGCTGATAGTGCATTAAATCTAGACTGTACATTGGGCACATTGAGTAGGAATACTGGCATAGGTCTGTCTAACCCTTGTCATGATATGGACATTGAAGTTGCCAACCTCTGGTGCATTTCTTGAGTTTACCCAAATGGTCATCATATCAGATATTGGAACTAATACCTATGCACTCTCTAGCTTTAAAATAGCTGGGTTCAGTACTGATTGAACCTAGTGTGTGCTAGGTTAATTTCCCCCCTTGACCAAACCTAGAATTTTTTTTTTTTGATTGGGCTGATTCTCCTGTAGTTCTTATTTATTATCTATTTTATCATATTTTCTCTTGACTAGATCTCGAATCAAGCTGCATTGTGGAAGCCAGGTGGAGATGGGCTAATTCATTCAAACTGTGTGTGATGGTGTAATGTATACATTGAATATGGACACATTCACGTTGAGATTGCCAATGCCTGGTGCATTTCTTGAGAACCCAAATGCTCAACATATTAATATTACAACTCAGACATATGCAAAACTCAAGATTTATAATTGCCCGGTTTGATATCCAGAAGTAAGTTTGATATACCTCCCATGTTTGATATTGAATGCATAATAATTGCACAGGCCTATTAAATGTCAATAATGAACTTAACTTAGAATTATGCCAAAGTAATAACCATGCACAATAGCACTTAGAACAAACATATACTTTGGGAAAGCAGATAAGGATGTGTATGTTGATAAATGGGAAATGAATTGACCCAAGTATATTTAGTTCTCCTTTCTTAAATATTCACAAGTTATATATGGTGCAAAGGAAAACTGGGTAGCCCAATGACTATAAGTAGACAAGCACACCAATGCAGAAGTCATATGGTAATTGTTATATATTTTCCTCTCCGACTCTAAGCTATATCTTGCTGTTCAACAACATTAAAAAACATATCTAGTTTTTACAGTCATACAGTTCTAGAATTTTGGAATCAGTCCCCACCACACATTATTGGCTTGTTTAGCATTGGGGGTTTGACAACATTGGTTTGAGAGTTTTTTTCTCAGAAAGGCTCAATACATAATCATGAAATCCTTACCCACAGTTAGCCATTTCTATGTAGTTCTTGATTTTTCATCATGAACTCCTTGACTTTTACTCCTTGTTTTTTATAAACTCTTCATCAAGGTTGAATTGACCTTGTTGTGCAAAGCATCAATTTCTTCCTTAGACAATTGCATCCCTGATCTCTAGCTATTGATGACTGCAACTGTTTACCTGCAGTTCTTTGAAATGCAACACCATGATGCTATTAAGGCTCTTAATATCTATAGGCAAGCTGGTAAACAGGTATAGTTGGAAATCTACTGTTCCAGAAGTGTTGTAATTGATGTCTTCAGTTTCAAATCCTTTAAAAATAGTGCATATACCTATACTTTTTTGTTTTTTAAGGATGATTGTGATCCAACATTCCTTTTTTCCAAAAACAAATGCTTCAGTGGCATTCCCTCTTAACATGTTTGAAGTTTTTATCATTATTTACTTCCTCTCATGATGCATATACATAATTTCCTATTCATTTCCAAATGTTTAGTTTACGAAAACAATTTTTGTGGCAATATTTCTGGTGGATTCATTAATTCATTAGATGATGTGATGTCTCATTGAGTCATTACATAGTAGGATAAGAGGAGTACATTACAACATCTTGAATTTCAAGTTCCCCAGTAGGACAAATGACAAGAACAAGAATAGGCGGTCTTTTATGATCTCAGAGGACTAGTGACTTGACTATCACCTCAATAGAAGGAAATAGTAATGCTACTATCACTGTATTTATTTGTGTTTGTCAATTGAGCCATCTACTTTGAAATTTTCCCCGAAGACCCATCTAACCATTTGCACTTTTTCCTTTAGGCATATCCTCAAGTTCCAGTGTTTCATTTCTCTGTATGGAATCACATTCCACCTTTGTTACTTTGTCCCATTCTTCTTTCCATGTGCATTGAATCACATGATACCAGAATTGTGGTGAATTTGTGATCAAAGCCCTATATAATTGCTGTAAAGTAGACTGCTACAATCTTCTTGATTTCTTGCTTCCTTTATTGCTTTCAGGTAGTTCCTGTAGCTTTGAGCCATCTAATGTTCACAAATGTTGTTTCAAAATATTCTTGGGTGTTGAAGATGTTATCACTGCTATCATTCCATAATCTTCTTAGGCTTTGATGATGTCCTCACTATTAAAATTCCAGAATCTTCTTGGGCTTTGGTGATGTCCTTAGTACTAGCTTTGACATCATTGACTTCATTATCACTGGATTCTTGATTGCTCCTTTGTTCCTGACTTGGAATACTTTCTTTTGCTACCTTTTTACCTCTTTCTTCAATAGGCCATGGCACTTCAATTTCATTGAATTACCTTGGATATAGTTGTCCTCAAATATAACATCTCTACTGAGTGTATCTTTTTCCAAATAAAAAATCTGATATCCCATAGACTCTCCATTGTACCCTATCAAAAATATTTCTAACCTTTATCGTCATGCTTATGCACTTTTTTCAGAAACAAGTACACAGACATTGCAAAGAAACACTTTGGGATGACTCTCCCTTGGTTTCTCATCATTTCATGCTTCTTTAGGTGTAACATTCCTTGCAATTTTCATTGTATTTCTATCAACAAAATACACTGGTGTACTAATTACTTCAACTTAAAAATTATTTGATAGATTTTACCTTTTATCATTCTCCTCGCCATCTCTACATCTATCCTTCCTTTGCAACATTTCTTTCTCTGTGAATGCCATGAAACTTGTAATACCTATAAAATATTGAAATAATGGTGTAATATTCACTTGTGGCCTCATGCCAACCTTACATGTAATCAAGGCTATAAGTCTACACATGTGCAACCACAACATTTTATTGTATTTTTTCAATATATACTATTTTAGGCTAAGGCTAACGTTCAACTTCCTTGGAGCTAGCACCCCACTAGCCATCTCTACATCTATCCTCAATTTGTCAAGATGTCCTGACTATTAACATTCCAAAATATTCTTGGGCTTTGGTGATGTCTTTAGTACTAGCTTTGGCTTCATTATTTTCATCACAAATTCTTTTTTCATGAGCTAAGTGTTGTCTTATGTGATTCTTTAGCTTATGGGAACCTACATCTCATGTTTCTCATGTTCATGGGTTCATCTTCTCTCCTCTTTGTGTTTATGCTTTTTTTTTTTTTTATGGTTTTTTGGTTGTTTACATTCAATCCTTGTTTATCTCTTGTATTATCAACATGGTATCAGAGTAGGTGTGAACTCGCCTCTTTGGGTTATCTCATTTCTTCAAGGGTTTTCTAAATTTTTTCCTCGGTTTTCACCCATCTTCAATGGCACACTACAATGCTGATCCAGAAGTGGTTCAAAATCATATTTTCTAAGGTTTCTTCCTTTTAGAGCTTCCAAGTAAGGCTCAATTTTTACTATTTTTATCAAGGGAATTGCTTAGCGATAGAGTTTTTTGGGTTAATTAGTCGATCAATTAGACTAATGGCCAATGGCATTTCCCCAAGGGTTGCAGGACTAGGGTTTTTAGATCATCTTCATTTTAGAGTTTCAAACCCTTCTTTCATGCATACCTTCTTAGGTGTATGCAAGGGATCTCTTAACCCCTTTTATCTTTAAATTTATACTTTTCCCTAATCAAAGTGGCTGGTTATTCTTGGGTAGATTTTATTTAGGATGCTACTAACACACATTTATATGCACATATTTTATTGCACTCTGCATGTTGGCATCTACCCATTTCAGGAGATGATGATTTGGCTCATTCAACATTGGAGGCTTTCCTTATTTTTTAGGAAATTGTTCTTTATAGTGGATGCCATGGTTGATGATGTGAGGCATATGTAGAAAAATTTAACTAGTTGGAAACCTTCACAGTTTTAAGTTTTTGCTCAAATATATTTCCGACAGTACCAAACTAGAAGGTCTGATATACTTGAAGTAAAAAGAAGGCTCTAAAATATTACTGTTACAAAACCTATTATCTTTGTAACATATCATATTTTATATGCTTGAACAACCTTGCCCTGTGTCGGGCATTGTTAAGCTTTGCACTGAATGATAGGAACCCCCTTTTGTCATCTATGGGTCTTATTCCCTTTTTTCTTGCAAGATAATGTGTTATTAACTTATTTATAAATTTATTTATATATATATAAACATATATGACATTCCCAAATCATTCGTTCCAAACTTGTTTGACTGTGATCGTGCAAAAGAAATTTTTTTAGGACCAAAGTAAATTGATCGTATAGTGCCTTGAAGCAATTGTTAATTTTTTAAGGATTAAAAAAGCGTCATATAGATAAGTTTGTATGTTGTATAGGGGTTGAATAAATGATCCATAAGTGACAAGTCTGTGTCAGTCATGGCAAAACCAAAGTGGTTGAAATAAGGGTCAAACCCTTCTGCCAATAGGAAAAGAAAACTGTGCGAAGAAGGGGTGGTCGACATTTCAGTTGGTAGAAAAGGATATACTAGTATCACCTCAAAGAAGCACACAATTTTGAGTGTATTTTTCCAGGAGAGGTGGGAAGGTATGATCAACAATTGTTGGTGGAAGAACTATGGCCTGCATGCAAGTCTGCACTCAAAAAAAACAAAACCACAAGAAGCATAAGGTGGCAACTCACTAAGAAGGAAGCAACACGGGCTAGACTAGTCGACACCACTCAACTGTTGAGAAATCGCAAGGGAAAATACACAAAAATGACCGATAGAAGAGAAATTGTCTGCATAGTTTGTGGATGGAGGAGTGCTATCAGAGCTAGCTTGACCTGTTTCAGTGTAGGTTTAGTAGCCACCACACATGGTCGAGTAGCCTAGTTGAAGCCGCAGTGACAGGCCTTTAGGCACAATCCGATCGAGAATTGGAGCAACTGCAGTTAACAAGCAGGGAAGCACATAGATCATAGTCATAGGTAAGCAGGTGGGATGTCGGGTCGGGTGCAGGAGCCTGCATCAAACTTCCTGCGCCTACATCCATAATAGTCTTGCCTTCAAAGTGGTGAATGTTCTCAAATATAGTTGTTTAATAAGCATACATCCTCACGTGTCACATTTGGGAAAAGGGTTGTAGGGAATCTCCACAATTCCCTCGTTTTGCATGTATTTCCTTGTACCAAATCACTAACATTCGTGCATAGCTTTACTAAATAGAAGATATTTTCTCTCGTCAACGTCTCATAATTGTAATGAACAATTGCCTCAAGATGTTGATTATCAACGAACTTTTCCTCATGAGAAGGTGTCTTATCTTGAGGAGAAATTTGCTCATCAATTGACCATTTTGAGGTAATTTATAAAGAGGATGATAGAATAAATTTAAGAGAGATAGTTAAAGATGACTTCATATTTCCCTAGTTTGGTAGGGGAGGTGGGAAATGAGGCATTGATGTATCAAATATAAAAGGAAGAATTACAAACAATTTTGCATTCTTTCCAAAAGTATAAGAACCCTCAGTCACTTCGTGGGACAATAGAATTCTTCTAGTGTTTTTATGACTTCCTTCAAACAAACCAAGAATTGCTGACAAATTAAAATACAAAAGCAGGATTTGGGAGCTTTCAATTCAACATTTCAGGCTTTAATCCCAAAAATTAGACAAAAATGAGATGATCTCAAACCCATATCACTATGTAATTGCATCTAGAAAATCATTGCAAAAATTATTGCATGTAGGGTCAAAATCCACTAAGTTGATTCCATGTCATTAGAACAATTTTTCATCCTTTCTGGGAAACAAATCCATTACGGAATAGGAGTAGCCCAAGAAGTAATTTATAACATCGAACCAAAAAATTACAAGAAATGTTAGTGAGTTTGTCTTTCCAAGGCATATGATAGAGAAAATTGGCTTTATTTAGGGCTACTCATTCATATACGGTTCAATGTGCAATTGGTTAACGAGATAATGAACTATCTTTCCTCAATATCTTTGCAATTCTAATTAATGGCTCAACCTATTCTTCTATCATGCCTACAAGAGACCATGGGTAGGTATGACTAATGGCTTCTCTGCTATTTTTGACTATAGAGTAGGTGGTCTCAACAGAGTTATAACAGAGTAAAAAAGAACTATAAGCTTGACAACTATACAAATAGGAATTACCCTAAACCTGACATATTTACTCTTTGTTGATTAAGTTTTTCTTTTGGATGATATGATCAAGGTAGATGCAATTATGCTGAAGGACCCCACCCTTGAGGAACTAAAATTCCTACCTTAAATACTACTAGGTCAAGTACTCTATAGAGATCACTTCCATTGCATACTTTCTGTTAGCACTCAGATTGAACCTCAAGGCTAAGAAGAGGCAATCCGAGGTAACCATAAACCAAGATTTTGATTTGACACCTAGCCCTGCCAGACCAGAGAGGGCTCTCTCTTTGCCAATGAAGGGTGGTTGCAATAAGTGAATCTTAGGCTAGCTATGAAGTATGGGGATTTGATTTGAAAGTTTTGGGTCGAAACAACAAGAGATAAACAATCCTTGGGCTATGGAGTCGAGGCTGGTTTCTACCTGCAAAATTGGGGCAAAATAAGCATTATGCTCAGCGAGATAAATGATGTAGATGGGAGAAGAAAAGAGGAGAAAGCTCGCTGCCCTTCAGGCATCAATCAATGGATGAATCTCCAGTGGCAGCTTTAGCAAAAAGGAAAACATAGGGTTATTAAACAGAGCAACTAACAAAGGATGGATTCTGTAAAAACAACTACTGCATTTAACAACATAGTCATTGTGAAAGGAGCATCATGCATGGATGGATTCCTAACACTTCCTTTGGAGAATGCTGTAACAAAATTAGTAGAAAAACACAATATGAAAATGATCTTATAAGGAAAACATGCTGAACATGAAACACCGTGATGGATCCCTAATTTTAAAGGGCAGAAACTGCTTCATTAACATAATATTCAGGAAAATTTACACAATCCAAAGCATCAGTCTCTCTGTTGAAAATCAAACCCTTACATCCTCAAAAATATTCCTATATATACCCTATTACAAATTTATTTTGATTCCTCTACATAGGAATCAAAATAAAAATAAAAAATAAAATATATTTGTGCTGGCAAGTAAAGTAAATTAAATTACAACTACAGAATTTAATTAAATCATCTAAAATAAAATGAGTTTGCTGCAATATGTCGAACTGTTAGAAGTTTGATGGAGTTTGTTCATGAAATCTAGGATTCCTTTGCTGAATCTGAGCCTAAAAACTCTACCTCTTGAATTCCACATTGCACCTTCCTGCACAATTGCCCTCAAATTCTGGAGATGCATTTGCCACTTTGTCGAAATTGGGAAAAGGTCTCCAATATTTTAATGCTAAAAATATGAGTCAAATCTGCCACATATGTTCTTTGAATATGAAGATGAATCGAACGCCCAATTATTACAATGACTGCCACCTATGCCATTTTTCAAGCCTTGTTTGTTCCAAGTTTCAATTGTAAAGGATCTAGAAAGCTCTGAGGAATCTGAAGAATCATGATCAATGGCACTGAGATCCCCATCCTCCATCACATAGCCAGGACAGGATGGCTTGTAAGCAATTTCTGTTTTAACCTCTAGTCCATTAATAACATCATTGTGCTTTCTCAAAGATGAATGTGTTTTCACTGCTTGTTTAAATGGGTTCTCCAACTTTTTTCAAGACAACATGTAAATGGGCCTCCCTAACACCCCGAATATCTAAATATGATAACAAAGCATCAAATGCCTCAGCAGTGTCAATAACCTTCCAGATGCCTTCCTCGATAGATAAAATTTTAAAGGAACATGTCCACTGGCCCTATCGAATTTTAGTAACATTATCCCATTTATCTTCGGGATAAAGAAACCCATTTGCGAGACAAAAAAACCCTTGTTTTGCTTTCAATGTCTCTGCTGAAGTCAATATTGAGCTCACGATCCAGCACTAATGCTGGAACCTTCTGAATACTAGAATGTACATGCTCTCCTTGCAAAAGAAACGTGTGATCTTTGATCTCAGGATGCAGAGACCTATCAATATCAGTAGGTAATTATCTCACAGACAACAACCTATGACTTACCACATTGAGAAGGGAAGAGCCAGTTCTCATGCTTTTCATGCAAACCTCTCAAATAATCTAATGACACGCTATTTTCTTCTGCTCTCTTTTGTAACTACAAACGTCTATGGCATGTGTCTAGACTGGCCCTCAAGTAAATAAATCCATTAGGAACAAGCCCAGGGAAAACAGAAACAACTGGATCAAACCATGAATCATAGATGCTAAGCTCCATCCCATTCATCCACTTTGTCTCATGAATAGCTCGCACAAACACCATCCGATCGTGGAAAACACTTCTTTCCATGAGTTGTAGAGGCTTTAATCCACCTGCAGACTCTCTCTATTGCATCACCCTCATTACAAAAACATAATTCTTAAATGTGTAAGCATACCGTTGAGGTTCAACATAGAAAGCATCCAATATATTGAAATGATCAGGCCCAATGTCTTGCCACTTAGAAATAGGCTCAGGAACCACCTCTACAAGGTCACATAACTCAAGTGTCTCATTCACAATCCTCTGTAGAAATGTGGTTTTTCCAACAATAATATTACCTTCCACACAAAACAGTGAGCCTCTTTTTCTGCATTTTTCTCTCTCCATCCTGCACGGTTTCTTCTTCCAGCTCTTCATCCACACTCTCCTTGATGTAAGAAGTTATACTCTCTGCGTGTTTCTTGTGGATGATCCCAATGGAACTACGTAGAAACTCAACCATATTTTCACTACCATCTCCAAAAATGCTAATACAATGAGTTGATACATAGTTTGGCCAATTATATTCCTCCACATAGAATCACTAATAAAACTTCCAGTTCTTCCTACAGGTAATATTTTCATCAAATCATCATTTGGAGGTTCTGTTTCCAGTGCCAAAGCACCAAGTGTATCCATAATCAGATTGACCCAAAGTAATTGAACTAAAGTGAGGGGGGGCAGTTCCTGTTATACATGCAGAAGAAAAAATCAAAACTAGAGCAACCACATTAACTATCAGCTGGAACTGCACAAATTTTTGAATGTTTACATATACTTAACGCCCCCATTTTGCTACATTTACAATTGTTGCAAAATTGTCATCTAAAATTGTCACATCTGCTCTTTCCTTCACAACCTCAGTCCCAACAATGCCCATAGCAAGCCCAATGTCGGCTTCATGCAAAGCTGGTGCATCATTTGTGCCATTACCTGTCACAGCAACAACTTCTCCCAGAGTTGTGTGCAACTGTCTCACCAAGGTGTGCTTGTCCAATGGTGAAGATCGTGCCATAACCTAAATTTTTAGTATCAACGTCTTCATCTCTTCTAAGATCTTTTCACGAAAATCAGGTCCTTCAATTGCTACACCATCATCTGTTAAAATGCCACACTTTGCTGCAATTGATTTTGTTGTGTTAATATTTTCACCAATGACCATCCTCACTGTAATTCCTGTAGCCCTACAGAGTTCAACAACTTCTTTGACACCAAGACGCACGGGATCCTTGAGGCCAACAATGCATATACATGTATAACCATTTGTAGGAATGTTTTGTCTCCACTTCTGACCCTTTAGCAACATCATAGCAACATAGGTCAATGAGGCCAATGATAGCTGCAAGGGATGTCCGCAGATCATGATTCATATTTGCAAAGCTTTTATGGCTAATCTTTCTCTCTGATTTCTTTGTTGCCTCAAGTTGTCGAATTAATCCTGCACAAAGGTGTATTTCTTTGCTTATATCTCTTGTAAGTGAAAAAATGAAAATCCAGCTTACAAGGAACATGCAAACCGCCAATGTGATTAGAAGAATCAATGTTGTCTGAATTTTACTTATCATGGGACCCCAAATGCTTTTATGTGGAATAATCAAAACAAATACCAGGGCTTTTCCAGCCAGATGAAGTGAGGCACTTTCTAATGTATATTGTGCACCTTGAATTCTTGCATTAGAGGTCCTGAAAGTTTCGTTGCCCAATCTGGATATATTATCCAATTTACTTTTGAGATACAGAGTTGCTCCTGCCACCACAACATTACTAGATTTTGTAGCTTCCAATAGTATAGGTTTGTCTACATCACCTTCCACATGGAAAGTAGAACCCGTTTGTGCAAGAAAATAACCATCTTCTGTGGCTAGATACATATCAATACCTTGAAGGTCAAATTGCATTATGATGTTTGTTAAAATACTCATTGGCACTCCTAAAGCCACAACACTAGAAAGAGCTGCATTAGATGAATATTTAACAGAAGCCAATGATAGGAATAAGAGTTCTTTAGACTGACCAAATGTCAAGCCCCAAGTAGTGAGTCCATGCTCACTGTATAGTGCATCTTGAAACCATTTTGTTTCCCAGAAAGCATATGCACTTGTTGGAATCGCCTCTTCGAATGGTTGTCCTGTGCTAAAAGTAGTTGACTGATGATACCAGAGATATCCTTGACTCCTTTCAGCTAATACATTTCTCTTTGAATTATTGGTTGTATTTGCAAACATGATGAATGTCTCAGTAAAATTTGAATAGTAAGAGAGGAGTAATCCATTTTTTCCCATGAAGAAAACTTGTGTTGTGTATGGATTATTTGAGTATACTAGGAAAGTGCAGGCTTTACCTGCTATTCTTATGCCGAATATGAAGACAAGCTTCCCTTTAGTATAGATGACACCATTAGATTAGCTAAATGGGTTGCAGATGCATTGTTTCCCTCAAGAAGTGATCTTGTGCTTGCTTTGGCATATGTGAGCCATTCACCACAAAGATTATTGGAAACAACAACAACTGAATGTTTAGCATGTTTTGATGCAAAAGACCATGTTATTATTGTTATGGTTATAAAAATTGCAATAAGGAACACCTTTAAATAATAAATCATGAGCAATATTTTCAAAGTGACATCAAGAAGCATCTTTGTGACTATATAGCCCAATATCATAAGCTCTTGGGAAGAGAGAAGGGCAGTGTCAAATTGTCAATACCCACTATCTTGGCATTCAATATACTCTGGAAAGTCTTTGCCAACAAGGAAGTAGTCACCTCGACCATAGCCCACTGAATTTGCAGCTATAAACCATGAAAAAGGTGAGAAGTTTTCACAATGTAAAATTATAAGGACACATGTTAATCTAGGTTGTCATTGATGATGACAGTGACCGGGATGGAAAATATTATTGCATGATCTAAATGCCCATAATACTCTAGAAGATGCCTTAGCCATAACACATTGATAATACTAATGATGCCCTTAATATACATGAATGAAAACCTAAGTGTATGGAACCCTAAGCATATGAAGAAGGAGCCCTAGACATAAAATTTTAAGAGCTGCCATGAATAAAATTAGAATGACAGCCTAACAAATTTAAGTTTCTTGCTGGTAAAATGACCTTACTTAAGGTTGGGACTACCATAGGCTTGAAGAGGGTAATTTTCCCTTTCTAACGAGCTATCACTTGCCCTCTAACTCCTAGTTTGAGAGAACATTGATTTTCAAGTTTGAATATAATATTTTTAAAGGCTAGCCGACCTAAGCCTACTAGGGGTCCCTTTATTAAAGGTCGAAGTCCTATATAAATATGACGTCCAGGACCTCATTTCAAGCATGAATTCAGTAAAAAATTCAGAAATTGAGCACATAATTAAGAAGGAGGCCGAGAAGGAATTTGGCATCACGTTTTAGGCTAAATATTTGTGATTGGGTTACCTCATGCTAGTGGATAGCTCGAACTAGGACAATCATCTTGAAACCTGAAGTATACACCTATGTTTGCAGCATTGGATTTTGCTCATTTTCTGGAGGACAGAACTCTGGTCTTTGTTACAGATTGCAGTCCCATGGAGGCTAGGCTCTAGCATTGGTGGCTTGGACTACAACTTAGTTCTGTAGCTTGCAGTCCCATTGAAGAACTTCAGACCAATGATCCAAGGCTTTTAGAGGCTCGGATTAGTTAGCATTTATACCTCAGATCAGTGAAATAAATCCACAAACTTGTGATTATATTAAACCGAACCTCAGACTTGGATTGCAGCCTAGTTTAGGCTCGGATTAGCTCAGTCCTGTGGATAGGTTTCTCCTTAACTCAGACTTCAGGGCAGCTCGGTGCTATTGGTTCAGTTACCTGTGGCAGCTTCTGTGTGGAGAGCTTGAACTTGCCTCCTGTAGAAGCTAGCATTACAAAGGGCTGTCTCGGATTGCAGGTTATTTTGGATTGCAGTCTTGGACTATGTCAAATCTGTGATTTTTCTTGTCTCAATTGTTAAGTTATTGGCTACAATAGGTTCATTATCTAAAGCAGTGAAGTAGGAGGAGTACTGAAGATATTATTTTCCTGTCATTTAAGAAGCAATTAATAAGGACATCATCATCACTGTTAGAGAATGTGACCTACAATAGTTCAAGAAGTAAAAGTGGTACCAAAGCACAACCACATAATCAAGAACAGTGTAATCACATCATGAAGGGAAGAACACATTCAGTTCTCAGAATAGAAGGAAGAAAAAATGCATCACTTTTATCATTAGAACAGATCTTAAGCATTGAAAATACAACATAAAATATCTTTTTTGAATGAGCATCTTTGGAGCATTGTTGTCCTGAGCAACATTATAATAACAGGGAATACTTGAAGAACACAATACTTGCAGCAGTTTTTGGATAGACCCTTGTAGACTTCTTGTTGAAGCAGTGTAGAAGCTGGTCTTGGTGACATTCTTGGAGACCTTGATTGAAGCCCTCATGGAGTGACCTTGGAAAGATTGTTTGGGTACCATGAAGAGCTGTGGAGACACCTTCATGTGAAGAATAAGGTTGTCATTGATGACGTAATGTGGAGACTACAATGAAGACTAAGTGAATATTGATAGGGCTCGTTGAAGAAGACATTGGGAGCCGTAAGTATAACCAAATATATCTTGACAGAATGAAGTAGGAGGTTGGAGTTTCATAGAGACAAGGTTGGTGCCTTGGTAGATAGGGTTGGAGCCCTTGAGGTTGGTGCCTCAGAATTGACAAGGTTGGTGCCTTGGAAGATAGGGTTGGAGCCCTAGAGGATAGGAGTCCTCAAGAGACCAGGTTGGAGCCTGTACCAAATATAGGGTTGGAGCCCTTGAGGTTGGTGCCTCATAATTGACAAGGTTGAAGCCTTGGAAGTCCAAGTTGGTGCTTGGAAAATACAGGTTGGAGCTTGGGAGATTGAAGGTTGGTGTCTTCATCTAGGGTTGGAACCCTACATATATTGTACTTGATTTATTGTAAAGAAGAAATTAATAAAAGCATTTATTCTTACTGTTCATTTTGTGTTCTAAATATAAGTGATCTAACTGGTAAAAATAACAATTGAAAAGAAATATTGATTCACCCCCCTCTCAGTATTTCCAACAACACATGCATCAGGCATAACCAAGAGTCAATCATTCATTTGGTCATATCTTTTGATCTAGAAGCCGGTTTTTGGAGTGTGATATACCATTGGAAAGATCTTTCTGAGTTGCTTCTGATGAACAAGTTTAGGACATGATTTTCACTGAAGCTTATGTGAAAAACATCTGTGAAAACTATACATAGTAAGAGTCCAATTTGATCGCTGGTGACAGGCTGCAAAGACTGGAACTAACACTTTCTTCCCATTTACAGCTGTAATGATGTCCCCAAGATAAGCCAAACATAAGAATCTCATTTTGTTGTTTTCAGTCCAACTTTTCCAACTGGTCCATCTACAAGACCATCAAGCACCAGAACTCTAGTGACACTCAGTTTCTCAACAGACTCATCCAGTGCAAATTTAGTGCCCAAAATGGGTCAAGTAATTTTCCAAAAATTTACTAACCGATCAACAATGAAACTTACAAATCTACTGGAATTCAAAATCCCACACCAGGTAATGCTCCTGATGGAGAGTACATATAAGTGTTTATGCCAATCAAATTTCCTGAACTATCAAGAAGAGGACCTCCAATGTTCCTTTACCATCTGCCTGGATCACATTGTGTATTGGATGGCCAGTTGCAGTTGAAATTATCTACTTGGAAAGCCCACTAATGATAGCAGTCATCAAGGTGTGATCCAAACCAAATGGATTCCCAATTGCATACACTTTTTTTCCTACAAAAATATTTGCAGAAATTTCAACTGCCATGGGTATCAATTTATCTTTTGGCGCATTCATCCATAGCACTGCAACATCGTTATCTTGATCATGTCCAACTACCTCTGTGTCATGTGTTGACTAAACACCAATAGTTACTCTCAAATATAACAAGAAATTCCTGTCCTGATATGCTTTAGAAATATCTAAAATTGTCTAATAAGTAGGTGGGAGAGCTTTAATTATGACTGTAAGTTTATTTCAAAATAACACATGAAAATGCACCAAAATGCATGTCTAGACTCTTTATAAGTTATAACTACTCATCTGAGCAGCATGCCTCAAAAATGCTTATGCAATTTGAGTTATTGCATCAAAAGGCTGATTTCCAACATCATCTCTACTTTAAGTAGATATTGTTGGATGAAAGAGAAGTTTTCTAGCATTGATGCTTAAGTAATAGGGTTGGTTCCTCCAGCTGACATAGAAGGAATTTTGGCACTACGAAGTTCAGTTACTACTTGGGATATTTACAAAGTGTTGTTGCAGGGACATGAAAGTCATCATCTGTTTGAACACTTTTGTACTCTCCTTGATTGTAAGTTAGATGTCCTGCAAACCATATAATATGGTTAGCCTCCTTTTAGGTAAGGATGGGCTTCCTTGAACCTCTATAATGATGTTTACAATTTGGGGACTGTTGTAGCTCCTGGAATAGTATCTTGGTTTGGTAACTGATGTGGATCTCATGTTTGATTTTGTGGATAGGCCCAGGATTAGAAGATCATAATATTATTTGGGCAAGATATCACCACCTCCTTTGTTTCGGTATTGTAGCAATGAAGATCACTTTGACATTCCTTTTCCAAATTTGTCCTCCAAACAACTCCTAAGGCCTCCTCAAGCTGCTCGTCAAACTGATCCACACAATAGTCATCACTTTGACCCTATACTTGGCAAACTCTCAGTCCAAGTTTGCTGCCCAATCACTGTGGCAACTATCACTGGTTTAAGGAATATAACCATGAGATTTGTCCCCTCCTCATTGACTTCCACATGCTGCCCTATCACGATTTAAAATTGATCCACAAGTTAGGATCCAACATCTACAAGAATGCACTGAAATACATACCTTATGTTCACTATTTTGAGGTCTCCTTCATTGCTACAATCTAGGCCTGGTTAGGGAATCACACAGTCCATTCTTCTAGCCTTCAATTCTGCCCATAATTTCTCTAGATGAAAGTGGCTACCCTTTGGAAGTACCATCATCCTCAATGCTATTGTCCTGGGCATGAGTACATTCCTTTGGATTCACAAGTTGCAAATATTTTTACAAAGCCCCTAGCAAATGCAAAGTTTAAGATGCCGAGGGAGAGACTAGGTTTGGTGGAGAACACTTTCCTTGCAAAGAAAGCATTTATAGTTTTTATCTATTACTCAATTAGCTCTATAAAACTGATGGCATATCAATAAGATTTATTTATACCATGTAATGATATGCTCCAACATATCCATCTTCCTAGTTTCCTATGTGCAACAATGAGAGAGCAAAGTGATGGCTGGACACTAATTTGTCATGTAAGGAAAGTGGCAACGGTGTAGAGAGAGAAAGTGAGGGCACATGCATGCTTCCAATTTGCATATACCAGACTCATCCTTGTCCCAAATTTAGAACTATTGTTCATATTTAGCATTCCAAATAGCTAGAGTTTGCTTTTACCAATTGTAGCATGTAATATCCCCAAATAGGGAAAATAGAAAAATAACAATATTTCCAAAACTCGGGCACATAAAAATCTGAAAATTTATTGGTATATAAAAAATTCTACACTAAACCCAGATTTATATTCAAATCACTGATCTAATTTTTCTGCTAAAAGAAGTAAATTTCTAAGTATTTATGAACTTAGAAAAAGTACAACAAATCCCTTTATTTTTGCCCAGAAATTCCAGAAATGAAATACAATGACTTTCTTTTAATTTTTATGAGTTAAAACAGAATTAAGCATGTACATTTAAACACAAAGTACCTCAGGAACTATTTTTTAAACCCTAGTCATCCTCTTGAATGTTCAAATTATTAGAGGTGTCATTTGTGTGAATACAATTTTTTCAGTTTCTTATGATTAATCATTAACCTATAAATCTAACAAATCTGTATATGCTCATTACTTCAATAGTTTTGACAGTAGTAGATGGTATTGGTTGCATATTGTTTAGTTTTCATTTATCATTCGTCTTATTTGATTGTACGTATTTTGTAGGTTATTGGCCATGTTTTTCTTGTAATAACGTTTTTGGACATTTTTTCCAGCTAGTGTACTTTCTGGAGGTTTCTTTGACACAAGAACCAACTTAGAGGCACCAAAAGTTTCAGCATTTTGGGTAGCAGTTTCAGAAAAGGAGAATATAAGTTTTTCCAATGTTTCTGTGAAGAATAATGTTGCAAATATTGGTGATGCTGCCAAGGTAGTTGTCAACAAGAAGAAGAAAAAGAAGATTTATATAATTCTTATAAGGTTCAAGGGAAGGAGGAAGATGTGAACCTTCCAGAACCATCCAAAGTAGTAACCGATGTTGTCAAGGGTAAGAATTCCTCAAAAGAGCCTGAGAAGAAAGTCCTGAAAGAAGTGGATGACTGGGAAGATGCAGTTGAGCTTTCAACTCCCATGCGTCAAGTAACTATTTTAGTTACTAAATGTTCAGGAGATAGAAAGTACTCGAGTGAGTTTTTTTGACAATCAAGGATCAGTGTAAAGATCTACCAAATCATTTTTGAAATTTGTCCAGACACTATTGAATTACTTGGAAATTCCCAAGCACTTGCAAGTCATGTAGGAGAGGCTGATGCATTAGCAAGCACTGCAAGAGATTTTGAAAGGTAGCCGAGTGGGAATTATCTACTTGAACATTGTGGGAGAAATATGGCCAGTTTGGATGATGATAGATGGGCAAGCCGGTGGATGCTTTTACTGCTGGATGTGATATGCGGATGGATGTGGGTCTAAGTGGTTCCTCTTCTATGTTTCAACTTGGCTAAAGTTATAATACTGGCTTTGCAAGAAATAATTGTGCAACACAAATGAGTATGAATGGCATCCTTCATGGAGGGCCTTATGTGCAAACACCATTTCCACAAGTTGGACAAGTGAGAAATAATTTTGATGTGGGCAAGGTTTCTGATGAGGATCAGTTGAAAAATGATAAATTAAATCCATCCTTAATAAATTAATGCCCCAAAAATTTGAAAAACTTTTTGAACAGGTCAAAGAAGTGAACATTGACTCTGCATCATGTCTTCATGGTATAATATCTCAAATATTTGACAAAGCCTTGATGGAGTCGACTTTTTGTGAAATGTATGCAAAATTATGTTTTCAGCTTGCTGCAGGATTACCAGAATTTTATGAAGATAATGAGAAGGTTGTTTTCAAGTGAGTTCTTTTGAAAAAATGCCAGGAAGAATTTGAAAAAGATGAAAGAGAAGAGGCAGAGGCTAAGAAAGAAGAAGAGGATGGTGAAAAAATCCTTTCAGTAGAAGAAATACGAGAGAAGAAGGTTGCAACACAACGATGAATGCTAGGAAATATAAGGTTTATTGGTGAGATTTATAAAGAAAGTATGCTGACTGAAAGAATTATGCATGCATTCATCATGAAATTAATTGGTGAATTTCAACATGTAGAGGATGAAAATCTTGAAGCTTTGTGCAAACTAATGAGCACTATTGGTCATATGATTGACCATTCAAAGGCCAAGGAACATATTGATGCTTAATTTGATAGGATGACAAAAATGTCCAATACCCAAGGGCTTCCCTCTAGGCTGAGGTTGATGTTGAAGGTTCTAATTGATCCGAGGAGGAATGGATGGAAACAAAGGTGGAAGGTTTAGGGCCACAAGAAAATAGTGGAAGTGCATTGGGATGCTATGCAAGAACTACATAGCAGGATATGTAGGTCGCAAACTTGTGACACCACTTGATCATGGTGTGAGAGGACCTGCGATGCCACCTTACATGGCATGTGCACAAATGGGTTCACTTCCACATATGGGTGGGATTAAAGGGCCACAACCCCATATGGGACCACGTGATTGTGGATTCACCAGTCAAGATGCTCAGATTGTGGATTGGGATCAGTTTGAAAATTGGTCTATGCCAAGCCCTTCAACACACAGTTCTTCTGATGATGGCCACTTGAATCTTGGTCCTAAGGGAAGTCTTGGAAAGGGAATAAAAGGGAGGGCTCAACCTCTGCCATATGCCAAGAGTGCTCTAGTAGATATTCCACCATTCACATCTTTGAGTGATAGACGAAGAGGTGTATGTATGATTTCAGGTTGCAGTTCTGACCAAATGCCAGTTGGTATGAGAGATGAAATCTTGAAAAGGACTTATGCTGCAAAAAAAACTTTATTTGCAAAGTCACGTGTCCAGGAAATAAATGTTTTGGATAATGACAGAAGAGAGTTTAAGAATTCATACTCATCAGGTGACAGAGGTGGGAAGACTGTAAATGTTGAATTTCAACAAGTGATAAGGTTGTGTCAATCATGGAAAAAACAAAGTGGTTGAAATAAGGGTCAAACCATGCTGCCAATACGAAAATAAAACTGTGCGAAGAAGGGGTGGGCAACATTTTGGTTGGCAAAAAAGGATCTACCAACATCACCTCGAAGAAGCACGTAGTTTCAAGAGTAGTTTTCTAGGAGAGGTGGGAAGGTATGGTCGAAAGTTGTTGGTGGAAGAAATATGGCCTGCATGCAAACCCGCACTCGAAAAAAAAAAAACCACAAGAAGCATAAGGTGGAAAATCACTAAGAAGGAAGCAACACATGCTAGAATAGTCGACACCACTTAGCCGTTGAGAAATTGTGAGGAGAAAGACACGCAAATGACCGATAGAAGGGCAGTTGTCAACATAATTAGTTTGTGGATGGAGGAGTGCTATCAAAGCCAGCTAGACCTGTGTCAGTTCAGGTTTAGTAGCCACCACACATGCGATCAAGTAGCCTAGTTGAAGTCACAGTGATGTGTCATCAGGCACAATATGACCGAGAATTGGAGCAACTGCAGTTGACAGGATATGAAGCGCATAGATCGTAGTCATAGGTAATTTGGTGGACTACCGGGTTGGGTGCAAGAGCCCGTGTCAAACTTCTTGCGCCTACATCCAAAATAGTCTTGCCTTCAAAATGGTGAAAATTCTCAAATATAGTTTTTAAATAAGCATACATCCTCATGTGTCACATTTGGGAAAAGAGTTGTAGGGAATCTCCACAGTTCTCTTACTGCCCATGTCTTTCCTTGTACCAAATCACTAACATTTGTGCATATCCTTTACTAAATAGATAATCTTTTCTCTCTTCAACATTCATAATTATAATGAACAATTTCCTCAAGATGGTGTTTAGCAACAAACTTTGCTTCATGAGAAGGTGTCTCATCTCGAGGAGCAATTTTCTCATCAACAGACCATTTTGAGGGAATTTATAAAGAGGATGATAGAATAAATTTAAGAGTGATAGTTAAAGATGACTTCATATTTCCTCAATTTTGTAGGTGAGGTGGGTAATGAGGTATTTATGGATCAAATATCAAGGGAATAATTACAAACAATTTTTCACTATTTCCAAAAGTATAAGAACCCTCAGCCACTTCGTAGGACAATATAATTCTTCTAGGGGTTCTATGACTTCCTTCAAACAAAGCAACTAAGAATTTTTGTCAAATTAAAATATACATGCAGGATTTGGGAGCTTTCAATTCAACATTTCAGGCTTTAATCCCAAAAATTAGACAAGAATGAGATGATTTCAGACCCATATCACTATGTAATTGCATCTACAAAATCATTGCAAAAATTAGTGCATGTAGGGTCAAAGTCCACTAAGCTGATTCTGTGTCATTAGAACAAATTTTCATCCTTCCTGGGAAACAAATCCCTTATGGAATAGGAGTAGCCCGAGAAGGAATTTATAACATCAAACCAAAAAATTACAAGCAATGTTAGTGATTTTGTCTTTCCAAGGCATATGATAGAGAAAACTGGCTTTATTTAGGGCTACTCATCCATATAGGGTTCAATGTGCAATTGGTTAACTAGATAATGAATTTGTCTTTCCTCAATATTTTTGCAATTCTAATTAATGGATCAACCTATTCTTCTATCATTCCTACAAGAGACCATGGGTAGGTATGACTAATGGCTCCTTTTCTATTTTTGACTGTAGAGTAGGTGGTCTCAATAGAGTTGTAATAGAAACAAATCGATTCAAATTTTATAGATATAAAAGATAAAAACAAATGTCAATGTATTTGTTTAATTGTTACTTGACTCTGCTGTTTGCATGTTACATGAAATGTGATTGGAAAAAGGATGGCAAAACAATGCATATCATGTCTTGGATATGGTTCATTTGCTGTTAGAGATCGCTTAGCCACTTGAGCCATCGACTTTGGAAATGTTTTCTAGTAGGAATTCCTATAGTTTTTAATGTTGTGATTATTTCACCTCATGGTTATTTTGGGCAAGCAAATTTTTTAGGAATACCAGACACGACATCAGTGGACAGGTAAACAAATATTTTATAATTGCAATTTCCATTTCATGATATCCTCTCTTTATTGTTTGATTGTATTTTGGATGTTTCTTTTGATTTTGTTTTGTCTTTTAACACTTAGTATCATGTTCATTTAAACAAAAACCAAATCTTGAAGATGAAATTAGTATTACACTATATTGATTGGAATCCTTATAGCTATTTTGTGTTAAAATATTTTCATGACTATCAGAAAAGGTTACTTTCATGTTGTTATTAGAGTACATGTTGTTTATGAACTTGACTAAGTTCATGCGTTAGAAAATGAAATGTTGTTGTGAATAAAACGACAAGGATTAAACATCATACTTTATATTATTTGTTTTCACAAGTTATCTACAACTTGAGCTTTTTAGCATATAACTTAGCTAACATGATTTTTCCTAAGCTTTCCTTGAAATTTGAATACTAAGTTACTAAAGTGGGGAAAAATTTCTATATATGGTGACATTTTATTTTCTTTGTTTATACAGGTTATCTGGCCACATTATAGTGGACATTATCGCCCCAACGAAGAAAATTTGTTCGAGTTTCTTACTTGTATGCGGAAAAATGGCTTTGACATTGCTGATGTTGAGGTATATGTCGTATAAACTATTTATAGTCTAATTTATTTTATATTCTAGTGTTCATTGTCTTTCATATCTTACACTCTACATTGTATCTTCTTTTGTTTTCAGAAAATGAACTCAGTATTGATTGTAAGAAGCAGGAATTGAAAAGAGGGGAGTAATAACATTGGAGCAACAAATGCAAAAAGAGAGAGGAGAATTGGTTTGGTGATACTCTTAGAGCCAATATCCCACATAAGACACACATAAAGACTGATGGTCAAGTCTTCCGAGTTTGTGAATTCACCTACAATTCCTTGACAACACAATGATAATGTTTTGAAGTGATGAAACATCATTTTGTGTGTAAATTGTAGCCCAACCAATATTAAGTTGGAAACCCATATTGTAATACTTTAACATTTCATATAATATAATTTATGTGGTTGAAATTATTTATAGTTGCATTTGATATTGCTTAGTATTCTAATTAACATATGCAACTTTGTGTTTTCATATTAGGTGAACATGCACATTGTATGCCATTTTTTAAATCATACAAATTAATTTATGTTGATTAATAATAAACACAAAATCAATTTGAAACTACTAAATTAGTAGTTTATATTGATTAATGATAAACACAAATAAAATGAATATACGACTAAATTAGTAATTTATAATGATTATTAATGAAAGTGAATGAAATGAATATAAACTACTAAATTAGTCTTTTATATAATGAATATGAAACTACCAAAAAAAGATAAATGACTACTCCAAATGATAAATTTGTGATTACAAATGACGACTAAATTTTGCATATATACGACTATTAGTAGCTAATTTACAGTATCTTATAACACGACCAAAATTTAGTCATATTTATTCGGTCATTAATTGGTTTTAAACTATGACTAAAACTTGCATATATATGACTATTAGTAGCTAATTTACAGTATCTTATAACACGACCAACATTTTGGTCATATTTCTTTGGTCATTAATTGGTTTTTTTCAGGTGATCATATAGTAATATATTTTGATGTATATTTGGTCATTAATTGTGACAATTAATGACCAAATCAAAGATTAAATCAATGACTAAATCAATGACCAAATTAATGACCAAATCAGTGACTAAATTAATGATCAAATCAATGACTAAATTAACGACCAAATCACTGACTAAATTAATGACCAAATATACTACTAGACAACAAAATTGAAATAACCAATTAATGACTAAGCTAAAAACGACTAAAATTTGGTCGCGTTACAAGATATTGTAAATTAGCTACTATTGGTCACCGACCTAAAAATAGTCGTTTATATGCAAATTTTAGTCGTTTTTTTAGTAATTAATTAGCCATTTTCTACTAGTGAGAGGTCAACCCCTGCGCGCTCCCTCCAGCCCCTCAACCGAGTCGTCCTCCCAGTCCAGTGATTATCACGCAGGTCGCTATCCAGATACTAGAAGTGGGCGGGGTCGGGTTCTAGAATCTGGCCACCGTATGGGCTCCCCTGCTCCTCATTTCCCCACTGCTTCACCTTCTCCCACGACGTGCACTGCGCTTTTTTCCTTTAATTTCTCTCTGAACCGCCCATGAATCACAGCTTCAATTACTGTGGTTTTCCGTGATGAGGCCCAAATGGAAGAACAATGCACCCGTCCGGCGAGTCTGAGCTCAGAAAAAGCCGGCCAACATTCGGGCCTTCAGGAGGGGAGTAGTGGCATGAATGTGGAGATAGCACCTGGCGATCCTGGACCTTCCGAAGGATGGTGTCGAATCGTCGAGGAACCACCAGAGGAGTATTTTGGTTAATTTGTTTTTCTTGCTTCGTGGCCCACTTAAGTGGGCCGCTTTTAGATTATATTACTGTGCTGGACATCTATAATATTTTTGAATTCTGTAAACGTTCAAGACTGGTTTCCTCGTATGAGGGCAGTCTTCTTTTTTTATTTTTTTGATGACAAATTTTCCATGAGTCTGGGCAATGTTTTTGACTTCGGTGTAATTTTATTCCCACTGTTAATAGATTAACTTTACTTAGAAAAAAAAATGTTGCCCTGTTTCTATTTTAAACCTGTTTTTTGAAATACATAGCCATGTTTATATGATTTTTTATAGTCGAAGCACTGCGGGGTGGTTTATTATATTAATATTTCACGGTCGAATTATATTCATAACAATTGGAAAAAAAAAATGTTGCCCTGTTTCTATTTTAAACCTGTTTTTTGAAATATAGAGCCATGTTTATATGGTCTACGTATTATACTCTTTCTCTATATATCTACAGGAACCTTTTTGCTATGAACAGGGTGGATGCTGTAGCAGGCTACTAATGGAAACAAGCGAGCCTGAACCTTACATCTCGGATGCAACAGATGGTTACCAATTTTGGAATCAAGCGAGCCTGATCTTACAAGCGAGCTTGGGTTTCTGCAGATGGTTTTTATTTCCGGGAACAAGCGAGCCAGAACATACAATCGACCCTGGGTTTATACATATTTTTTCTCTATCATGATTGCTTTTTTTGTGAGGCGTATATCAAAAGTACATGTCTCTGCACATTTCCTGTATTCTCTTTATGATACTATTTTATGTGTTGACAGGTTATCACTCTGCCTTCAAAACTAGCGATGTTGGTTTATTGATATGGTCTGATGGTATTTTTATATTTTGGACATATCACACTCCTCACATGATTAGCATTTTTCTCTGTTCAAGGATTTTGGGTACTTTAATTTGTATTTGGAACAATGAACGTCGGTACTCTATTTGTTGCTTTACTATTCTACATACTGCTATTTCACTTTCTTATAGATGCCTCGGGCATATTTGGATGCTTTCTCAGATTGTCGATAATCTCCATGTGGACCGTTGCTGGGTTTTATATCATGTCCCTGTATGTGACATGGGGTATTTTTCTATCATTGTCTGGGGTGGGACTTCCACTTTTCTGGATGGATATTTGGGTTCCAATCTTCAGATGTGAAAATGTAATGACTTCATGGACTGTTTTACTTCATATAATATATTCTAAACAACGTTTTTTCTCTTGTGAAAAAAAAATGATTAATGTTTATCACTCTGCCTTCAAAACTAGCGATGCTGGTCTATGTTGCTGGTTTATTGATATGGTTTGATGGTATTTTTATATTTTGGACATATCACACTCCTCACATGATTAGCGTTTTTCTCTGTTCAAGGATTTTGGGTACTTTAATTTGTATTTGGAACAATGGATGTCAGTCCTCTATCTGTTGCTTTACTATTCTACATACTGCTATTTCACTTTCTTATAGATGCCTCAGGCATATTTGGATGCTTTCTCAGATTGTCGATAATCTCCATGTGGACCGTTATTGGGTTTTATATCATGTCCCTGTATGTGACATGGGGTATTTTTCTATCATTGTCTGGGGTGGGACTTCCACTTTTCTGGATGGATATTTGGGTTCCAACTTCAGATGTGAAAATGTGATGACGTCATGGACTGTTTTACTTCATATAATATATTCAAAACAACTTTTTTTCTCTTGTGAAAAAAAATTATTGTTTATAGTCGAAGCGTTGCGGGGTGGTTTATTATATTAATATTTCACGGTCGAATTATGTTCATAACAATTGGAAAAAAAAAATGTTGCCCTGTTTCTATTTTAAACCTGTTTTTTGAAATACAGAGCCATGTTTATATGATTTTTTATAGTCGAAGCGCTGCGGGGTGGTTTATTATATTAATATTTCACGATCATTGGAACGCCCACAATTCATAACAAATATTGGAGATTTACTGTCCTGTTTTAAAGTTTCATTTTTATTTTTATTTTTTTAAATTGAACCCGCTGTCGGTATACCGACACCTTGTAAGCGTCGGAATTGTGACAACTTAAAAACGTCGGAAGAGCGACAGTATAAAAACGTCGGACGAGCGGCGTTCAAAACGTCGGACCACATTTCGTCGAAATTGCGACAGTTTACAAACGTCGGAAGAGCGACATTCAAAACGTCGGACCACATTTCGTCGGAATTGCGACAGTTTACAAACGTCGGAAGAGTGACGTCCAAAACGTCGGACCACATTTCGTCAGAATTGCGACAGTTTACAAACGTCGGAAGAGCGACGTTCAAAACGTCAGACCACATTTCGTCGGAATTGCGACATTTTACAAACGTCGGAAGAGTGACGTTCAAAATGTCGGACCACATTTTGTCGGAAGTGCGACAATTTACAAACGTCGGAAGCGCGACGGTTTGGGAAACGTCGGAAGAGCGACGCTTGTTTGGAAGCGACAAAAAAAGTGTCGGTAGTGCGACACTTTGTAATTGCGTCGGAATTGCGATGGGATGGCAACCCACGTTTTGCCCGTCCTCGAACTGTCGCTCTTGCGACGACTATGTGTCGGAATAGCGACGAATTGGCCGTCGGAAATTGGGCCAAATTTACTAGTGTGCCAATCTGCCAAAACTACGTGGACCTAACATAGTGGCGATCATGATGGGACCTTTTGGGTCAGTGAAAATCTAAGTACTCCTTATGACCTCAAAAAACCCACAAACATCCTTAGATTGGCTTTCAGTTGTTGATGGTGGACAACAAGTACATCCTTAAACAGTAAACATCCTCCACCTGGCAACTACACTGGCCTCCAATAGGCCTACTAACCCCATTATTTTTCAAAGACTCCCCTAGGAATGCATTAATCATGCTGATGGTGGACATTAAAGTTGAGATCATCCACTTGGAGACTCCATAACTTTAAATAGACTTAAAGACTCCATTGGTAGATAGACTGGTTGAAAAGATGCAGTGACCCTTTTTGATTTACAAACATGGATCCAAGGATACAATAGAGATATGCTTTGATGAACAGAGATCAAATCCCTGGGTTCCCACACAAAATGCCTCAGATAGGTTGGTTTTCAAACCTGCCTATGTTTCAAGATGAAAAATTTGATGACCCCTTGTTACATCTCATCACATTTCATATACATGTATGGAGGTTAAAAGTTGAATGGCATGAAGAATGCCTCATGAAAATGTTCATGGGGACATTAGAAGGTAAGGCAAGAGAATGGTATGAAGGCCTAAACCCTGGCACCTTGTTTTCTTTGAAGGATTTCAACAAAGTATTTTATGAACACTATAAAGAATATTGTCCATATCTGTCACTAGCTGAAAATTGTTGTGATGAATATGAAGACCTCATACAATACCTTGTAAACATTGACGAAGGCTTGGGAAATTGGCATCCTAAAAGTCTATTAGAAGAAGTTCATGATTTTCATTCTCAAATCATCTATCATGACATTCAAAAGGAGTTGGTTGAGGATAAAACCAATCCGGAAACAAAGGAAAACCCATAGGATATATCTGAGGGCACAAGTGATGATTCACCATCTCTTATAGGTGAGGCTTAAGAAGACATTCAACCTCAAAATCAGCCTTCACATAAATAAGAAAACTGTTGTAGTGCTATCCAAAGAAAGGTAAAGATGCCTCCTATTTTAACTGAAGAGGAAATAGATCAGAATATAAGCATCCAGCCAGCCTCTAAAACTTCATGTGAGCATAACATTTCTATTTTTCCTCATGCTAATCCTAGCCACCATAGATCAGAAAATGGACTTGTAGATCAATTTAAAGAGGAACAATCTGATAATCCAATATGTTTGATTGGTGACATTACTTATTTTGATGACTGTCCAAAGTTTGATAAGTACGATGATGGTCATGTTCTCCAAACAGAAGCCTATCTTGCAAAGCAATCAACAGCTAGTTTGTGGGAGGAAGTTCAATTTCATCAAAACAGTAATCAGCTAATACATGCCAGCTATGACACTGATGAGGACAGTCTAGAAAACTTGGAGGTAAGTAAAGGATCTATCACTCTTTGTCCTACTTTGTTTCAGTCAATCAGAAATAACTTTCATGTGATTGGAAATGAACAATCTTTCAATTTTGATGTTGAGGTTGGGGAAGACAACGAACTTCTTGAGCATGTTGTCAATGAGAAGCCTTTTCCTGAAATGGTTGAGGAAAGCATTTTTGACATAGAACTCTCCTCAGCTCTAGATTTGCAGCCACCAAGTCCCATTGGATTTCAAATTGCAGATGAAGGCTTAGAAATTGATAATCACATAAGAGTTGATGCACTACCTTCTCAAGAAGATTTTCTGCCAAAGAGGGATCCTGCTCATCAACATGATGACCTTCACACAGATTTCAGCCCACTCATTTAGAATACATCAGGTTTGTTGGAGGATAATATTGCAATATATGATGAGGCTGCAAGTACAAATGATCATGAGGATGAGGTGGAGTTTCTTGTTCAAAAGAATCCCAAGCATAGCCAAGTGAAAGGAGTAGTCCTGAATGAAGTTAATTCCTCAAATCCTCCAAGTCGGGTATTATTCCAAGATCCTTTTGCTGCTTTCTTAGAGACATGTGGAGAAAGAGTAAAGTATGTTAGAAGCAATTCGATGCAAGGTTTAAAGAAAATTTTAGGCACTACTATTCAAACACAAGTGATGTGGGAGTGGCCTTTTGATTTTTTCAGCACACTCAAAGAGTTGAACCAAGATCACTCATGGAATCATCTACTTGATTGGTTATACTGGAAGAGAGAGTTCACCAAATGAATGAACATCATATGTAAAGTTAGATTAGGATAGATAGGTGCAAATAAGCTCAGCCCTTTGAGCATCTTTTAGTTTTAGATTATTTTGAAAATGAAAACACAAAAATAGAGAAAGGAAGAAAAAGAGGGTAGATTTAAAGAAGAGGTACAACCCCATACCCAAAAAAGAGTACTGCTAAAAGTGTGCAAGCCTAAATGCCACTACTAGTTGAAAAGGAAGAATCTTGTTCAGTCATCTAGCCCAATCATGACTGTGAGGGTCCCGTGATTTGGCATATTGGTAGACCAAATGACAGGGTAACATGGAACCAGTCTTTGGAGTCCTAGGAGCTATCCTTCCTAGACTCAGAGAGGGATATTTCTATTGGGTGCAAAGGATGTGTTCTTTTTGCTTTAGGGTTTTGATTTTAGGCTAGTTGTTAAGTGTAGGGTTTGTTGATTGTTTTGGTTGGGTAATATGGTCAAGTGAAATAGGTGGAGTGAGATTTCTTTGAATCATTGGGCTATAGAGTCAATGAAAGTCATGAGTGTCTCAATGATGAATCAGAGTGTGTTGCAGGGCCAATCTAGCAAGGTTAATGGATCCTTAAGGTAATGTGTGAGGTGGAGTGAACATCAAGTTTGGCAAAAACAAGGAAGTCTTAAATACAGATAGTTAAAAGCTATAACTCATGAGGTAGGGCAAACCATTAAGCTTAATGAAAAATACTTAAACTGATAAATATCTAAGATAAACATTTCAGTGAAACATCGAAAGCATAAGAGCTTCTAACTTTAGTAAATTCAACTTCATAATTTGGGAAAACATATAAGATAACACAAATAACTCAATTTATGAAGAGGGAACTCCTAAACTTCATAAATCAGGCTATAAAGAACTCTGAAACAAGTAGGTAGACATGGACAAAGGGCAATATCGAACGAGATCTCTTTGACTTAACCTAGCAAACAATATTCCAAAGAGAGGTTTTAAGACATATTTTGGATAGCTTCAAGTAAGCAGGGCATACTGTGAATCATACTTGTAAACTAGCATAGTAATCCATATATGAAACAAAACAAGTTTTGGTGGACCTAAGGAGCAATCAAGAATTCCATAAGATGACCAAACAGAGGAAAACATCAAGGCTATAACAAACAGGAGGACTGAGGTGCCTCAAAGAGAATGTCTCAACCTATACTTTTCTGATTTATAGCAACCAAGAAGGATGAAACATAATGATAACAAGAAAACATAAACAAATTAAGAAAACATCACCATTCACCAAGCTAAGGAATCCTACAAACAAGCTTCTCCATCATCAATCCAAGCAAGCCATTCATCAACTTCACAAAACCAATTTCTTCTCCAAGATCATAGAAACCATGTATTGTTCTCCAAGTTCATCAAAAGCCAACAAAATACATGAAGGAATCATGCTCTATTTATGGAGAAAAGGAGGACTAAAACCCTAAATATGGTAGGAAAATGTCAAATTCAACCATAAATGTCATTTATGTCCAAGAGACCATGCAAGGCCCAGGGCACATAATATCCTAAGAATTAAATGCCAAAATAATTATTTGCACCTAATTCTAGAGTGTTTTGCCTCAAAAAACTCAAAAATATCAATTTGCAATAAATGAGTGTGTTTTGTTGACTTTTGGTCCAAAACACACTTCTCTTTGCGTAGCGCCACTTCAGCAGAAAATAGGGTCTTTTGTGACTAATTTTTGGACCCTTTCCCGACGTCGAATTTGGCTCCGTGATGGCTCGTTGGGAAGCTTGATGAGTCTACTTTCTAGAAATGCTTGATTTTTCCTAAATTAGTGCCATTTTACTGCCCAAAAATCCATTCTCACAACACTTCTATGTGCGCAGCACCTTGCCTGAATATGAAGCATAATGGTCAAAATTTTGGTATTTTTTGACCTTTTTGGGGGGTCAAAAATTCTCCAAATGATCTAAAATTTTGTGAGAAAACCGCTGATGATGAGAGGAATCCAAAAATGTAAATTTTGTGAGCTGAGGATGCACCAAATTTGTGCGTAGTGCCAAGGGTGCTGCGCACAAAGGCCTCAAAATTTGAAAAACACAAAATTTTGTTCAATTTGGCCCAAAATTTGTGGAGAGGTCCCTCAAGAGGTCTTGGACACCTATTGAGAAGCCTCAGCCAAAACTCCAAGGATATCATTCTTTTTTTCTTCCTTTAGGTTTTTTATCTCCATGAGGGCCTCCTTCAGTTTGGCACGAGCAAGTTTGTTTTTCTTTGCATAGTGATTGGTCATTTTCTTCTGGAGAGCAAGGCCCCTTTTCACCTTCTTGAAGTGCTTGTGCTCATTCTTGTAATAATGAATGACTTGTTGTGCCATCTTGAAATCTCTTTCCCACTCCTTAAGCTGTGCATCTTTGGTTAAGAGTAGCAATCTGGTGGTCATCTCCTTGTCCTCATTGTCACTGTCTAGATCAATGGATTGAGACTCTTGAGTAGTCTTCTTGATTCTCTTACTTCTCCTCACCTTTACCTACTGCTCACCCCTTTCCATATTTTCCTTTCCCTTGTCCAATGGTTTGATAGTTGGACAGGAGATGGCCCTTTGCCTTTTTGAGGCAGCAAACACATCCCTCTTCCTCCTATGGTATGAAAAATCAAAAGGTCTAATGATTTCTACTCTAGGGTTCTTATCATGAATGTTATCATCTGCTGGAAAGCCTTCTTTCTCACCTTTTGGACTGTTGTGTGTAGCCTCCTCTTCCATCTCATCCTCATTTCTAGGTCTCCCATCACTTTGTACATCATCATATTGTTCATTGGGAGAGTTGTGAGCCTCAATGTTGTTACCTTGGTCTTGGATTTGATCATCAACCACTGCATTAGCTTCACTTTGGCCATGTTCATCATTAGAAGGCTGATCTGTGTCATGACTGTCATGACTGCTGTCATGAAAGTCATGACTTTATTCTTTGCTATTTTTCTCATCACCGACTGTCCTATCAGTGTCATTTCCTTGGTCACTTCCTGCCTCTTCAAAATCTGTTTCAGCTTCATTATTTCCTTGTTCTTGATCTTCTATTTCCTCATCATCACCTTCTGTTTCTTCATGTTCATTATCTTTGTCCATATTGTCACTATTTTCAATATGACTAGGCTCTTTTTCATGCTTATGCACATTTTTCTCTTGACTTTCATGTTCACTTTCTTGTTGACTGTCACCCTCATCATTGCCTTCACTATCTTCTTGGCCTTCATCTTGCTCATCAACACCACCTTTTTCTGTACTTGGGAGTGATTCAGTTGTATCACTACCATCACTGTCTTCCTCCAATTACTCACTGTTTTTGTCTTCATGACTGCCATGTTCATCTCCCTCTTTCTCTTCTTCATTAAACTTTATATCTGCCTCACTGTTCTCATCATTCCCACCATCATCTTCTTGTTCATCATTGCTATGTCAAACCCTTGTCAATCATTACCACTGTCATTGCCTTGTTCATATTTACCACTCTCATCCTCTTGTTCCTCTTTACCACTGTCATCCTCTTGTTACTCTTTAGACTCTGTCTCTGCCCTACTGATTTCTTCATCTCCACTGTTATCTACTTTTTCCTCATTATTACTGTCATCATCTTCATTTGATGCATCAGGAGAAGAGGAAAGAGGTAGGTTTCCTTGTGGAGAAGGCATAGGTGGAGGTGATGGAGGAGTGGAGGTAAGTGAGTGTGAAGTGGAAGGAAAATTTTGCTGAATGAAGGCTTGGGGATTTGCAAATATATCATGTGAGATGAAAACTTCCAAAGGGATTCCCTGCTGCTCTAGCTAGTGCAAAACAATCATCTTAACCAAGGAGCGGTGAAAAAGGCTTTGCATTGGTGGGCATAACTCCTTTTCTTAACCACTGAAGCCATTTTTTCAATGCTCTGGTAGAGATATTATGGTAGGTTTAGCAATTTAACCCTGGTGAAGTGCATTAGCAGCCTTATGCGATATGAATAAATCCTGGAGTACCTCCCCTCACAAGTGAAGTACTTGATGATCTGCCTCATCAGTGGGGCATATCTCTCTAGCAGGTGGGAGAAGGGGAAAAAAGTCTTGCAACCCTATTGATAACTAGGTTTGAGGAAGGGCTCATAGTAGCTTAAGGCCAATTTCTTCTGCTTGAACAATCTCTCACCAATATCTAGTATTCCTATGGCTTTAGCAATGGATTCAGATGATAGTTCAAATTTTACTCCTGCTATTTTTACTTGGTGGTTTGTAGGCTGAGAATGAACAACATAGTCAAAACTGAGTGGTTTTGGACCTATTTAAGCCTCTCACAGAACTGAAAGCATCCAACATCTTGAAAACATGAAAGAATCATGGGAGAAGAGGTGATTTGAATGGTATCTAAAGGCTCAAACCTATTAGTCCTTCCTCCCTTGTGTTTTAGCTTGATAGGCCTTTGGCCTTCATCACTACTGGAATTTACCTCCTCTCCAAACATAGTAGCTGATTGTATCCTAGAACAAAATGATTTTTAGCTTGGTGAGAGCCTTTAGGTCTAGGGAGGAAAAATGAGTGACGGTGAGGGAAAATTTTAACAAATGGAAGCAAAATGGAATAAGTCTAGGAATGCTTTCAAAGTTTCAAAAGAGGCTTAGCTTGTACTGAGTGTCTTTACACCAATGACTACTTTCCAATTGGTAAATCCTTGCCCTAGAAGGTTAAATGTTTGATTTCCATGCAGATTAGGGTTTAGCCAATTTAGATTTTTGATATTATCCTTTGATTGTGGATACAAAGAAAAAGCTTTAGAGAGTAATGAAGAGTGACCACCAACCTTTTCAAAATTTTTGCAGGAGCCAGGGGCAAATCTGAGGAGAAAAAAGTGATTTTGGCCACTATTTGGAAAATCTGGCCAAAATTCCTTTGTGCGCAGTGCCACCCGACTGGCCGTTCCTATTGAGCCTTTTCTGTGCGCAGCGTTGGGTCGGGTTGGGCTGTTGGCAGGCCTGTGCGCAACACTAGGGAGGCTGTGGGTGCCTCGAGCAAGTTATTGAGCCTGTCGGGCCTTCCCTGTGCATAGCGCCGTTGAATGGTGGGAAAGTGGGGCCTGAACTAGGCGTGTGCGTAGTGCCACAGCCTGTGCGTAGCGCGGGCCCTTTGGTGCATAGTGCAGTGCTTTTTTTCACTATATCTTCCTCCCTTGTGCACAATGTCGAAGGCTCTGTGCGTAGCACCTCTGCCTGTGCTTAGCACCAGAAAACTTCAACCAGTTTTTGCAGAAAAAAACCCAAAAAATGATTCAACGACCCTCCTCCTCTTCTTCAAAGAAAAAAAATGAGTTGGGAAGAGGGAAAAATACCTTTATACTTCCTTTTGAAAAATAAGTTCATTATCAAACTCACTTTCTAATGTTTGTTTTCCCTTCTTTCTTTTCACTGAATTTTTTTTGGTCCTTTTGTCCTGTAGGTGGCAGAATTAAAAAAAAATGGTCTTTGCCTTGACTGGAGCATTTTGATGTCTCCCTTGTATTCACAAACTATTTAACAAGCTTAATATTTTCCTCTTACCCATATTTTGGAAACCTTGGAATCTTCAGTCATGTATTTTTGATGCCTTTGATTGCTTGGTGGATGAGACTGAAGAGAAGAATTCTAACCTTCCTTTAACTAACATTCTGTCATGTTTTCACTGTGAAGCAGTGAAAAACCTCCTGGTGTGAAAACCCTAGCAGTTGGCATCAACAGATCCTATAGTCTTCATATGTGCCACCATTGCGAGATACATTAGGTTTGTTTGACCTTATCAATCTTCCTATAGGTAGCCATCTTTGGTAGTCCTGCAGAAGTGTCACTCATGGCTAACTATCTCTTGCAGAATATACTTTTGATAAGGAAACCATTTTTGGAGGCTTCTATGCTTTTTAGACCAATTACATGTTTGTTTATTTGACCATGTTGACGGTGATATATCTGTGGTTCCTCCCTAGTATTTTCATCTCATGCTTGCCTCCCTTTTGACCACTTTGAAATCTTCTGACTGTATTTGAAAACTCAGGCCCTTGCACTGATACTCTTTGTCATTTGTCCTTTTGGTGAGGTGGAATCAATGCTTCTTTTTCAAACCCTTAGAGGGCAGCTTGAAACCCTTTTGAATGCCATCTGCTATTATGAAGGAGGCTTTATCATCATTTTTTGACATGTTTGTCATTCTTCCCAAACTCCTAGGTTTTAGGGCTGTTAGAAAAAAGTAAATAGTGTTGCCTTCTAAGTTCTCTTAAAACCTTTCAAAACTTATTAATCATTTCTAAAAATCTTCAATGTGCACTGGATGGAGTTGAGGTGAACTTTGTATTTGTAGCCCTTTTACTGATTTCTTGCTTTGGCACATTGTTTTGCCAATTAGTCATAGAAACCCTGATTCTGCAAAACATATTCCTATTGCCTTCTTCTTTGATGTGGATGCCTTCAGTTGTGATTTCACCCTATTACCTTACCTCTTTTTAAGGTTGATTTCCATCTTGATCTTTTTACAGTAATGTGAGCAAGGGTAGCTGTCCCTTGTAGAATTTGTGCACTAGACCAAGGAGGCCTTTCTTGAATGACCCTTTGATCAATTTTGGACAAAGTCACTTGTCCCTTTTCTTCTTTTAATCAAGTCTCTTTACATAGGAAAAACAGAGATTTTAGGATACCAAATCCACCCTATGACTTGTGAAACCATAGGTGAGCTAGTGGAAGGTTCCTTGGAATTGACTTTGAACTAAGAACTTAGATTTTGGGGTCATCAAGTGTAAAACATAGTTTATGATAACTCATGTATTGAAGATCCAACATCCAATGTACTTGATTTATCTAAAGAGCCTACATAGACAATTTCGAGACCATCAATGTTTGGGGTATTTTTGGGAGACATAACAGAGCTGTTTGATTGGTGGCCTTAGGTAGCAATGGGGGTTTAGGCAAAAAAAAACAGAGGATTTGGGCCAAAGGTGAAAAAATATAGACAAAAGGAGTGACATGAGCCCCTAATGGGTTTTCTGGGACTGGTAAGCAGAGCCTGACAAGATGAAATGATAAAATAGTGAAAAATTATCTTTAAGGATGATGAAGGCAGTGAGATTTCTAGAACTCACAATGCTCATGAAATTTGTTTCTAGAAATCTAGGGAAATCATTTAGTCATCTATGAAGGCAAAAATTACTGATGAATAACAATGACTAAACATGTTTTAAATTTCTGCTGATATGTTAGTGAAATAAGATTTTTCCAAAACATGTAAACTTGGCTTGTCAGTAGATTAGATTAGGAAAATATTGCTGGTTCCCAAAGCATAAATCTGAACCAAAGGAAATGAGAGGGATACATAAAAAATTATGAATCACAACCCTCATGTTTCCTAGTTTTTGATTGTACAAAAGAAAGTTCTGTGTTTCTTTGTAGAACTTATAATAGAATTTGTAAATCCCTTAGGCTTTGTCATGAATAATCATCGATTCCATGCGTAGAAACAATCAATCAATATAAAGAAAAATGCATGGTCATGAACACACCTTTTCTCCTCCATAACCTTCTTCCAGACCTCATCTTAAAATGTTGCATCTCTTCTTCTCACTCGATATAAGCAATTGAGACCAAAAAAATAATTTGTAATGATCAATAAATTCTTTCTTAATCACCCCTCTTTAATTCACCCTCTCATTCTTTCTCCTAGGAGCATACATCTTCTCTCTCGTGCTTTTTTCTTCTTCTTTCTATAAGCTGGGCAGGACTACATCTTCATCATCATGTCCAATACATATCACCCCGATCGAGGAAGGGAATTGAACAGACGAGTTCACATCAAGGAGTGCCTTTACAGAGCACCTGACCACCGTCTATGCAAGATCCCATGGACCTCTCTCATGCTTTTGATTCTTTCTTAATCATCCCTTTTTTAATCACTTTATCACTCTTTATATTAGGGTCACACATCTTCTCTCTAGTGATTTTGATTTCCAAGGCCTTAAAAATACCATAACAGTTACATCCCCTATCTCGAACAAATGTTTTCAAGCATGAAGTTATGATTCTCGATCATGCTCAAATTCATTGACCCTCATGAGGTGGAACAACATGGACCAAGCCTATTTTTCTTCATCAAAAGAGATTAGGTGAATGTCCTTAGACATAGTTTCAAATTATTCTTAAATTCCCTGGTGATGTAAATAAAAAAACTCACCGGGATGCCCTACCTACAAATTCATACTAAGCATATCCACCAAAACCATAACCATGGTGAAAAATGGTAGGAATTACTAATTCACCATGGAGATGCTACCATAAATTTGTTTGCAGTAGCAATGAAACGTTAAATCCAAGGCAAATAACAAAGCACTGATTAGGCATGAGTCAATTACAACAAATGAAATTTTATTTGAACTGACACATTCTGATTGGACAATTGAAATTTACAAAATCAACTCCACTCACACAATGTAATCGATGGATGATAGAATGACTTTTCAATTGATTTGTGTATATTATTAAAAATATTATAGAATATTAAATCCCCACCATCCACCTAATAATTATTAATATTTAAATTAAATTATATTTATTAATTATATCTAACAAAAAAAATGATAATAATAATAATAAAACTTAGAAAAATGCATGCATTTTTAAATTCCAAAAATAAAATGCGTTGAAAAGATACTCAAAATAGAAAAAAAAAAATGAAAGCCACCAAAACTAATTCTAAAAAATCCAATTATTAAATCTAAATCTGAGGAATCCCAATTAAAACCCAAAAGCTAAAACTAAAAATTAAAATTAAACTAAGACTAGAACTAATGTTAAACTAAAACTAAAAATTAAAATTAAAAATAAAAATAAAAACAAAATTAAACTAAGACTAAAACTAATACTAAACTAAAGCTAAACTAAACTAAAACTAAACCTAAGAAATGAACTTTAATCGGTGGCACGAGAAATGGAGGATGTAAAGAGTGGATCATATTTACACACAGAAAGAGAGAAAGCAAGAAAGCGCGAGAGTTTGAATGATATTTGGTGAACCATCAAGCGGGAAGAAGCACCCAAGTTTCATCTCTCTACCTGGCAGCCATGGGAGTGGGCACGCAATTCATCTCACAGAAACCACACCTGCAAAAGCTTAGCTGAAGCCACACTTGCAAAAACGTTGGAGCTCCAAAGCAAAATGGAGAAGAGAGGGATAGACAGGGGAGAGGTCGAATTCGACAGGAAATTCAGAAAGCCTGCAGTTACTGGCTCATAGGTATTTGCAAACACACTGGAGATGACCGTAGATACCTCCACTCACACAGTGTTGGAGGCTACGATGTCACTTTTTTAGCAAAGCTTGTGGGTCACAGAAACAAGGTAGGTAGCTTCTCGGTTTCTTTATTTGCTCTGCATATTCGTAGCTTGTTTTGGTCTTTGCCCGTTCTTTGTTGGTTTCCTGCTCTGTTTCTTGTTTTCCTTATTTTTTTGACATATCCATTTAAATTTCTTTCTTCTCGCTCCTGGTTTCTTTATTTTATGTTTTATGTTTATTAGTTTTCTTATCTTCTTTGCATATCCATTTGATTTCCTTCCCGCAACCTATTAGAGGGATTGCTCTTCCTTCTCATTTAGGTGCTGCTTCCAAACTCTGTTCTGCTGGACAAGACAACAAGTTTATGGTATGGGATTGCAATACATGCGAGGTACTCTAAGATTTTATTTACACTCAACTCTTCTATCGTCTATTAATATATTCATCGAATCTTACCATCTTCTTTATTAAACATGGTACATATATTCCTTTACATGGCGTCCACGAAGTTGGATGCCTCCTTAGTGAAAACCCTTGGCCTTTTGTTGGCGTTCCTAACGCTGTCAAGGTAATTTAACGATATTAAGCTTAGTACTAGAATTAATTTTGTCAAAGTGATTTCTTTAGGTTGCTAACACAGTGGATTTATATTTCAGGCTTGGAATACTCTCACGTCCACGGAACAATATTTAGATGGCCCCATGGGACAAGTTCATGCCCTTACTATCGTTAATCAAATGCAAACGCTTTTTGCTAGAACAAAAGTGAGTCTCCTAAACTACCTTGGCTTATGTAGTCATATTTATTGTAACAAACCCCCTGATCTAACCAGAGATGGTCACTGTGTTTCTTGGCTCTGTTGCAGTTTTCTGGTTTTTGTTTTTTTAAAATAAATAATGCCAAAAAGAGAATTTCCTTCATATGTACAGACTACACCATTTGACCTGACATTTCCTGACTCATGAGACTTCTTGACACCACCGCATATCTTGACATGGCCAAAGATATTTGAGTACTCTACAAAAATAAAGTGGCCAAAGGAATCCAAATTTTGACATTGTTTTCTAATAAATGCTTACTGATACTGACAGAAAACCATGTGTGGATGTCACCATTTATTTATAAAACTAGCAGATGTAACATTTTCTACTGTATACTGAAAGTACACTATTTGTATATATTATGGTAATTAGCATGATTAGAAGAAGGATAGTCCTTCAGCTCAAACCTAATCCTTGACCTATCCATCTGTAACACATCCCCTTAAGGATTATTTCATTCTTATGCCTGGGTTTTACATTTGAGGGAGTGGATGAGGCCCATGTGACTGGCCAGTCTGTTCTTGGTGTGATAGCCTGGCAAGAATAGAGACCTAAAAGCTTAATTTTCCTTTAAATACCCACAAATATGATGGTGAAATCTACAAGCCTACTCTAAGGAAGGCTAAAGTGACATTTAGGCTAACCCCCAGTAGATTAGGTTGCAAGCTTAAGTCCTGCTGAATATATCTGCTCATATAAGAGCTTTGTAAAGTCTTCACGAAGAATTTCTTGTAAATCATGAAACTTAAAACCTAAGGAAAATTTCCCCTTCACTAGTCTACCATGTCAAATCATCTTTGGAAATTCAAGAATTTCAAGAATTGTGCAAGGATAAAAACAACCAAAGTCTACCATAGAATCAAACACAATGAGTTGCATACAACAAGGTCCTCTTTCATTCGTAAACCTTACCTTATTTTTTTTTTAACTTTGACATTTATGAGGATAAATTGGTGGATTTGCATGGTTTCTACTACGAAGGTCACAAGGTAGTGGAAAAATTAATGTTTGGACCAACAGATTTAGTGTTTGAACTAAAATTGGAGCCAGGGTTCAATGTACAATTTCAGTAAGGCAACGATTTTGTCATACTATTATGACACATAGATTTTTAACTCAGAAATTTAAGATATTCTGTCAGCTATAATTGGATATATCAATGTACATTTTTGAGCACGGCAATCGTTCTGTCATGTCGTCTTTTCCCTTCTAGACAACACCTATATAATATTTTGACACCTAGATTTTGAACTCAGAAATTTAAGATGTTTTGTCAGCTAGAATTGGATATATCAATGTAAAATTTTCAGCAAGGCAACTGTTCTGTCATGCTGTCTTTTCCCTTACTCGGCAACACCTATACCATATTTTTACATCTAGATCTTGAACTTAGAAATTTAAGGCCTCAACGTAAACTATCAATAGTGAGATTATTATTATTATCAATTTCATGCTATCAATTCCATGCAAAGGGTATCTTTTTTCTACTCCAAATTGATTGGAATTTCACAGCCAAATTAAAAAGCTAGCGAATCGAACAAAATAACGCGCAACCATTTTGTGTTACAAGAAGAGGATTATTGTAATGGCATGAAATCATGCATCTATTATGCGTTCATGTAGAAGGAACATGGAATTATGTAAGGAAAACTATGATCATTTGGGAGAAACTTTGCCTTCATCAAGAAAGAGAAAAAAAATCACACCGTATAGTTTTTAGCTCCATCATCTCTATTTTCTTCTTTTTTTCCAAGGAAAAATTTGTAATTTTTAATATGAGAGAAAATTACATGTTGTATCAGTAGCATAATCATATATGCATAGATGATAATCACTTATAGACAGATAGTTGAATTGTACACAAGTAAACTTGTAAAAACAGTTATGTGCAAAAAATAAAAATATCTACATAATCACATGTGATAACAATAATAACCGTTCATAGCCCTACCAAAAATCAGCCAAAAACTGACAAACTGGTTAAACTACCCCCTGAACCTCCATATCCTCTATGAAGGGTCTATGGAAATACTGATACTCATCCTGTCCATCCTGTTCGATAATGAACCAGTGACCCCACTCTAACTGTGATGCTTCTTTGGATAGTTGATCATCCACTTGGTTCCTTTTCTTGTAAATGTGAGCAACAATAATGGAGTCAAAAAAATATTTCAGTGCCATAACCTCATCCAGCAAAGCTCTAAGAGTATGGACATGAAATTGTGGTTCATTGTTGAACCAGTTAATAATAATTTTGGAATCCCCAAATATCTGAATCCTGTTGCAACTTTTCTCTCGGGCGAAGGTGAGGAGGAGTCTGAGACTGTTGAGCTCGTCATAGTTGTTTGTCCCCAGGCCTAATCCAATTTTAATCTTATAATAGTGAGATTCTGAGAGATATAGAGTAGGCCCCCCTCCACAACCATGGACGTTTGAAGCCCCATCGAAATATGCCCACGGGAAGGAATTATCAATAACTTATGGTGTTAGAATTTTTCCCTGTGCTCTGGGCTCATTGATTGGAATTGAGTGGAATAGCATCACAATGGTGCTACTGATGCGAGGCCTGGCTATCTAGAGTATTTCTCAAATATTTGCAGCCGTAGGGTCCCTGTAGAGATGGGAGAAATTTCTAATCCCCATATATGCTAGTTGTGCATGGTTTTTGGCCACCTATTCAGCATGGTCCCTCAGTTCCCAGATTGTGTTGATACACCTTTTTCCTTTTGCACATTGCTGGAAGAATTTAGTGTTGTTATCTCCCGCTTTTAGTCAATTTTCCATAATTTTGAGCCTCAACTCTTCCTCCTGGTTCCTTAACATTTTTTATTTCTCCAATTCCGGTTGAATGAGATGTTCCTTGGCTTCAGTGGTTTGGAAGCCAAGGCAGTACGAACCCATGAGGCTCTCTAACTCAATCTCAATGTATTTCAATGTATCTTCATCATGTTTTTTTTCTTTTCTCTGGCCCATCCTATTATAATGTATTTTAATCTTGTCATTTTTTTTCACTTAACACAGGCCGGCTCAGAGTCAGGCATCTGATCACAATGAGTCCATGTTCTTTTAACCAGTAGGTGGAAATCAGGATCCTCCAACCAACTTGAGTTGAATTTAAAGGGGGAGTGGGGTTTGATACTTTCCCCTTGAATCTCAAGGTATATGGTGGAGTGATTTGAGCATCCTCATGTCCCCACCCACTATCTGTACTTGTCAATTCTATCAGCCAGCCTGGTCTTGATCAGGAATCGGTCTAGTCTTCTCGCCAAGGTAGCCTCACGAGTCCTTCTGTTGTGTCATGTGGGGAAATTTTTGGGCATGAAAAAATCCAACATATTAACATCATCGATCAAATGCTCAAAATATTCCAAAAAGGGGTATGGGATTGCATTCGACCCCTAAGATTCAACAAGTCCTATGGAGAAGTTTAAATCACCACCAATGATAATGTGTCCCCCCTTTATGATGTTAGTGGCCATCATCTTGTCCCAATAATCCTCTCTATTGTGAAATGGGTTGTAGACATTGATCATGAAAATGGGAATATCAAGCCCATTTATAGTGATTTCAGCCCCAAGACTCCCTTCTTTTCCCCACCAGTTACCCACTTTTATATTCCTATTATTAAATCCCATAACACAACCTCCAGATCTCCATCTAGCATCTAGTGTCTGAAAACTCTAGTCCAGGAGCAAAGAGGTGAGAAATTTTGGTATATAATCTCCATCCGCCAAAGTTTCTTGAAGAAGAAGAACATCCAATCTCACAAGAGCAAACATCCTTCTAAATGCTAGTTTTTTTTTTCGGGGACTGGCTAAACCCCTACATTTGAAAGAGAGGTAGATCATGGATCACCCATGTCAGGGGTGTCCTTTGCTCTAAAAACCCTCTCAATTGAAGATTGTTTGCATGATGCTACCTCTATTCCAACCCTGAGTATAGCCTTAGATAGGTATGATGGTATGTTCCTAAATGCTTTAGATTGAGGACCTATGAGGTTAGGGCGAGGCCATACGAAGGGGGTGTAGTGGCCTTAGATGAGGATCTAATTTTGTAATGGTAACTGGAAGTATTTCCCGAGAATTCAAAAATGGATTGGGAATTAGTTTCACAGACAAGGGTATGAGGGTCTGACCGTGAGATAGAGGGGGGGGGGGGTAGTTGCAACAGGACATACAATTTGATCCATATTGAATCTAATTAAATAGATTTTATATGTAACTAGTGATATTACAGGAGATACATTGTGATTAAAATTAGAATTGAAGGCAAGTGAAGTAGCGATAGGAGTACCCGAGATCGGATTAGTATCCTCGTTTTGAAGTTGAGAGTCACAAGCCTGTGATGCTGGTGACGCTTGATAAGTCAGAAATTTCCTGGGGGTATTCAACGGCACATGCTCCACCAAGGGTTTCTCCTGAGAAGAGTCTGATTCTCACATACCCAAGGTTTTGGTCCCCGCGTGCACCAAGACTTTTGCAGGTTCAAGGTTTGCCGCAGTGATTAGTGGGCAGTCCTTGTAAATATGCCTGACTTCATGACAATGACGACATCGAAATGGTACCCCTTCATAATCTAGTATCTGGCATCTAGTAATGTCTCTGAACCGCAGGTTGTAGCTCTCCACTAGACCTTCCCTCATGTCCAAATGGACTAGAATCTGAACTACAAAGATGTTTCTAGTCTCTAAGTAGGACCTGTCATGGTCCAAATAAATCCCTAAGTCTTCTCCTATGAAACGAAGAGCTTCCTCTGTCTAGAATTGCAGTGGGAGACTTGGAAGTCGCACTCAAATAGGTCACGCTCCCATATTTTCCTTGTCTGGATCGAACATGGGAGTCCATCGCTTGGCATAAATGTTGACATTTATATATTTCAATATTTAGTAAGCACCCAATTTTCCATCTCCGGGTGGGGAAAAATTAGGGCAAACCACCCCCTATTTATCGTGAGCACCCCAAGTAGTTGCTTCAAAATGTTTCCCCAAATTTATGTTGTCCATATCTTGAGTCTGGCAGTGGTGTAGTTACTCCCTCCAACATGTCTGACCAGAACTGTTTGCGAGGATTCCTCCAACTTATCCATACCAATTCCCTCACCGAAGACCAAGTCCCTCTTCTGTTCACGACTCTTTGTGCACTTGTTTTTTATTTCCAGTCTTGTGGGTGGTCCTGTCCCGGATGTGCCCTTCTCCTTCCGGTGTGTTGTCTGAATCAGACGTTCTAATTTCCTCTGGTGGTGAAATCGACTCTGTGATTCCTTTAAAGCAACTAGATGCCTCCACAAAAGGGGGCTCCCAAAAATTGTTTGTGGGTGTGATTTCATCTACTACGTGGTTAATGCCTAACTAATAAAAAACAAATGACCCTTTCAAGTTACCGTCATTTTTCTCTAAACCTTATGTTATCGGACCCAAAACATTCGGGGTAACTTGGGCTTGTTGATCCCAAAGTCTGAGGACTGATGAAGAAGGGATATACTATGCTGGTGAGGCCAATGCCACTGGGAAAGGTTCCGAATAAACCGCTTTAGCTTCCAGATAGAGTTCCTTTGAGGCAAAAGGAGTATGTGATGACTCTCCTATCTCCATATCCATTTGTTCCTTCCCTGCAAGGTCAACTCCATGAGTCGTCCCACCTATCCGCTAAGGTGTTAACCCTGCCCAAATCTAAGATGGTTCTAGGTTGTCAGATGAGTAGTCTAGCTCAACCTCATCCATCTCTCTATTCCGAGAGGTTCTCCACCGTTCTGAGTGCTCCTGCTCCTTGCCACGAAACCCTTGTCTGTTCCAAGGTGTTGGCTCAGAGGCTTTCGTTGGAAATATTGTCATTGATGGCAAAGGAGACAAACAAGAAGCAGAGAGATAGAAAAAGAGAGGCAAGGAGAAAATTAGACATGAAGCAGAGAGCAGAGCTGTAGAGTGTGTGAGTGTTTCAGATTTTGGAAAACAGGGGATTCATTTGTATATAGGGAAGAAATAGTCTCAGCCTTATATGAATATTGTTGATGTAGATTTTGTGAAAATGGGCTTCAAATTCCACTAAGTAATTGTATAAAACAATTTGAAACTCTGTGTTATTGGCTGAAAGAGAGACTCTGTCTGAATCGATCTTATTGAAGAAAGTTGAACTGTAATATAACCTTTGAGTATAGCGATTTTGGTTGCAATTGGTGTAGAGTCCATATTGTTGTGTTTGATGGAAAACACTTCTAAAGGTGAAAGGGAATCAAAGGTTGTTCGGACCTTGAAATGAAACGGTTGAACAATAAAACGATGGAACTGTATTACAGTAACTCAGTATAGAGAAACAGTTAGGCATTGTCTGTGCGTTGAAGAGGGTTTGTATAATCAAACTCTGTTATAAAACGAAGATTGGGTTTGAAGATCATTGGGGTTACTGTGGATTTAACCCCTAGAGGTGAATATAGAAATCCATTCATTTGCCGTTGAATGACAAAGAGAGTTCGAAGGATTGGGCGATAATTTGAATTCCAACACAGTAACATCGTTGATGAATAGGACCCGAGTGTGGACAAATAGTGAAGCGGGTTAAAGCAAAGCGAAATTCCAGTGAAGAATTGAGAACCGAGAATTCCAGAGTTGAACTACAGTTGAGAGGGTTGGAGATTGGTCAAATTGTGGAAACAGAACAATGAGGCCATGGAGCGGTTGAGAGTTCTGCAGGAATGGAACTATAGTTCCATAAATCAAGTCAAATAAAGTAGAACAGAGAGAAACAGTAAACGGAGAGTTAAATAACAAAGTCAGAATTCAATTGAGATAGAGTTGTGAAAAGAAACAGAACCTTGAAAAAAGAGGAAGTTGGAACCATGAAAAGCGGTTTTGAAAACCCAATACCAGTGGGTTCGCGCGACTCTTAAAGTGGTAAGTAGATTTTCTCAAAAATACGCAATATGGGTCTTTGATAGACACGTGGCGAAGAGTGGTTTTTAAAAACCACTTTTATCATGTAATTTTTGAGAATTAAGTGCCGTGCATCTAATTTGCACGATATTGAGCGACATCCGTCGGATGTGTGCCCAACGTATTGTTGGAACACGAGAAGCTGTTGACCATCCGATCTATTCGATGGTTAAGGAGGGCGTGGGCCCAATTGCATTATAAATTGATGCGATGCTTTGTTTTGTAAGCAGGAAATATTAATGAAACTATGGGACCAGAATAAATATACATAATGTTGTGGGCCATATATGGAGGTGCGCTTGACATAATACATATGTGTTATACATTCGTCGGCGGTTGAAATTTTTTAATGTTAACTGGCCATATATATAAGAAGTGAGCACAGTACTTTGATATATAATTGACCAAAGTCAAAAGGTTGATGAATATGCCGGTAAACGTGGGACCCGAACATTTATTTATATTGTTGTTTGGCTTTTAAGCCAAGTCCGAGTTATGCTTTAGCCAAGGTCGAAGACATATATTAATGGAATATGATGCCGACAATTAAAATAAAGTAAGAACCTTATGATTAGAGGATAAGCTACATATGCCATGGGATCGAAAGGTTCATCTTAATATAAGTGCTGTGACATCCGATGGTAATTGCGATGATCGAGGGTTTATTATGATGTTTCATAACCTTTGAATGAAAGGTGTAATATGTGTCAATATATTATGTTGAGGTGATAAAGTCGTGGACATATATTCGATGGTTGATATGTTGTGGCTCATCATATAATGAGTTTATCAATAAAGTTCAAACTTTGAATGGAAATTCACACAAAAGTGAGAGTGAAGACTTGGGTTGAGTAAATGTCGAATCGAATGTTATTCGATTCCAATAGAATGGGTCTTGTACAAAGTCACATATATGCATATAGATAATCATAATGGGAGAGCTGAAGTTCATTAATTTGGGGTTAAATGTTTTATTCAAATATTAGTTCAAACATCATCAGATGGGTTGTATTCCGCATAAATTTAAATTGCCAGCCTAGGGAAAATGAATGAAGAGACATTTTTATATGCATGAGACTTTGAGACTTATTTGGGGATAAAATTGTAAAGCAGTTATATATGCAGTAGATACACAATTGCAGTGAACAGAGATTGCAGATTTGAAGAGGTGTGTAGTGAAGGTATTCAGATTTGCGGAATCTGAATTTGAAATACACAGGAATGAAAATGTGGGTTTGTTACACTACAACAACAAAAAAAGACAAACATACAGTGAGCCAAGAACTGAAAAGGTTGAATGAGATATATCAGTTACAAATGAAAATGTAAATGTTTTAATTAATTTTATATTGTTTGTGATGCGAAGGCAAGTCTCCGTAGGCAAACAAAACTCCACTGTAAAACTGAAATTTGTACATATTGCTATATTCCTCTGAATGAGCTGGACAAAGAAATGAGAAGGAAAAAGGAAAAGAGTCATACATATTCACTTCGAATTCCTTGTGGAATACAAACAGTCATGAGGTGAACTCTATAAATGATATCACATAGATATGTATAAAGAGATTAGAGAATGAAAAATGAGGAGAGAGGGTAAGAAGAAGGAGGAGCAGATAGAGAAGATGTGAAGATTCAGAAATAATATGAGGCAGATATGAAGGCTGGTGGACAGCAGTGAAGAAGGTACATAACAGGGTTGATATCTAGGTAAATCAGCAAGTGGTTTTTGAAAGAGTGAGGAAGTTGGTGCTTCCATATCAAGTTGTAGGTTGATAGATGTCACTTGTAGCTGGCTGAGGTAGGAGCCTCCTATAGGTGGCAGCCTACAGAAAATAGATGGGAGTTGGAGCTCCCTTGCAAGTTGTAGCTTTCAGAATTGAGGTAGGAGCCTCCTGTAGGTTGGAGCCTATAGCAAATCAGTGGTGAGAGGGAGTAGGAGCTTGCCTTTGCATCACAACAATAATAAGATGTGGTTTTCTCCCTTATGGGTTTCCACTTATATCTGTTGTCTATATGCATGATGTTTATGTGTTGATATGGTTTATCTAATCTGCTTAATACTAGCTGCTCACATATTAAGATTGCTGTTACATTTTGTAAAAAGTAGATCATGAAATGAAGGTGTAAATAAGTTTAAAGGAAAGTTTTAAAAATCCATGAATGTGTTAAACTGATTCACCCCCCCCTCTCAGTTTAACTCAGTGTTCAACAATTGGTATCAGAGCCGGTTCCTTCTGTATCAGTTTAACAACTGGAAGGAGATCCTAGGTCCGCAGGATGGCTAGTCTAGAAGGATGCTCAAAATAAAGCCCCTTTGTTCACTGGTACAAATTATGCCTTCTGGAAAATAAGAATGAGGACCTACATAATGTCTCTAGGAATAGAAGTTTGGGCTGTTGTGGAATTGGGATATGCCCCAAAAGAGTCTGACTCAGAGAAAGATGCAAAACAAGACTTTGTAGCTAATGAAAAAGCCATGAATGCACTCTTAAGTGGACTGTGTGAGGCATAATTTATCAAAGTAATGCACAAAAAGACTACCAAAGAAATATGGGATACACTATAAAACATCCATGAGGGAGACAAAAAGGTGAAGATAGCCAAACTTCAAGTCTATCGAGCTCAGTTTGAAAATATAAAAATGAATGATGATGAAGACATTGCCAACATCTTTTTAAGGGTTGCAGAAATTGTGAATAACATGAAATCCCTAGGAGAAGCCATAAAATAATGTGTAATTTTTTGAAAATATTCTAAGATCTTTACCATCCAGCTTTAACCCCAAGGTTTCTGCCATAGAAGAAACAACTGATTGGGAAACTTTGACCATGAACCAATTACTTGGAACTTAACAGCCTATGAGATGAGACTGCCATAGAGGAAGTCAAATGTGAGGGAGACAGACTTTAAGACAGAGAAGAACAAAGAAGAAAAAGAAGATACATGCTCCTACTCTGATGAAGAAGAGGCCAAATTTATCAGAAGATTAGATAGAGGCTCAGGCAAGTATAAAGGTAAAGTTCCATTTATATGCTTTAACTATGGAAGAGTTGGACACTATGCTTCTAAGTGTCCTCATAAGAAGACAAAGAATCCGACTCAAGAGTCAAAGAAAACCATATCAAAGAATTGGCAGAAAGGGAAAAGATACAGGAGAAAATCATTTTATGCTCAGCAAGATAGCAGTGCATTAACTAAGATGAAACCTCAAATGAAGAAGGAACCTCTGAATTTGTATTGATGACCAAAGAAGAGCTTGAAGGATTCCTTATAGAAGATGAGGAAGAAGGTGAAGTTGATCTTGAGGGGGAGCTAAGAAGTGCCCTGGAGGAAATAAATAGACTTAAACTAAAGTGCAGAAAATAGAAAGACATTCTCCTCAAATACGTAAGAGATGAACAAAATTCAGAAGACCTCATTCAGTGGAAAGTAGAACTTGAAGAAGCCAAGAAGGTAAAATACACTTTACTTAAGAAAATTGAGGATAAAATTCAGAAGCAAGAGAAAATGGAAGAAGAAGTAGTATGCTTGAGGAAGAAATTAGAAAACATCAAAAGGAAATTGTCAATAAACACTTCTCAAATGACAAGCTCTGAGAATTTGAATAGCATACTAGATGCTCAAAGATCTCCTTTGATAAAAACTGGGATAGGCTATGAAGGAGAAACAAGTAAAGTCAAAGAAACAGATAACAGAAATATCATTTTTGTAAAAGCTATCAAGGATAATGAAGTAGCTTACAAGGTTCCTATAGAAGTAGAAGCCTGCAATGAAGTAAACAGGAACATGAAGGAAGCTCGAATGACAAAGAACAAAATAAATAAAAAATCAACTGAAAGAGGCTCATATACTCCTGAATATATAAAATTTGGAAGCTATCGAAGGAGATTCTTCCCCCCTATGAAAATGGTCACTTGTTATGCCTGCCACAAACTGGGACATATTACTGCATACTATCATAAAAGGAGAATTGATTCCAACTAGCTAAGGATGCAAAAAGTGAAAAGACTACCTCAAGCAAACAAAAGGAGAAGACAACCCTTCATCAGGTACGCTAATTGTTTTTATGGGTATTGTCTTTACTGTAAGGAATTCGGCCATAAAGCCAAGGATTGCAGAACATATGGACAAAGACTAATGTTCAAAACCTCAAGGAGATTTATGAATTATGGAGAGTTCACTCATACCCATAATTCTTCTAAAAATATGATCAAATGCTGTGTATGCCATAAAATCGGACATATGTCTTCCTAATGTCCACTCAAAGAATGTGGTCCATCTTCTCAGAAAAGGTGCCAAACAAATAGTTTCCTATAGTGGAAAAAGAAGTTCAATAAGTGTGACCTAGCTCTAATAGCCCAAGATCAGAAAATCCAATGGTATTTGGACAGTGGATGCTCAAAGAATATGATTGGAGATAGAAGCAAGTTTATAACCTTTGATGAAAAGAAATCTGGAAATGTAACTTTCGGCAATGATAAAGCATGGAAAATCAAAGGAAAAGGCTCAGTCAGTCTGGATAATGGAAGAGGAAAGGCCCAAGATGTACTATTTATGGATGGGCTGAAAGCAAATCTATTGATTGTCAGTCAAATGTGTGATAAAGGCTGTGAAGTTATTTTTAGAGCACAAGACTGTGAAGTAAGATCAAGAACCACAGGAAAGACCTTGATCAAATGTATTCAAACAGAAAGTAATGTCTACATAGTGAAAGAAGAGAATGAAGCATGCCACCTTAGCAAACTAGAGGAATCATGGTTATGACATAGAAGATTGGGACACCTAAACTTTGACCACATCATAAGTCTGAGCAAGAAGAATGTAGTCAGAGATATGCCAGTCATAAAGAAGCCTTCAAATACCATATGTAAATCCTGCCAACTAGGCAAGCAGACCCACACATCTTTCAAGACCAAAGAGAAAATATCTACAGTAGATCTCTTCAGCTTGTTCACATGGACCTGTGTGGACCTTCAAGAACTAAAGCACCAAGTGGAGTATCTTATTTCATGCTGATAATAGATGATTTTTCCAGAATGACGTGGGTAGCATTTCTCAAATATAAATCTGAAGCACTTGAGAAATTCAAGATATTCAAGGCATTGGCAAAAAATAAAACAGGATGCAAGCTAAAGTGCATCAGATCAGACAGATGAGGTGAATTCACAGACTATGATTTTGCAGACCTATGTAATGAGCATGGGATAAAACAACAGTTTACAATTGCAGGTACACCTCAACAGAATGGAGTGGCAGAGAGACAAAACATGTCAGTACAACAAATTGCTAGAGCAATGATGCAAGAAAGTAACATTCCACAAACCTTCTGGGCAGAAGCAGTACACACAGCTGTTCACATTCTGAACAAAGCTCATTTAAGACCAAACTGTGACAAGACTCCTTACGAACTATGGCATGGTAAACCAACATCAATCAAGCACTTTAGAGACTTTATAGGCAAGTGTTTCATAAAAAATAATGATGAAAACCTGAGAAAGTTTGATGCAAGAGCTGATGAAGGAATATTTTTAGGATATGCATCCAAGAGTAAGGGTTACAGGTGCTACAACAAAACACTACACAAAATTGTGGAAATCATTGATGTAAGATTTGATGAAGATCTACCAAACATAACAAGAAGTAAAAAATGCAGCAATCCTCCAAAAGATCATGAATAAGAGAACCAAGATAATGATGAACTGAGCAAGACAACAGAAGATACTAAATTAAACTCAAAAGTTCCCTCAAGACACACTCAAAAGAATCATCCAGAAGATCAAATCATTGGGGACAAAAGTGTGGGAGTCTAGACTAGAAGACAACTAGCTGAACAAAAAGAAGAAGTATACCTAGCCATGCTATCTCAAATAGAGCCAAAGAAGTTCGAAGAAGCCAACAAAGACAAAAATTGGGTAAATGCTATGAATGAGGAACTGGACCAAATTGAGAAGAACAATACCTAGGAATTAATTCCAAGACTCACTGGGAAAAATGTCATTGGCACAAAATGGATATTCAAGAATAAGATGAATGAACAAGGGCAGGTAATCAGAAATAAAGCCAGACTTGTATGCAAGGGATATTCACAAATTGAAGGTCTTGATTATGATGAAACGTTTGCCCCTGTAGCCAGAATGGAAGCAATCGGAATGTTTTTGGCCTTTGCATGCTACCATGACTTCAAGGTATATCAAATGGATGTGAAGTCTATCTTCCTGAATGGATATTTAGAGGAAGAAGTCTACATGGAACAACTCGAAGGATTCTCCTTAACAGATAAACATGACTATGTGTGCAAACTAAAGAACGACTTATATGGGCTAAAAAAAGCGCCTCGTGCATGGTATTCAAGGCTGGACAAATACTTACAAAAACAAGGTTTTAAGAAAGGAGGAGTAGACAACAATTTGTACATAAATGCTAATGAAAATGAACTCCTAATTGTAGTAGTATATGTAGATGACATCATGTTTGGTAGAAACAAAGAGAAGTTAACAAAAGAATTTACTGAAGAAATGAAATCAATTCTGATTAATATGATTGGAGAGCTCACCTTCTATTTAGGACTTCAAATTCAACAAAAGAACACAGGAACATTCATCTCACAAGAAAAATACTTAAGAGAGATGTTGAAAAGGTTCCAAATGGAAGACTGCAAACTTGTGTCAACTCCCATGATCACTGGATGCAAGCTATGTGCTAATGATGGATTTGCAGATATAGATCAAAGACTTTACAGATCCATGGTAGGAAGTCTGCTGTACCTAACTGCCTCTAGACCAGACATTGTGTTGGCAGTAGGACTTGTGGAAAGATATCAAGCAGCACCAAAACAAAATCACCCACTAGAAATCAAGAGAATATTCAGATATCTACAAGGAACTGCACATTATGGGCTATGGTATCCAAAAACCAAAAGTTTCATTTTGATAGCATATACAGATGCAGATTGGGCCATCTGCATGGATGACAGGAAAAGCACAAGTGGTGATGCATTTTATTTGGGAAAAAGTCTGGTGTCATGGCTAAGCAAGAAGCAAACTTCCATCTCTTTATCTACAACAGAAGCGGAATACATAGCAGCAGCAACATGTTGCACACAAGTAATGTGGATGAAACAAAGTCTCCAAGACATGAAGGTAAGCATGGATGATCCCATTTCAATCAAATGTGACAATAAAAGTGCAATAAGTATATCAAAAAATCTTGTTTTTCATTCAAAAAAAGCACATCCCAATTAAGTACCATTTCCTCAGAGAACAAGTAGCAAAGAAAGTAGTGAAGTTGGAATATGTACTGACAAAGGAACAAACAACAGACATATTCACAAAACCTCTTGCTAAATAACCATTCAAATATCTAAGAGAAAAACTAGGGGTAGTGTCTGCAGATGTTACTCTCTGACATGAAAAGGAAGCATCATTCCAGGGGGAGATCAGAAAAGGAAGCATCATTCCAGGGGGAGATCAGAAAAGGAAGCATCATTCCAGGGGGAGATCAGTCAACAAATATTGTCACAAAAGAGCCAGAGCTAGTAAGCAGTGCATGGAATAGGTCCTCAAGATCAGAATTTTATGGACAAGATTTGGAAACCACACTAGGAAATGTGAGACCCTTTTCCATTGATGTCAAAGGGGGAGGAAAAGCAAGCAACAAAATAAAGGGTCTTCTAAAAGGCAAGCAGAGGAAGTGTATTTCCGTTAATGCCAAAGGGGGAGTTTGTTGGAAATATTGTCATTGATGGCAAAGGAGACATACAAGAAGCAGAGAGATAGAAAAAGAGAGGCAAGGAGAACATCAGACATGAAGTAGAAAGCAGAGTTGCAGAGTGTGTGAGTGTTTCATATTTGGGCAAACAGGGGATTCATTTGTATATAGGGAAGAAATAGACTCAGCCTTATATGAATATTGTTGATGTATATTTTGTGCAAATGGGCTTCAAATTCCACTAAGTAATTGTATAAAACAGTGTGAAACTCTGTGTTATTGGCTGAAAGGGAGACTTTGTCTAAATCGATCCTATTGAAGAAAGTTGAACTGTAATATAACCTTTGAGTATACCGATTTTGGTTGCAATTGGTGTGGAGTCCATATTGTTGTGTTTGATGGAAAATGCTTCTAAAGGTGAAAAGGAATCAAAGGTTGTTCGGACCTTGAAATGAAACGGTTGAACAATAAAACGATGGAACTGTATTACAGTAACTGAGTATAGAGAAATAGTCAGGCATTGTCTGTGCGTTGAGGAGGGTTTGTATAATCAAACTCTGTTATACAACGAAGATTGGGTTTGAAGATCATTGGGGTTACTGTGGATTTAACCCCTAGAGGTGAATATAGAAATCCATTCATGTGTCGTTGAATGACAAAGAGAGTTCGAAGGATTGGGCAATACTGTGAGTTCCAACACAGTAACAACGTTGATGAATAGGACCCAAGTGTGAACAAATAGTGAAGCGGGTTAAAGCAAAGTGGAATTCCAGTGAAGAATTGAGAACCGAGAATTCCAGAGTCGAACTACAGTTGAGAGGGTTGGAGACTGGTCAAATTGTGGAAACAGAACAATGAGGCCGTGGAGCGGTTGAGAGTTCTGTAGGAATGGAACCGTAGTTCCATAAATCAATTCAAATAAAGTAGAACCGAGAGAAATAGTAAACGGAGCATTAAATAACAAAGGCGGAATTCAATTGAAATAGAGTTGTGAAAAGAAACAGAACCTTGAACAAAGAGGAAGTCGGAACCATGAAAAGAGGTTTTGAAAACCCAATACCAGTGGGTTCGCGCGACTCTTAAAGTGGTAAGTAGATTTTCTCAAAAAAACGCGATATGGGTCTTTGATAGACACATGGCGAAGAGTGGTTTTTAAAAACCACTTTAATTGCATAATTTCTGAGAATTAAGTGCCGTGTATCTAATTTGTGCGATATTGTGCGGCATCCGTCGCATGTGCACCCAACGTATTTTTGAAACACGAGAAGCTATTGACCGTCCGATCTATTCGATGGTTAAGGAGGGTGTGGGCCCGGTTGCATTATAAATTGATGCGATGCTTTGTTTTGTAAGCAGGAAATATTAATGAAACTATGGGACCAGAATAAATATACATAACGTTGTGGGCCATATATGGAGGTGCGTTTGACATAATACATATGTGTTATGTATTCGTCAGCGGTTGAAAATTTTTAATGTTAACTGGCCATATATATAAGAAGTGAGCACAGTACTTTGATATGTAATTGACCAAATTCAAAAGGTTGATGAATATGTCGGTAAACGTGGGACCCGAACATTTATTTATATTGTTGTTTGGCTTTTAAGCCAAGTCCGAGTTATGCTTTAGCCAAGGTCGAAGACATATATTAATGGAATATGATGCCGGCAATTAAAATAAGGTAAGAAACTTATGATTAGAGGATAAACTACATATGCCATGGGACCGAAAGGTTCATCTTAATATAAGTGCTATGACATCCGATGGTAATTACGATGATCGAGGGTTTATTATGATGTTTCATAACCTTTGAATGAAAGGCGTAATATGTGTCAGTATATTATGTTGAGGTGATAAAGTTGTGGGCATATATTTGATGGTTGATATGCTGTGGCTCATCATATAGTGAGTTTATCAATAAAGTTCAAACGTTGAATGGAAATTCACACAAAAGTGAGAGCAAAGACTTGGGTCGAGTAAATGTCGAATTGAATGTTATTTGATTCCAATAGAATGGGTCTTGTACAAAGTCACATATATGCATACAGATAATCATAATGGGAGAGCTGAAGTTCATTACTTTGGGGTTAAATGTTTTATTCAAATATTAATTCGAAGATCATCAGATGGGTTGTATTTCGCATACATTTAAATTGCCAGCCTAGGGAAAATGAATGAAGAGACATTTTTGTATGCATGATACTTTGAGACTTATTTGGGGCTAAACTTGTAAAGCAGTTATATATGCAGTAGATACACAATTGTAGTGAATAGAGATTGCAGATTTGAAGAGGTGTGCAGTGAAGGTATTCAGATTTGCGGAATATGAATTTGAAATACACAGGAATGAAAATGTGGGTTTGTTACACTACAACGACAGAAAAGACAAACATACAGTGAGCCAAGAACTGAAAAGGTTGAATGAGATATATCAGTTACAAATGAAAATTTAAATGTTTTAATTAATTTTATATTGTTTGTGATGCAAAGGCAAGTATTCATAGGCAAACAAAACTCCATTTTAAAACTGAAATTTGTACATATTTCTATATTCCTCTGAATGAGCTGGAAAAAGAAATGAGATGGAAGAAGGCAAAGATTCATACATATTCACTTCGAGTTCCCTGTGGAATACAAACAGTCAGGAGGTGAACTCTATAAATGATATCACATAGATATGTATAAAGATGTTAGAGAATGAAAAATGAGGAGAGAGGGTAAGAAGAAGGAGGAGCAGATAGAGAAGCTGTGAAGATTTAGAAATGATATGAGGCAGATATGAAGGCTGGTGGACAACAGTGAAGAAGGTACAGAACAAAGCTGATATCCAGGTAAATCAGCAAGTGGTTTTTGAAAGAGTGAGGAAGTTGGTGCTTCCATATCAAGTTGTAGGTTGATAGATGTCAGTTGTAGCTGGCTGAGGTAGGAGCCTCTTGTAGGTTGCAGCTGACAGAAAATAGATGGGATTTGGAGCTTCCTTGCAAGTTGTAGCTTGCAGAATTGAGGTAGGAGCCTCTTGTAGGTTGGAGTCTACAGAAAATCAGTGGTGAGAGGGAGTAGGAGCTCGCCTTTGCATCGCAATAATAATAAGATGTGGTTTTCTCCCTTATGGGTTTCCACTTATATCTGTTGTCTATATGCATGATGTTTATGTGTTGATATGGTTTATCTAATTTGCTTAATACTAGCTGCTCACATATTAAGATTGCTGTTACATTTTGTAAAAAGTAGATCATGAAATGAAGGTGTAAATAAGTTTAAAGGAAAGTTTTAAAAATCCATGAATGTGTTAAACTGATTCACCCCCCCCTCTCAGTTTAACTAAGTGTTCGACAGCTATGAACATCAGCCATATCTAATGGGGTCTGGAAGGAAAGCAGGGGTTATAATAATAACCCACTGTTAGGTTGTCAGAGTCGTTAAGATAACGCCAAATCGCGCAACTACTATGTATCCTGTGATCATTGGCAACAAACCATCTTAAAACCCAAGTAGTGAGCATCAAGCTGCCTTAAATGGTCCTTAGGAAAACTCCCCTGCACAATGGCTAAGCTGTCAACAGGGTCTCACGGAACCAGAGTAAAATGAAAGTTGCCCTGAACCTCTACCATGCATTTCCCTGTGCACAATCAAGCTCTCATGGTGTCCACCTACATTCTAGGGTTTGTTACAGTTAGGGTTTCGCCATCGCTCCATCACCTCCTCTATTCTCCATCAGTCATCCATCTCTATTTCCTTCTAGTTTATGCATCCTTCAATATTATTTGTTTGTTAACTTCAGTTCATGAGTCCAATAATTTCCTGTGGCAGAATCTATTGGTTGATGTTTATCTAGGTTTACCATGTTTTCTCGAAGAGAAAATATTTAAAACACTTGGACTCTGCAACCATTAACAAACTAAAATATTTTGTGCAATTTAGAATATCTTGGTACTAATTTTGAACACACATAAATATTGAACACAAGGAATAGCTTTTAAGTTTGGACATCAAACAAAAGCGAGGCAAAAATATGAACTAAAAAGACTGAAGAGCATTGAAACCTAATTAGAAGAACATGTCATGTTATGAAAGGTGTTCACTACAATCCTTATTGGTATGAAATCAGTTTCAAAGGGGTACAATTATTTTAAGTCGTTGTAAAACTATATGGCACCAGATTGGAACATGTCCAAGGCTAGAACATAATTCAACAACATCTGAGACATCATGTACTATTTTGATATCTTGAATTTCTTCAAGTATCAGGCAACACTATCTGAAGTTTGGTGACCTAGTATTAAGTGGACATACTGTTTTTCTTCATGTCTATTGTCTCCTGTGTGGGTCATTTAGCCTGTGGAGGCATCTTTAATATATATATATATATATATATATATATATATCCTAGATGTACAACAGAATTGAATATCACAAACCCATACCTGAACATACAACATTGTCCTACTTGTAGTTTGTAATATTCCTAAATTAGCTTGCAGCTAATTGGAATATTAAAGTTTGTTTTGTCACTTAGATAGGTGAATAAATGGGTAGGGAGACCCAAAAAGCTCTTTATTTTGAATAAAAACCACTTCTCATGTGAAAGTGGATCATCTTTTCAGCTTAATAAAGCACCCTAAGGTGTGAACAGGGGCTAAAACATGTGGACTGGGTCAACTTTGACCAAATTCACAACGATGTCATGGAGGAGAGGACATTAATGGAGGGAAAAAACAGTTTTAGATGGAGACACAATGCAAGGAAGTAGTTACATTAATGGATGGGGCTTAGGGTTTGGAAGCTCATATCTTCTAAAAAGAAGAGGATGGAAGCCATATTATTCATCTTGGGATATTTTATATTTTGATATATGGTCTGTTTAGACATATAGCTTTCTTCAGCTTTTTAGCTAAGATTGCATGTGATATTTAGCACATGGTGTTCTCGATTTGGAATCCCACCTCTTCCATTGAGGAGCTCTTGGAGGAGTTTTCTATACTTCCACAACCAGGCATTTGGCCAAGTTTCAGTCTCATGTACATCGCAGTTCTGTTTAGAGTTGGGTTGTGTTGTAGGGGTGTAGCAGTGGAGAAGAGAGATATCCATTTTCTGAGCTATTTTTCCAATGGGGGGATCATCCTTTCATCCGAAGGCTTGTGAGGAAGAATTTAGGGCTTCATTACACATTTTGGCACCAGGAAAAGTAGCAGTCATCAGCTACAACGCAGTTTCCTGCAGAAACTTTGTTATTTTGGAGAGCAGCTACAATAGTGGGTTTATTTCCCTATTTGGAGTGTTTGGGTTTCCTATGTGGGGATCAACCCTTCATTTAGGAGATCTGTTGGAGGAGGATCAAACATATTTTATATAAGATCATCCATCTCCCATCAGTGATTTATTTGTAGATATTATTCAAACCTAGGGCTAAATCTGCTATATTTTGTATAGTGTGTTTTTCCGGAAACCTAATTTTGGCTTTTCCTGGAATTTTGTTTTGGAGCATGGATCTCTAGCCTTAGCATTTTTGGAGCATTGTATCAGAAGAAATATATTTCGATATCTTTCAGCTGCTATTCTCTCTTAGACAACACAATTTTCTAGGTTCATGTATTTCATGTATTAACAACAACTTAGATCTAGGTGTATGCTTTCATGAGAGGCTTATTTGGCCAACTTGAGTGATATTTTCCTCAAGATCTTTTACCTAATTTTCTGTTATAAGCATAATGGAGTGAATCTAATGTTGTCTCATTCTTTGATCTATTATATTTCTGCATATTTCTGGTTTAATGCACTCTATTCCTGCTTTTCCCATTTGGGAATATTACAGTGATATCAGAGCATAATCTTGGCTCAGCTTGCTTAATTCAGCCATTATGTCATCTAAGGAGGCTTCTCATAGGAAGGAGAATATCTGTAGAAGAGATGAAGGCAAAACCTCATTTTCAGGAGGGAAGGAGCTCTCAAAAATTCTTCTTCAAACTATGCAATGCATTAACAGAGACATCAAAGAGATGAGAATGGAGAGATGTATAGATTCTCCAAGAGGGATTGTATATGAAGAAAGCTCCAGATTTTCACATTATGGGTGTAAGAATTCAGCTACATCATCAAATCTACAACATGGTACCATGCCTAGGGTCATGGCAAGAGAGATGGAGGAAGGAGATGTACCAAAGGAGGAGACTCTTGGTGACTATCTTCAAGAGTATGAATCTCAAACTGAGAGATTTAGAGATCATCTAAACTTCCAAGGGTTTTGTGAGATCAAGGAGGATAGAAGATCTAGCAGCCATGATAGAAGCACCAGGTACAAGCAGCATGGTGTGGGAAGATTCTTTCTATCTACTTTTTATGGATCACCTAAATTTTCAGCTAGGGCTTGGGTGAAGGAGCTAGACACCTATTTGTAGCAACACCAAGTTTCAGAATATGAAGCCATTAGAGTAGCAACGCTGCACCTTGAAGGTAAGGCTTATGCTTGGTGGTTTTAGGAATCTTCTTCATTAAGAAATGCAAATATGTATACTTATGCAAGGTTCACTAGGAAGATAGCAAGGGGATTTGATGAAAAACATTCTGAAACTTCCTTGGTTGAGCTAGCACAATGCAAAGAAACTTTGGTGGGTTCCAAGGAGAGGTGAGCAATTTTCTGATACGGACATTTCCATCTCCCACTCAACTATTTGCGCTGAAAAATGATGATTCAGAAATATATGGCATGAACATGGTGTCAAAGGGCTATTTCTTAGCTTTAGAACAGCAAATGATACTTCCACGCATGAGGAGGATTTCTGAATATGACAAGAGGCTATTGATACTCTTGTATGCATTGGCTAAACTATGGAAGTTTGGGAGGGAAGATACCTTTCAAGGAGAGGTTTACCTCCATGTGCTCCAATCTTGTCTTAGGCAACATCAGCTGCAAGGGCGGCAACAAAAGAAGGGTAACAATACTCCAACATGTGGCTTTGGCATTGAGCATGTCAAAGAGGAGAGTTATGATATGACAGGAGCTTCATTTCAGATTTCTACAATGCTGTCATTGTTGGGAAGCCTAGATCCATATTGGGAGTCTCAACTATTGGTGGAATATTCCAAGAACCTCTTCACATGTAAGGTTATTTATGGCCAAGTGATAGATGGGAGGTATAGAGTGGTTGATGGCGTCATTTATTTCCATGATCAGATCTACTTGACTAGAGTCTCCAAGCTCAAGAAGGATATTCTACATGCAGCATATGAGGCACTCTCTTCAGGACATGTAGAATTCATTGATTCTTATCACACCATCATGGAGGGATTCTATTGGTAGGATCTCAAGGAAGATGTGCACCAACATATTAGGAGATATGTAGCTTGTTTGATGTGTGAGGAGGAGAGCAAACACCTTACAATGTTGTTTCAATCACTTCCCCTTTTGATGGAGAGATGGGAAGGCTCATCTATGGACCTCTTCACAAACTTGTCTACAATATATGGTAAAGATTGTGTTTTGATGCTTATTTATCAACTAAAAATGTATGTGCACTCCTTTACCATGCATTTGCAACACATTGCTCCACAAGAGAGAAAACCTCTTGGTGGATTTCATGGTCCTTTTGGGACTACTTTCAGTGATGGGAATGACCACTTTATGGAGGACTTGGGGCAAGATATTTTTTTCTTGGATCATATTTAGCCAACACCTAATATCCTCTACTATTTTCATGCTTTTGAGAAGCTTATGACAACAAGAAGGTGGTTGGATGGCCACTTATCATATCATGTTTTGAGACAGCAAGAAGAAGAACAACGCTGGTCTCAATTGAGGGACTATTGTCACCATCCAAGACGTCATATGACACTTAGTCCATATTTCTTTTGAAGCCCATATGGTGATGACACTTTATTCACTATATAAATGAAGGAATGGGCAAGAAGGCTTCCTAGAACCAATAAATGGGATCATGATATTGCAAATATCTTTTGGCTTCATAAGAACTATATTATTGCATCCTAAGATCAGCAGCTCCAAATTTATCATAAATGGAGAGAGAGACATCGTAAGTTGAACAATATTATCTCTCACTTTCAACCATGCAGCCCCTACACATTGCATAAGCAGGGGATTGGTGATTGTTTCTATGGGCTAACAAGGATGGCTCACTTTTTTTGGATGATAGCATGGAGAATGGAGTTTCTCATGGGGACTAAGGCACCCAATTTTTACGATCTCCCATGCCTTGAGGAGGCCAATGGAAAGCATATAACTCTTTCCATATATCTCCCACTTTTTCATGATGAAATCTATTTGGTTTATCCACCAAAAGAAAATTTGTATTCTTGGTAGGAGACATATTCATTGGAGATTTTTAGTATCCTTGTAGTTTCTTGAGGACAAGCAACATTTTTGAGGGGAGGTCTGTAATATTCCTAAATTATCTTGCAGCCAATTGGAATATCAAAGTTTGTTTTTTCACTTAGATAGGTGAATAAATGGGTAGGGAAACCCATAAATAAGTTTATTGTGAATAAAAACCACTTCGCATGTGAAAGTGGATCATCTTTTCAGCTTAATAAAGCACCTTAAGGTGTGAACAAGGGCTAAAACATGTGGACTGGGTCAACTTTGACCAAATCAACAACGCTGTCATGGAGGAGTGGACATTAATGGAGGGACAACACAATTTTAGATGGAGACACAATGCAAGGAAATAGTGTCATTAATGGATGGGGCTTAGGGTTTGGAAGCTCATATCCTATAAAAGGAAGAGGATGGAAACCATATTATTCATCTTGGGATATTTTATATTTTGATATATGGTCTGTTTAGACATAGTTTTCTTCAGCTGTTTAGCTAAGATTTCATGTGCTATTTAGCATAGGGTGTTCCCGATCGGGAATCCCAACTCTTCCATTGAGGAGCTCTTGGAGGATTTTGCACTATACTTCCACAATCAAGCATTTGGCCAAGCTTCAGTCTCATGTACAACTCAGTTCTGTTTAGAGTTGGGTTGTGTTGTAGGGGTGTAGCAATGGAGGAGAGAGGTCTCCATTTTCTGAGCTAGTTTTCCATTGGGGGGATCATCCTTTCATCTAGAGGCTTGTGAGGAAGACTTCAGGGCTTCATTACACATTTTGGTGTTGATATTCAACAAGATGATGAGCCTAGTGAAAATTAATCACCTTCACTAGGTGGGGCCCGCAGGCTATTTTTAGGTGTATGTCTATTTTTAGAATGGTGAGCATATTATAAAATTAGCAGGATGTTGACTCTAGATGGTTGAGAAAATTTTATCTTTGGATGAATTTCTATTTTTAGAAGATGGGTGAAGTCTATTTATAGATCGCTAATCTAAAAATAGAATGCATGTCGATTATTATCAACCCTTAATAATAATCAATTAATAAATAGTAACTTATTCCCTTGGAGCACTTGATTTCAGTGAACAGATGTGGCACATTAGTGGGTTGAAGGAATTACACAATTCCTAGGGTGGTTGGTGACTCATGCATGGAGGACTTTGTTACAACTAATTGTGCCAAGTTGTAACAGAGTTGGAAGAGTATTTATGTGATTTGTTATTTAGTTTAACTCAGTTAAGTGAGTTAAACTCAGTTGTGCTAGTTGTAACTAAAGATACACTAGTGAAAGATGAGTGAATTAATTCACAAGTAGTGTCTTACTTGCAACTGAAGAAATACAACAATTTACTACTTGCATGTCAGATCCAGTGGAGACCCAGTGAAGAGATAGGTGAAAGGGTGTGTTTGACTATCAGTTGTGACTATAGTGATGCATTCAATGCATCTACACACACATTAGAGTTTCCAACGAGGATTGCGCAGTGCAAGAAAGGAAAGATCGAATTCATTCAGGGATCTTCTTCAATAGGGATTGCACAGTGGAGGCAGGCTGTCAGGAGGCAAGAAATTGGTGCATATATATGCAAATTTCTGCATGACAGTGTGTGACGATTGTATATTGTACTGAGAGCTCTATGAGCTGAGCTTTGTATGAGATTGTTACATGTTCCATTGATATACATAATATATGATATTTTGGGTTTTTAGCTTTAAGCTTTCCCGGTAAACCATCTTGTTATGTGCGATTGATTTTTCTTCATATGTTTGCAATTAGCGATTTAATTTCTGCAAAGAATTAAGTGGAAGGATTATGTATTTAACATAATATTAAATCGTTATATCAGGAGAATCTGGAAATACATTATTGTGTTTATAAATTACTACATGGTATCAGAGCCGTGTTAATCAATGTAAATTGCAATATTGAAGCGGTGCTGAGTTTTGTGCTAGTGGACAATTCGAATATGTTGCAAGAAATTCTTGGTGCGATAGTTGAGTAAACATTGAAATGGATTTCAATGGGTTGCGGTTGGAGTATGCACTCGAGGGAAGCTCAAACTACATAGTCTGGAAGGACAGGATGGAGGTGGTGCTTAAATATAATGGTTTGAAGGAGTTCATCGATAGCGATGTTCCTAAGCCCACTTCGATGAATGCTACATTACTTGACGCCTGGAAAAAGAAAGTAGCGAAGACAAGAAGAATTCCCTTGGAAGGTGTGAAAGACCATATTGTTTCAAGCCTTCACGGGAAAGCCACTCCATTTTCAATGTGGAAGGCATTGACAGATATTTTCCAAAGTAGCAACGACCATAGGAAGTTGGCGTTGAAAGTTGAACTCAGAAAACTCAAAATGGAGAAGAGCGACAATATTCCAAAGTATCTCACGAATTTTTTCCAATGTAGGGATAAGTTGGGGAGTGTGGGAATTAAAGTTGCTGATGATGACTTGGTGAACTTGGCTCTCCTTGGACTTTTGAAGAGTTGGTGCAGTTATCATGACTTTTTCAATGGGTGGGAGAAACTGCTGGATTGGTAGCGTATTTGGTCAGATCTAGTGCAGGAGGAGATAAGGCAGAGTACCAGGGATGGCTCTTCATCAAAACATGATGATGAAGAGGATTGTGCTTTGGTTGCCAAAGCAAGGAAAGGGAAGGGCAAGAAATCCCATCCAAAATCTGAGGCTAAAGGCAAGAAGCAGGATTTGTCCAAAGTGAAGTATTTTCACTGTCATGAACATGGGCATCTCACTGCTAACTGCCCACAGAAAAAGAAGAACAAGAAGGTTGTTGGAGTTGCAGCTAGTGAGGCCCTTGCCTCACAATTTGAACTTGATTTCTCTTTGATCACATGCTTGGTTTCAAGCGCAATGGTATCGGTGTGGTATCTTGATAGTGGTGCTTCCTTCCACATGATGGGAGATAAGGAGTTGTTTAGTGACTTGGAGGAGAAAGATCTCCAAATGCATATAGAGATGGGCGACGATGGATGATACAGTGCAAATGGAATTGGTACCATTACCTTTGAGAGGGAGTTAGGTAAACCATTTCAGTTGAAAGATGTTATGCATGTTCCAGGTCTAAAGAAGAACTTGGTCTCAGTCACGATGTTGGAGGACAGAGGTTATGACATTGTTTTCAATGATGGAAAAGCTTTCCTGCGACATAAAACAACGGGTCAAACCAAGAGGATAGGGATTAAAGTTAAGAATATCTAAAAGCTGGAGGTAGATGGCTGCACTGCAATGGTGGGCAAAGAAGAAGAAGTTGTGTGCCGAGATGAGGGCGAATTATGACACAGGAGATTGGGCCATCTTCGCCATGGCGCCCTGAAGATTTTGTAGCAGATTTCTACTGGACTTCCCAAGTGTACACTTGCGCAGATAGATCAGTGAAAGGGATGTACTATTGGTAAGTTTATGAAGACCACCTTTCATGAAAAGGAGAACTGTGCCTCGGTGATCCTGGAGAGAATTCACATAGATGTGTGTGGACTATTCTCGGTTGCTTCAACAGCAAAACACAAGTGTTATGTTATTTTTGTTGATGAATATTCTCGTAGATGCTGGATCTTCTTCATACAAAAGAAGGACCAAACGTTCTCAAAGTTCTGTGAGTTTAAAGCATTTGTGGAGAAGGAGTTGGGGAAGAAAGTGAAGGCTCTGCAGAGCGATAATGGTGGTGAATATATCTCGAACGAATTCAAATACTTCTGTAGCAAATAAGGAATTTGAAGAGAAATCATAGCGCCTCATAACCCACAACAGAATGGGGTCGTGGAGAGGAATAATAGAACGATCGTGGGTGCTGCACGAGCTATGATGCATGACCACGGCCTCCCAATGCACTTGTCGGCGGAAGCATGCAACATTGCGGTTTATGTGCAAAACCGTTGTCCTCATAGAGTACTTGGCATGATCACACCTAAATAAGCTTTTAATGGTAAGAAACCAAATGTTTTTTCACTATAAGATTTTTGGCTCATCTGTTTATGTTCATGTGACCAAGAATGCTAGGAAGAAGCTGGAGCCGACTGCAAATGTTGGGATATTTGTGGGGTACACAGAAACACCCCATAATTATCGTCTGTATTTTCCAAACAGTGGGATGAATGTGGTGCGACGAGATATAAAATTCAATGAGGAGAAAGCCATGAAGTTGTCGCTTAAGAGGGAGCTACACTTGCATGCAGAGGGGGAAATACTTGTTCCAAAATACGAGCCTCAAGATGTGGATCAACCACAAGAGGAGGATCATGGAGTGGAGGAGTCCACTCACGCAGAGCCAAACATCAGAACTGGCAGAAGGCATACCACAGAAGCTGAGAGGATGAAGCTTGATGCGGCACAGAATGTAGGAGTCCCTACTTCACAGTGCATACAAAGACAGTCTCCTGACCGATATACTGGATACATGACTCTTATGAGCAATTGTATTGTGACAGAGCCATCTTCTTTTCAGGAAGCAGTGCAGGAGCCCACATGGGTAGATGCAATGGTGGAGGAGTATGACTCCATTGTAAGAAACAGTGCTTGGGAGATTGTTCCAAGGTCGGTTGGTAAATCAGTGGTAGGTTCAAGATGGATCTACAAGGTAAAGCAAGATGCTGATGGGAGCATCGAGAAGTATAAGGCAAGATTTGTTGCCCGGGGCTTCTCGCAAATCGAGGGGATTGATTATGAAGAAACCTTTGCACCTATCGCATAATATTCTTCCATAAGGACCATCCTTTCTCTCTCAGTGCAGATGGGTTGGCACATTCATCAGATGGATGTGAAGACTGCATTCCTTAATGGGATCATTGAGGAAGAAGTGTACATTGAGCAGCCTGAAGGATTTTAGATCTTCAGCAGCGAGTCGCATGTGTGCAGACTCAAAAGAGCACTGTATGGGCTGAAGCAAGCATCCCGTGCTTGGTACACTTAGATTGATAACTATTTCACTGGACTTGGCTTCACCGAGAGTGAGGTAGATGCAAACCTATACCAAATTGTGGTGGAGGGTAAGCTTTTAATCATTGTTATTTATGTTGATGACTTAATACTGACTGGTGATGAGCAACTGATACACTTATGCAAGGAGGACTTTGCAAAGGAGTTCAAGATGAAGGATATGGGTCTCCCTCATTATTTCCTTAGATTGGAAATATGGTAGAGAGAAGGTGAAATTTTTGTGTCTCAAGGCAAGTATGCTCGGTAAGTTTCACATTGAGGACTGCAAACCCATGGATACTCCTCTTCAAGGAAACTGGAGGAAATATGATGCTACATCGACAGAGGTAGTGGATGCTATTTTCTATCAAAAGTTGGTGGGTTCACTCATGTATTTAGTTAATACAAGATCGAACATATGCTAGGCGGTGAACTAGCTTAGTCAAGCGATGGTTAAGCCTACCAAGCTCTTTTGGAAGGCGAACAAGCATGTCCTAAGATATCTCAGGGGCACATCTGAGTATGGCTTATGGTACAGACAGGCGGATGAGGTGAAGTTGCATGGTTTCACGGATGCAGCTTGGGTAGGCATCCCAATAGACAGAAAGAGAGCATCAGGAGGGGTTTTCAGTATCAGATCTACAACTGTTTCTTGGTACAACAGGAAACAAAGATCTGTGGCACTCAATTCAATGGAAGTGGAATACATGGCAGCAAGTCAAGCTGCATGTGAGGCTATCTAGATGAGGAAGATCCTGGTCGGTTTGTTTGGTTCTCATTTAGATCCTACATTGATTCATTGTGATAATAAGAGTTGCATTAAACTCTCAATTAATCCTGTGTTTCATGATAGATCTAAGCATTTAAATATACGGTATCATCATATCAGAGCTTGTGTGTAGCGGAAGAATGTTGCTTCAGTACATTCCTATGGAAGATCAGGATGCAGATATTTTGACGAAGGTGCTCACCAAGAGAAAATTCAAATACCATAGAGACAGGATCAGGGTGAAGGATAATCCCTATCTTGTTGAGAGGGAGTGTTGAGATTCAACAAGATGATGAGCCTAGTGAAAATTAAGCACCTTCACTAGGTGGGGCCTGTAGGCTATTTTTAGGTGTATGTATATTTTTAGAATGGTGAGCATATTATAAAATTAGCAGGATACTAATTCTATATGGTTGAGAAAATTATATCTTTGGATGAATTTATATTTTTAGAAGATGGGCGAAGTCTATTTATAGATCGCTAATCTAAAAATAGAATTCATGTCGATTATTATTAGCCCTTAATAATAATAAGACAATAAATAGTAACTTTTTCTCTTGGAGCACTTGATTTCAGTGAACATATGTGGCACATCAACGAGTTGAAGGAATTACACAATTCCTAGGGTGGTTGGTGACTCATGCATGGAGAACTTTGTCATAACTGATTGTGCTAAGCTGTAACAGAGTTGTAAGAGTAGTTATGTGAGTTGTTATTTATTTGAACTCAGTTAAGTGAGTTAAACTCAATTGTGCTGGTTGTAACTAAATATACACTAGTGAAAGATGAGTGAATTAATTATTTAATTAATTCACAAGTAGTGTCTTACTTGCAACTGAAGAAATATAATAGTTAACTACTTGCATGTCAGATCCAGTGGAGACCCAATGGAGAGATAGGTGAAAGGGTGTGTTTGACTATCATTTGTGACTATAGTGATGCATTTAATGCATATACACACACATTGTTGTTGCCAATGATTATTGCACAGTGAAATCAAGGAAATATCGAATTCATTCATGGATCTTCTTCAGCAGAGATAGTGCAGTGGAGGCAGGCTGTCAGGAGGCAAGAAATTGGTGCATAGATATGAAAATTTCTACATGACAGTGTGTGACGATTATATATTGTACTGAGAGCTCTATGAGCTGAGCTTTGCATGAGATTGTTAAATGTTCCATTGATATACATAATATATGATAGTTGGGGTTTTTAGCTTTAAGCTTTCCCGATAAAACATCTTGTTATGTGCAATTGATTTTTCTTCATATGTTTGCAATTGGCGATTTAATGTCCGCAAAGAATTAAGTGGAAGGATTATGTATTTCACATAATATTAAATTGTTAGATAAGGAGAATCTGTAGATACATTATTGTGTTTGTAAATTTCTACATTTTGCACCAGGCCAAGTAGCAGTCATTAGCTACAACGCAGTATCCCGAAGAAACTGCGTTATTTTGGAGAGTAACTGCAACAGTGGGTTTATTGCCCTATTTGGAGTGTTTGGGTTTCCTGTGTGGGGATCAAACCTTCATTTAGGAGATATGTTGGAGGAGGATAAACCATATTGTATATCATATCAGCCATATCCTATCAGTGATTTATTTGCAGAGATTATTAAGCCTTAGGGCCAAATCTGCTATATTTTGTATAGTGTGTTTTTCCAGAAACCTTTTTATGGGTTGTCATGGAATTCTGTTTTGGAGCATGGATCTCTAGCCTTAGCATTTTTGCATAATTATATCAGCAACAATATATTTCCATATCTTTCAGTTGCTATTCTCTCTTAGACAACACAATTTTTTGGGTTCATGTATTTCATGTATTAACAGCAACATAGATCTAGGTGTATGCTTTCATGAGAGGCTTATTTGGCCAACTTGAATGATATTTTCCTCAAGATATTGTACCTATTTTTCTGTTATAATCATAATGGAATGAATCTATTATTGTCTCATGCTTTGATCTATTATATTTCTGCATATTTCCAGTTTAATGCACTCTATTCCTGCTTTTCCCATTTGGGAATATTACATAGTTTCTGCCTCATATTTGAGATATACAACATAATCCATGCCTACATATGGATTTAATTAATATCCTCCTTGGACATACGATGTACATACCTTTTAGTTGGATGCCAATTTTGTCCACATCGAGGGTATTTATTTCTTGTTGAATAAGTTGAGCCAGTCATGTGTTATTATTTCTTGTGAATTCATGAAATGATTTAGCATTTCAGTGCACGAAATCATGCATGCATGTATGATTAATTTTTCTTCACTGTATATAGGAAAATTAATAGTTTCACAGTCTTTAAATTAATACATGTTTTTTTTTTTTTTTGACAAAATCGGTTGCTAATTGTATTTCAAAAAAAAGGAGGGAGTTGAAGCTCTGAGTTTAAAAGAAGTGCTACTTGTTATGCAGTAAAAAGTGCAGCCGCAACTATGGATTACATGCCTTTTGATTCTAGTATTCGAGAGATACAAAAATACTGAGAAGTTGTAGATACGGATAAACTGGGAAAGAAGAAGTGCATATGTAAAAGACATGATAAGAATAAGAGGGAAGTTAATCTATATTTGTGTGGCTGATTTTTCGCGCTATAGAATTCTCTAGATTCTCTTCATTCCCTGCATTCCTTATGTTGTTGGAGCTGGTGCTTGGGGCAGTGCATTTTTCTATCATATATTTCAGGATTTGGACCGACTCTTCAGCATGGGCACATTTGTTGGAAAGATGATCAAACTGGGCTTGAAGAGAAGAGACCCTTGAGAGGAATAAATTAACATCGGTCTACTGTCTGTTCTCTAGGGCTTTAACATTGTTCTTCAGCTTGGCATCAATGGTCTTCTGATGGGCATGGATTTTCTCGTACTCTGCCTGCAAATCCGCACAGTGGAAGCAATTTTCACTTCAGGCCATTATGGTAGGAGCGAACCAGTGTATAAAGTTTCGAAGAAGCAGCTACAAGGAGCCAACCTGTAAAAAAAACTAAGGCTGAGACAATAAGGAAGAATGTGCAGGATGAGGAAGGCGCTGGGAAGCCACGACAGAGGGACAAGGAGGGGGAGGAAATAAGGAGGAGGGCGTGGTGGGTGAGCGCGAGGGCTCAACAAACCATCATGGAACCTGAAAGCAGAGGTCTGGAGGGGCGTTGAAAACCACGATAGGGAGGCAGAGCAAGTGTGAAGTGATAGACATGGGAGAGAAGTATAAATAGAATCGAGCAGATGGGAGGGCATCAAGCTTGGAGAAGCCCAAGGCAAATGAATCACGGGGGTGGAGTGATAAGGGGTACTGAAGGCACAAGAAAGGTCAGAAGAGTCTGAGAGGGATATCACATTAAATATAGATGCAGCGTAGGTCATGATTAGGGAGGGGGGGTGAGGTACGTTGTATCATTGCATAACAATTGAATCAGAGATCGAGCGCAGGCGCGATTAGCCAGGGGATCTGCTTTTCTATTGTGATATCTGAGAATGTGAAATAATGTGATTCCTTTCAAATCGTTTAGGAGGATATGACATCTGCTGAGTATTTGATCAAGGCATACGTTTGCTGTAGGCCGATTATGGATCATAGACTGAATAACAATTGCAGAGTCGCCCAAAATAATGGCGTTGGCAATTTTGAGTTTCTTCAATTGAATTATTCCTTGGTAAAGAGCAAGGGATTTTGCTCTGTTGTTGGATAGAGAGACTAGGCTCCATTCATAGGATAAGAGCAGCTCCCCGGTTTCATTTCGAATGCTGCCCCCTTCTCCAGCGATTCCCAGATTAGATTTCGAAGCACTGTCGAAAAATAGTGTGGGTCTGCCACTATCCTTAATCCATTCCCTGGCACTCTCCCTGAGACGAATTTTCCAAGTGTTAGAGAAATGAGTTATGAGGGAGGGAATAACCTATTGCTTCTAGACAAGAGATCACAGAGAAATTTTTTTTCCTCCACACACACATCGTTGGAATCGATTCTGTGATTGCTTTTTGCAGAAATGACTTCTATAACTAAACTCCAAGTTTTGTTGCAGAGTTTTCTGTGTGATGGCTCTTTGCCTCTGAAGATCTTGTTATTCTGGGAGAGCCATATGTTCCATAGGACAACATGTAGAAGGGTGTTCCATACCCTCCATGAGAGTTTATTCTTCTTGTTTTTCCAAGGCAAACTGTTTTTCTAGTGAAGAAGGAGTTCAACTATCGAGCTCAGATGATTGCTATCGGGCTTGAAGTGAGTTGTGAGGTCGGTCCAGTAGTGGATGGTGAAGGGGCACCAGATAAAGATATGAGGTATTGTATCTTCTGTTTTTTTACAGTTGGGGTAGATAGAAGGACCTATGACTCCTTTTTTTTTTGAGATTGTCAGATGTAAGAATTTTTCCTTTCAATAGGTTCCAGATGAAGAATTTAATCTTAGGAGTGGCTTCTGATTGCCAGGAATTCTTCCAAACTGGCTAGATTGGTGCTGGATACTGTTCTTTGCAAAGATACTGGTAAGAAAACTTGATGGTGAAGGCTTTGCTTGTAGGGTCCCAACAGAATCCATCAGTGGCATTTTGTTTGATAGGAGCTAGTCCATGAAGGTGAGTTTGCAGATTTCTGAGTTCTTCTTCCAGGAGGGGAGGGATAATAGGGAATTTCCATCCGATCCACATTTTATTTTGAGTGTCCCATTTCAAAAACTGACTCAGAATTTAAGACCCATGTTGTTGAAGTGGCGAAGAATATTCTAAGTGCCTGACCTTTCCATGATGGGATTTTTCCCCATAATTCGATCCATACCAATATTTATTGACTTGCCTCCTTTAGGAACTTTTGAGAGGTTTTGAGCTAGCAGGGGAATAGATTTTTTACAAGAAGACCAGATTTTGGTGCATGGTCTATTGGGGATTTCTTGTTGCAGGAGGTACTGTCTGGGAAAATTTTAATATTTAACTTCCAACACTTCTTTCCACCAAGTCTGGTTCCCATTGATTAATCTACAGACTATCTTCCCTCCAAAGGTTTTATTCATGAGTTTGGAGGAGCGTACTCCTATGCCTCCGTGCTCCTGATCTTAGATAACATGATTCCATTTAACTAGATTGTATTTTTTTTTGTCTTGCTTTCCTCCTTGCCATAAGAAATGTTTGATGATTGCCTCCATTTTAAGATGAATGTTGGCCGGGGCTTGAAGAAGAGTAAATTGATAAAGAGGAAGGGAGGATAACCCATGAGGGTGAGCCGACCTACGTGATTGAGCCAAGAGGAGCCCCATTGATTCACTTTCCTCTTCATTTTGTCGATAGTCACGTTCCAGACCTCAGCCTTCAAGGATTTGACTGTAATCGACATGACTAAGTAGTTAAAGTGATCCCAGTTTAGCTTGCAGGGAACCCCAAAGATACTGGTAATGCTGTGTAATGTTTGTCTAGAGACATTCCAACCATAGACACAACTTTTCATGTGATTGATTAGACCTCCAGAAAAGAGCATAAATCTATCCAATACATTTTTAAATCACTGTGCAATAATATTGGATGCTCCTCCCATTAATAATGTATCATCACCAAATTGGGAGTGGTTCATGTTTTGAACTCCATTGCCATATTTTATGCCTGTTATGAGACCCACCCATCTCATATGATCAAGAGCTCTACTGAAGGAATCTGCCATAAGAATGAACAATTAGGGGGAGAGGGGGAAGCCTTGCCGGAGCCCTCTTGAGGATTGGAAGAAAGGAGCTGATCTTCCGTTGATGAGGGGAGATATCCAAGGCTCAGAGATGCAAGACTTAATTAAGTCGAGAAAGCTTTGATTGAATCCCATTTTTTGCAGAACAACTAGGAGGAAGGAGTGCCTCACCCTGTCGAAGGCGTTGGCGAGATCAAGCTTGAGGATGAAGCCTTTTTCATTGCGAGATATGCTGGAACGGATGGCTTCTTGGACGAGGAGGATGGAGTTAGAGATCTGTCTTTGAGGTATGAATCCACCTTGATTCTCCGAGATGAGATTGTTTATGTGGGGTTTGAGGCGAGTGGCCAGGATTTTAGTGATGATTTTATATGAGGCATTGCAGAGGGAGATGGGTCTGAATCTAGAGAAAGAGGATGGCCGGTTTTCTTTTGGAATGAGGGAAAGGAAGGTAGAGTTTGTATATCCACCAATTTTATTTTATTTATTTATTTTTTTACCGGTGCACCCATTGAATCATTTTCATGAGATCTTTTTTGATGGCCCCAATAAGCTCTGTAGAAAGATATTGGGAACCCGTCAGGCCCCGAGGCTTTATCCTGATGCATGGACCAGATAGCTTTTTCTACCTCTTCTTCAGTTATGTCTTGGTTGATAGAGTTGTTGATCTCATCAGTGATGAGAGGTGGGAGGTATTGGAGAAGATCCGAATAATCCTTAGCCAAACTGTTCTCTGTAAGGAGATATTTAAAATGCGAGGTTGCAGCTCCCTTTATTTCTTCTTGATCAATTTGTATGTTGCCTGTTTCATCTTTGATGGAAGAGATGTTTATTTTTGGCTTTGCACACAATGGTTTGATTGTGGAAGAAGGCAGTGTTCTTATCTCCTGCTTGAAGCCATAAATTTATAGATTTGAGGCGCCATTTCTCCTCCTCTTTCCTATTTATATTGTGAAGCTGCCAGTAGAGGTCCTTTTCCTGAGTTAGGATGTCTTGGCTGGTACCTTGAGAATCAATAATGTTGTGAACGTTCTTCAACTTGCATTTGATTTCTACTTTGATCTTGTCTGGTTCTTGATAATGCATTTTCACCCAATCTTTTAAGGCTTGTTTAGTCCTTTTCAGTTTGGACTCCCATATGAAGATTGGCAACCCTTCAACATGTAGGAGCCACACATTTCAAACCAGCTGCTTTACATCCTGGATGTCGTTCCATAGGGGGTTGTACCGAAATGGGATGGGCCCAAGAGGGCGTTGAACAACCAGAGATAGCGTAATGGGATAATGGTCCGATGCAGAGAAAGAGAGAACATTTATTGAGGCAGAGGAGAAGTGAGACAGGAGGGAGATAGCTATTAGAATCCTATCCAGCCTTTCCATAATATTGTATTTTCCTATTCTCTGGTTGGTCTAGGTATATCTGCGGTTCTTTGGAGTGATGTCCACTAGTTCATGTTATTGAATTATATCTTCAAGCTGTCTTCTAAATGGGTCATCCCCAAAACAACCTCCTCTTTTCTTGTTAGCATGCAGAATTAGATTTAAGTCACCTTCCACTATGCCATTTTTTTTTTCTTCATTATTCATATTGTCCATTAGAGAATTCCACCATACCTCCTTTTCTCTATAATGATTTGGACTGTAGACATTGTACACAATGATTCTCTTCTTGGTTGTGATGTTCTCTAAATCTATTTTAAGCCAATTCTGATTTGTTGTGGTGTCTTTATGTTGCCAAGTATTGTTTGACCATAGAGTGGCTAGCCCTCCAGAGGCATCTCTTGATTCTGACAGAGTACCCTCATATTGCTTTTCTCTGCCGATAATTTTCCTCATATCTGATTCTCCTTGTTTGGTTTCTTGAAGTAGGATAATTTCAGGCTTTCTTGATTTATAAGATCCCTGAGAGATTTAGTTTTGGAGGGGTGCCCTAAACCCCTGCTATTCCATGATAGGAATTTCATCATTGCATGAATTCAATTTGAGGAGGTGCTCTTCCTCCCTGTTCCTTTTGTGCTATGTCTCTATTATTCTGCCCCAATATGTAGTTCTCAATAGGATTTTGGGTTCCTAATGCAATGTCTTTTTGAGCATTTTCATTCCGTTGCTGTTTTGTTGATTTTATGCCAGGACCCTGCTTCTTATGATTTTCCAATGAAGCTCCATGCTCCTTAGTCGAGTTTTTGGTGATTCGGATGGAGGCCAAGCCTAGGGAAGATGTGATGAGGTCTTGAATGGGGGTTGAGGAGGTGAGAGGGTCCAGGGGAGGGAGAGGATTGGAAGGAGGGGGATCATCGTCAGGGGGAGAAATGCTTGAGAAAGGGTTGGATTGCAGGTTTGATGAGGGGGTTGCTGAGGTAGAGGGAATATTGGTTGGATCTTTTTCGAAGGAGGGAGGAGGGTGTTGGATGGTTTGAGAAGCATCCTAAGGATTGAGTTTTGATGCAGGATTAGATTTTTTTTTTTTAACAGTCTCCCAAGGCTGATCTGATTCCTGACTATTGACATCAATATTTTTTGAGCAGCGATTAGAAAAATCGCCATATTCGTGACATACCTTACACTTGAACGGAATCTGCTCGTAGTCGATTTGCCGGATGTGCGTCCAATCGTCCACTTTGAGTTTGATGGCTTCTGGAAGGCCTTTGCCCAAATAAACTTCAACACAAATCATGGCACAGGCGAACATGTTCTCTTTAGGTTCACTCCTGTCAATAAAAGTGCCGATCGTGTTCCCAATAGCCCTGATCGAATCATCCCCCCAACAATGCAGGGGGAGATGAGGGAGGCACACCCAAACAGGGACAGCATTTGGCACATCAAGTTCGGGATCGAAGTCTGGAGTCCATTTGTTAAGATAAAGGCCCCTTGAATCCATGAAATATGGCCCGTTTCTGAAGATCAAGTCTTTGTCTTCTTTAGATTCGAAGTGGAAGGTAAAATACCCCTTTCTGCAGAACCTGATGAAAATTTTACCAGCGATCTTATCTGACCAGTTTCGTTCGATCCATCTCTGAACTTTCTTTGGAGATGGCCAGAGCCTAGTGAACTGGCCTATTATGCCCTTCTCTGCCAAGGAAAGGGTTGCCATGCATGGAAGCAAGGGAGGAAGAACAAATTCTTTCAAGTCATCCAATTTTTTCACGAATCTTGAAACGGCGGGTCGAGGTTTAGTAGGGCCCAGAGAACTGATAAGGCTAGCAAAGGCGCGGGCCTGTGTCATGGCTACAGAAACCTTCGGGAGAGCCTCCGGGGAGCCCATGCTGAAGGACTCGGCCGGCCAGGGTCCCAGTCAATGGTTAGACAATAGATTGAAGGGATGGCAGGGGATGTTAGCGCAGTGGCGCAGAAGCAGGGGCACAGTGTAGGAGGTCCAACGCAGAGGCGCAGAGCGCAGAGAATCCTAGGTCATCTCACCAGGGGACGAGCTCCAGTGTGTTAATTCCAGTTCTTTGAGTAATTTTTAAATTAACACATGTTACTAGATCAAATGAAAGAGGATTTATGGGTTGAAAATTGCCTAGAACAAAATTATATTATGTTACAACTAATGCACATAAAATACCACCCACTCCCTTACTGTACCTAGTAGGCAAGAATTTACAATAATTTCTAGGTTGGTATAAGCATAAGGTCCCTAATTCACCTCCCGTGATTTGACAGTTTTCCCATAGAGTAGTGGCTACCCCCTAGCTTGGGACCAAACCATGGATTCCAAAAGTGCTCTTCCACCTCAACCCTGCCTATTGATGTGGCTTATACCGAGATTCCAGAGGAAATCCTCCTTCACCCATCAACCACTATTTTGCAACTATAGTACCTCCACCCTATATTGGGAATCCAAAGGACACCAATTTTAATTATTGAAATATGGAAACCAATGTAGACCTCCATCCATTAGATGTCAAGGGACTCCAGAGTATGATCCTGCACCCTTAGTACTGTTAAGTGTTAGCCACCTATAAAATTTGTCATATCAAATGGTGGCTAAATCATTTTTTGAGCCTTCAAGAAACAAGTTTTATTGCCAAAATTGTTATCTCTTGAAGTCTTATGAAGATATCTTATCCTCTGTTTAATATTCACTGCTGTTTCCCTTTCAAATTTAAAAAATATGCTGTTTTCATGAAGAAAAGACTGCTGCAAAAAACCTCCATTTTCCCTTCATTTTTCCCCTGCTTTCACTTAAGATTAACCTTCATTTCATCCCCTTTTTTCCTCATAAAATTCCTCTATTTTTCATGTATTCCCTTTTTCCCTTCATAAATCCCCTTTTGTCAGGTTTAAAACTCATTTTTTGACCTTACTGAAACCCCCAAATCCATTGAAAAACCTTGAAAAATTCATAAAAAATAGTTTTTTTTACTCTGGGCCTAAGCCCTAAACCACTTCCCCTCCATGCGACTTGGCACTGGAACCAAGCGCTAATAGTCCCGAAAATTTGATGGGCGCATTTCTTTGTTTTAATAAAGTCCCCTGATGCGATTGACCCTTTTATATAAAACTCGGTCCCTTTTTATTTTTCATATAACCAAACAACCCCGCAATTGGGCGCTAAACCTATAGATAAACCATCCCCAATGCAATATTCCTTTGTATTTCACGAAAAATCCAATTTTCCTATGTAACAAAAGGTTCCGCCGGTTCATCATTTTAACTAATCCTGACCGTTGATCTAAAACAATCAAACGGCTTGCGCAATCTCGCATCGGAACTTTTGTTGGGCGCGTTGTATTATTTTATTTTCCCCTCCCAATTGGCGGTCTCCCGATGGATTATCGGCCGTCGATCTTTTCCCGCAAGACCCCAGATCCGACGACCCACATTGTTTTGTTTCACAAGCCCAATTCCTCCGGCTTTTGACCTCCGATGCATTTCCCATAGTCGATCTTGTTGGCCACCTGTAAAAATTTGTCCTATCAAAAGGTGGCCAAAACATTGTTCAGTCTTCAAGAAACACTTTCATGGCCAAAATGTTATCTCTTGAAGCCTGTGAGAGATCTCATGCTCATGTTTAGAAAGTCTTCACTACTGACTCCCTCCAGAACTCAAAAATTCTGCTAAATTCATAAGAAGAAACTGCTGTAAAACCACCATTCTTCCTCTCCCCCTCTTCCAAACTCACCTTCATTCGTTTCCCTTTTTCCCCATAAAAACCCCTTTGTTTTCATGATTTCTTTTCTCCCCCCTCATGAAAATCACTTTTATAAAGTTAAAGACCCATTCTTTAGCTTTAGCGAAACTCCCATTTCCATTGAAAACCATGAAACATTCAGGAAAAATACAAGTCTTTACTATGGACTTAAGCCCCTTTGGGCTAAGTCCTAAAACCACTTCCCCCACATGCCCTTTCCCCGGAACCAGGCACTAGTCTTATTGGCGCTTATCGGCATCTGAGTAAATCAAACCAGCGCATATGTTTTGTTGCATAAAAACCTTCGATGTGATTGATCCTTTGCGTTATAAAAACCTTCCCGGTCACCTTTTTATTTTATAAGGCCAAAAACCCATTTATCCAAACTTTTGAACTAAAAACCAAAAGAACGTGGTAAATATTTCAAATGGGTAGATTAAAAAGACCCGATCACGCAATCGCGATCGGAGAATTCACAATGGGTTGATCGGAAAGACCCGCATCCAAAGTTCCGATGCGATTGGGTCTTATGTATTATAAAACCGCCCCACCACTATTTCAGGTGACTTTCCCCGAGCCCAAGCGTTAAAGATCCGAGGTGCTAAATCGCATCACAAGATTTCAAATGGGTAGATTAAAAAGACCAGGCCCGCCGCTCCGATTACGATTGGCCTTTGATTTATTAAGCCCCGGGCCCTTTGCGTTTCATATATCCAAAGGCCCCGCAGTCGGGCGCGTATCCTTTATATATATTTTATTTTCCACCCCGATCCATTACACCTTTGTTGGAATTAAAAATTTTGGGTTTTTTGTATATATAAAGGGTTTTCCGCCGATTCTTCTTAGAACTAATCCCTGCCGTTGATCGAAAGCTGATAAAACGACCTGCGCTTAATCGCATCGCATTGTTTCAATCGCTGCGTTATATTTCCACCCACGATTGCCGATCGCCCGATCCATTCTCCACCGTTGATCTTGTTCTTAAATCAACGACCATCCCTTAATCGCTTCCGCCCTCCCGATCGCGCAATTGCATCGCAAATTTCACATCACATCCACTTTTTTGTTCCGCCGATTTGCCTCTCCCCCGATTTGTCCCCCACCGTCGATCTAATCTGTAGATCGACGGCCTCCGCTTCATCGCATCGCATGTTTTGATCGGCCCATCTGCTCGCTACCCCCGATTGCGATCCCCCGATTGCGATCTGCCGATTGAATCCAGACCTTCCACGTGTTCGAATCGGATGGCCCAAAATCACTCTGCTTTGTTTTTCTCCCGCTCTTATTTTTGCCTATTCTGAGAAAATCTCCACCTTTGGATGCTTTCATCCAATGGCTACGCTCCTTCCCCGCCTTCTGAAGCAGTTTAACCTATTTTCGCAGGATTTCGTAACATTTTGTTTGTTTTGCAGGTCCCAAAGGTTCTGTCCATATTACGAATGAATGAAAGCCAAAGGTCCCTATCTTTCGGCCTTTGGTTATCAAAGGGAAAACGATTAAAATAGGGTTCCACTCCACGATTATCAACGTTTCATGGGCGCTGATACTATAAAGGCCCTGTGTGGCCCTGCACATCAACAAGACACTGTGTTCTCAAATCACAGTTAAAAGAGTATCAGTTCTTACCAGAGCAGAAGATCGAAAACGTTGAACTAAAGTGAATAAACCTTTCCAGCTCCCAAAGGGCAACTGCAACCTCATGGTAATTAAGGAAGACTTAGTCATTATTACAAACACGAGGTGTTTTTCCCAAAGACAGTCGAACAATTAATGTTACTCAAGGATCTTATCTCTAAATTGTCGGCAAAACTATTTTAAAAGATTAAAGAACAGTCCAGAAGCAGATATTTTCAATCATTAGGTCTTGAAAGGCAGAAACAGAGTTATGAAGAATAGTTAGAAATGATTACATTCCTGCCTTATGCCTTGCCTGGTTCTCAAAGGCCATAAATTGCATTGATTACATAATTAATGATACTTGACCCCTGGGAAATCCTCCCACCTCTCCATTCTTCTATAAATACGTCTGTAGAAGATGAGCAAATGTTGGTATCTGGACATCTGAATGCATGTAATTGTTATTCTGAAGCTATTGATGCCTTGTTTGCAACTTGAAGATACATAAGCTGATATGAGAAGTTTGAAGTTGTAAATAGACTCCTATACCAATAGGTGTCATTCTTCATGATTGTCTTGATTGAACTATGCAATATGTTCAAACCTTTTTCTTGTGCAAAGGTGTTCCATATTCTTGAAAAATCAAAAAATCAAAAAAATTTAAAAAATGTAAAGAGGGTATACCCTAAAAGAAAATCAAAGGGTAAAAAGAATAAAATGGTCAAAAAAGTGAAAGAAATGAACCCCAAACAAAAAATAGACCAAGGAAAGTGTGCAAGTCTAAACGCCACTACTATTTCATTTTTTGTAAATAGGCAAAATTGTGTGCAGCTTGTTAAACTTTGCCACAATTTATGAAGAGTCAAACTGTGTAAACTTGACTCATTCATTTTTCAATTTCATGTTGTAGAATAGTGAATAAATATCTGACCAAACAGTTTAATCTTGGCAGATAAGTAGATAGGTAGAGTTAATAAAAGGTGCTCAACAGTTTAATCTGAGCCCTTGGATGTAATAAGGTTAGAACTAGATAGATTTTCATGTAAAAGGAAAAGAAGATTGAAAAGGGTTTGCCAGTCCAAGTGCACCCTAATAAAGGAGAGAAAATGGTAGTGTAAAGTAGGTAGGGTAGCTAGATGGTGTTGCAAAGTTTCATGTGATGAATGATGGTGCTAAATGTGTTTAATCCTTTACTTTCATCACCAAGTGCAGAGAACACTACATTGGCAGAATTTCAGAGTAAAGAAAAGTCAAAATCATTAACTTCCCCTCTCACTTTTTCCCTAACAATTTTACTAATTTCCCCCAAAGTGCTAAGGAATTTGAAGATTAAAGGGGCTCAAGGCATTTCCTTGACTTTTGGAGGGACCGGACCCTCGGCCTAATGATCAAAAAGACCTAAGTACTTGAAGTTATTTATCATTATACTCATTCACTTTTAATCTTTTCCTCAGTAAAATTCTACTTTACTTAGGAAAATCATGCAAATTTCCATAATAATCCCACAAAATTACTTACTATTCTATGTTTAAGTGTTGAAATTGAAATGATACAATTTACTTCAGAAATCTCCACTTTCCTAGTTGTGTAAAGTATTTTGAGTTTCCCTTGTCCCATTGTCATATTAACATTTAACTTTAAATATTAAATCCTTATATAACTTACCTTTTCCTATATGTATAACTCCTTCTACATAAATATCCCAAAAGCCCATCTTATTATAAAATTTCAACCAAAGTATTTATTTTCCAATTATTCATAAAAGACCCACATTATGTGCCCTTTGGTTAGAAATATATCTTTATAATCTATCCTCGCCCCTATGGATAATAAATTACATTGATTTATTACCATATAATAACAATATTGAAAAGGTTTTAAACATATGTTTTATGTTTTAAACGGAAAAAACAAATAAAACCAAAGCCCCGCCACAACCCCAACTCTCATTAAACCACGGGATTAATTAATCACCCGGATTAATTAATAACCAATCCCTCAGTCAATAAGACGCCGCCCGGAATAGTTAAATTAACATTAATTACTTTGGGCCCGCGTGTTAAATCCCCTACCTTCTTCACGTCATATCACCCGTCCGATCGCTCATTCCTGGATCAACGGCCCGCTGTAATTCCGCCAGCCATCCATCGTCCGATCGTTAACGCGCGGGATAACGGTGGTTTCGAAACAGTGCACCCGCCACGTGTTGATCTCCGAATGGAATCGCTGCCTCCCTGCGGAAAACCGCCTGCTCCCGAAAGCGGTGCGGAATTTACCGCTTACCGCCCGACCCCGGTGACGCATCCATCGTACATCAGTGACGTCATCCCATAAAAATAATAAAAATTCCCCCCGTTTGACTTTGCCGATAAAACAAAACATTCACGTCTTTTTCATCATTTTGTACGCCAGTGAAAGAAAACGCCTTCCACGCAGAAAAATTCAAAATTCGAATTTGTGAAGTCCACTTACCTTATCCTTTCGAAGAAGATTGCAGACAAGCCTCTCAGAAGATTATCTACCTTAGCCGACACCTATCCAAACGTTGTTTTCTCCAAAAACAGGTATTTACCCTAAATTCAAACTGAACTCTGTTGAAATCTCGGCTTTCCTTTTTTCCTTCACTGAAACAGAGTTAGAATTAATTACTAGTTCATTCCGTGACCCCGAGAACTGTAATTGAATTACTAAATCTGCAAATAGACCTGTTTTTCCCGTGAATTTACTCAATTCCTCACCATTAGCCAAATTTCCATTTTTTCACAAGAACCAAAATGGGAGTTCCTGTAGCCTTGAATGATGCTCCATTTTGAACCTGGTCAAAACCTCACTCCCTTGTCCATTGGGGAATTGCTTGAAAAATCTACTCGGTTGTCCCCTGAAGAGGTAATCAGAAGATCACATCCTTGGATAAACAATCTTAATACTAGTCATAAGATTTGTTTACTCCAAGATTTTTATCAAATCTATTCAAACAGAGGTTAGAAAGCATAACAGCTAAAGAGTATCAGTGGTTAAAGTGTATCAGGTAAAAGTCAGAGTGAAAGTTAAAATGAAGTTACAGAGCAGTCAAAGGTAAAACAGTAAAAGTAATTACAGAGGCAGTAAAATGGTAAAAATAGATGAAAATAATTTCACCAACATTGAAGTTTATCTAAAGTGAAAGTAAAACAGTCAAAGGAACAAAAAAAGTGAAAAGATGAAAAATACAACAAGAAGGAACATTTTTGCAGAAATTGCATATTTTAGTCATAGTTTTGCAGAAACTATTGTGATCAATCCAAGATTAATTTTGAAAAACTGAAGGAGGTTTATGTTCTTAAGAGGATTATCTACAAAAACCTCTCTCACTTTTCTAACAGCCATTATGGTTTTGGAAATATTAAACAATGTTGGAAAGCACTTTTTGCAGAAAATTCCAGTTTAAGTCATCCTTTTGCAGAGAGGATTGTGGCCAATCCAAAATACTTCATACAAAACTGAAAGAGGTTTTTGTTCCTAAGAGACCCATCTACAAAAACCTATCTCAGTGTTTTCACAGTGGTTTTATAATAAGAGATACATGTGCATCTTTACAGGCCATTTTTCAGACTCTGTAAAACTCTGTTTTACACATATTTTTTACAGAGACTATTATGCATATCTGGAGAGGAATTTTGGGAAAATGAAAGAGGTTTATCTCACCAACATATTTATATACAATAACCTCTTTCACTTTTTACATATCTATTACGGATTGAGAAATACAAAGATATCATTGGACCCCAAGTTTGCAGAATTGTTGGAGCAGAATTGCACAAAGAAAGGAAGCAGTTAGTGACTTGGATGCCTCATCATCAACTAAGAGTTGGATCAAATTCGAATTCTCCTCTTTGTCATCACCTATCCATAAAAAATAGTGCCAAATAGATGAATTAGTTTGAGTGTCCTTTACTTAAGTTCTATTTATGTAAAATAGTTGGAGAGATTTGTGAACCAATTTTGATATTTTTTTCAAGATATTTTAGTTTAGAATTTGTATAAATACTTCACTCTTGGAAGTATTTTGGGGTGGATTCTACTACTTCGCTGTGACATTGAAGTTTTTGGAATAAAAAGTGTTTTTGAGAAATTTATTTGTGGCTTACTGGATGACAATTTGAAGCTCAGGACTTTTTGCAGGATTCATGTGTCGGACTGCAGTTCAATAAGTCTTTCTATCCTATGTTTTAAGTTTTATATCTGTTTATAATATCATTGTGTCCATTTCTGAATAATTGACATAAAAGAATAAATTAGAATTTACTTAATTGTACTCTGATTTCAGATGTAATTATTCTTAATGTTTTCTTCTAAATTGGTTATAAGCAACGAATTCTTAAGTGCTCTTGCTTCGCTAATTTAAACATTTTGATTACTATAGTAAAGAATTCTTCACTTCTCTTTATTTGTAATCATTTCATTTCTTCCTTTTGAACATGTTGAAAGATTCTTAACTTCCTTTCATCCCTTCAAACCCATTCCATCCACTTTAAATTCTAAAAATTGTTCTCTGTTTGGCTATCTTGCCTTGCAAAGCCATCTTGTGTGTAGAATAGAAATCCAGTAAAGCCATCCGTTGACTCCATAGCCCAATGGCCTGAAAATATTCAACCTTGCCCTTAGTTGGCGAATTCCACCATTTTCAAACAAACTCTTGGATTTATAACTAGCCTAAAACTTTCTAAGAACAAAGATAAATTATAAAGAGAGAGCCCTCTCTGGATGCAGATTGGCTAGATTCTGCATCTGAAGGTTGGTTTGTGGTTACCTCGTGTATACTTTCCTTTTCCACAACTTCAAGGAAAACCCGAGATAATCGTGTCCTCCGGACATCCGAATGCATGTACTTGCTATTCCCCATAACACCGATGCCCTGTTTGCAACTTAAAGATACATAAGCTGATATGAGAAGTTTGAAGTTGTAAAGACCCACCAGGCTTGCTGATTGTAACTGGTTCGAACATCAAATACAAGCTACTGATTTATGGGATCCTGATTTGTGTCAATAGTGATGTGTTCCTCACTGTCAATTGATATTTTGCTTAATGTTTTCATTCTGTTCATTTTCTCTGATAAAGAGCAGCAAACATAGAGCTAGGATTTACTTTCTACAATACCCTACTCTCACTGAAAACTTTATTATCTATGTTTTCTTCATTTGAACGTTCTCTTTGAAGAGTACATCAATGCAAGCTGGTTTAAAGGAACTTGTCTAATCTAAATTGCTCTTTGTCACTATTATCCATGTTTTCCTTATTGAATATGCTGAAAGAAATATAGTTTAAAAGCACTTGTTTGATCTTAAGCTATTCAACTATTTTGTAAATGTTCTTCTGTTAAAAGTACTTCAAAGCAGGCTAGTTTAAAGGTATTAACCTGATCTCAGAATACTTTTATGTTTTCCTTATTGGATATGCTGAAAGCAGGGTAGTTTAAAGGCACTTACCTGATCTTAAGCTGTTTCAACTGTCTTTTAATGTTTTCTAACTGAAAGAACTTCAAAGCAGGCTAGTTTAAAGGTATTAACCTGATCTCAGAATACTCTCATGTTTTTCTTTAAGTACATGCTGAAGCAATATAGTTTAAAAAAACTTACTTGATCTTAGGCTGTTTTACTACATCTTCATTTGTTTGTTCTTCATTTCCTATCTGTTTCATTCCATAAAATCACCTTAAGAGATCCTTTGACATAAGTGACTTGCCCCATGGATCCTGCTTGAACCTTGTTGTCCAATTAAAATCCTCCTATGACTCCATAGCCCAATGGGTTAAAACTGTCTTTTGCCGTTCTGTCAACCAAATCATTCTTTCACCTGCAAACACCTTCACCCTTCATTTTGAAACTGCCTTGACCTTCATCATGTCCTTGCCCAACCAAAACAAACAAAACAAAACCCAAGCTCTTCATAACTAGCCTAATATCACTATTTCAGATTTTAAAGATCACATCTTTAAACCCATTCATAGAGAGATCCCTCTCTGGATTCAGAAGGGCTAGATCATAGAATCCCAAGGTTGAAACGATGTTGTTTCTGCAGTTTTAGTCTCACCAATATGCTAAAATTACAGATTCCTAACAGATCTGATCCTCAGATCGACGGCTATCGCTCAATCGCATCGGCGTCTTGCACCTTTTGCCCCTGCCGATTGTAAACCTCCGATTGAATCTAGGCCATCCATGCCCTAAGATCTGACGGTCCAGATCGATCCTCCCACCTTTGGTTAATTTCATAAACCCTCTTTATAAAGTTTTTTCGGCCAATCTCATCCATTGATCTCTACAGATCAACGACCCATACTGACCCATTCTCCGCCTTATATATTATTTCATTAACCTCAAAGATCAATCTGAACCGTCCATTCCATTTATCCAACAGTCCCGATAGGCCCACTCCCTTGTGGTCCTACCCCTCCCAGATCAGATCTCCGCCGTCGATTCTCTGATCAGATGGTCCATAATAAAACCACCCTCCCTACTTCCGCCCGTGCATCTTATCGATATCGCGCTCTTTCACAGTCGTCCGATCTGACGCCCCAGATCTAACAACCAGCGCACATTTTCGCGCAGATTTAAGCACGAAGGTTAATTATCCAAGAGCTATGCACTATAAGTGGTTTTGAAGTGCCACATGTCGGGCTAAGATGCATATCGCGTTCAAAAAGGTGAAACCGCCTACCCGCCTTTTCGCTGCACGATACCACTGGTTTCTTGGTCCGAAACCGCTTTCCCCTGTTTCCACTGCATTCCATCGTATTCATCTTCCGCTATTGATCTTTGCAGATCAACGGCATGTATTTAATCTAATCTTTTAACTATCACCCTCCGCCTTCCTCCAAGGGTCTTCATCGATCAACCTCAATTGTTGATCTTTGAAGCCTACTTCATCCGACGGCCCAGGATCTTTCGGAAACCTCGATTCTCCTTCCTATGCATTTTACCTCCACCAAAGGTTTTTTAAGCCATTTTTTCGCATTTTCATCCATTTCTTTATAAAGTGACCCCTTTGCTTTATATTTTACCGATCCATTGTGACCGTTGATCAATACAGATCAACGACCCTAACTTAATCTTGCCACCGTTTAAATCAACCGATCTCCTTTGGGCCCTCCGCGAACAATCTCCACCATTGGATGCTTTCATCCAACGATCACGATCCAAACCCGAGCCGCTGAAGCAGTTAAACCAAAATACGCAGGATTTTCTAATTTTTCTTGTATTGTGCAGGTTTTTAATGGTTTTTTCCATTATAATAAAAGAAAACCAAAGGCTGGGGATGACAATCCCCCATGCCTTTGTTCATAAGAGAAATCCATCTACAGTGTTCGACGCCACGTTCATCAATGCATCATGAGCACTGATGCCATAAGAACTCTCTGCGCACCTGCACATCAACAAGACATAGAAAAATTAAATCAAATAAAGAGTATCAGTGTTGAATACCCAACCACAACAGAGATGAAGAATTAAACATTGATTATACAGTTTGGGGTGGATTACGGCTAATATCGACAATCAAAAGCCTAATCCACTAAATTAAACATAGTTCAAGCACAGAAGATAGAAAATTAGGGCTAATTATGCCTAACACACAGATCAGAAGAAAATTAGTCTTGTTTTAGGTCAAAATAAAAATATCTACCAGACCTAGAAAGCCTCCACTGCCACATCAGAGGCTAATTGAATCCTCTCAGCTACCAGAAGCCACCTGTAACCTCAAATCATTCAAAAGAGGCCAAGTTATTACTAGAACAGAGGATATTTGCCTCACGACAGCCCAACAGTTATTCCAAGCCAAAGGAACTTATTGCAAAATATCAGCAGAGTTATTACATAAATGACACAGAGCCTTAAAGTCAACAAAATCTCCCCAGTGAGCTTAATACTTAATGTAAAACAATTAATACAGAGGAAATATCTGTAAACTTCTCCATTGAGCCCTTCAAAGGCCGAGAAGCATTAAAACTATATTAATGGAACCTGTAAATCTTTTCTATCATTCGACCTCCTCATTTCTCTATAAAATCTTCTTGAAGAGCTCATTTCAAAGGGTTGGTTGTAAAACTTTGAAATATACTTGTGCTCGAACTTCTACATGTAAATAGTGTTCAAAGGCTCTTGAAGCTCTGTTTGTGATCAAATAAGTTAGGTCGAGAAGTGAAGATGATTGCTGAACTGAAACATCGGACTTGAAGAATGTAACTGGTTTGACATCAATATACAAGCTGATTCTTGGGATCCTGGTCTATATCACTGGTGAAGTGCTTCTTTCTGTGTTATTGTTTTCCTTTCATGTATGCCATTTTGTCCATTATTCTCTGATAAAGAACAACAAGCATAGAGTTAGGATTTACTATTTACAGTACCCTTCTCTGACTGATAAGCTTTATCTCAATGTTTTCCTCCAAATCGTGTATTTAAGAATGATTTAATACAATTCAAGCAGTTAGGAATGCTGGCATTCCCTTGTCCTATTGTTTACTTTAAACATTGTTCTTGAATGTTATTTTCATTATTTGCCTAGTAAAGTTAGACTAGAAAAGTGATGGTGTGCCCTGTTTTCTAGCTTCTTCCTCCAAAGGTAGTTCTGATAGTTTCCCTAAGTGTATGCTGAAAGTAGTCTAGATTTAAAAGTTTCTTATCTGATCTTAGGCTACATTTTGTTTTTATTATATGTTTTCATCCCTTCTGAAAGTAATTATGTGGATTACTGGATTTTTTGTCTATTGAGTTAGCTTTAATACGAACTCGTCCAAGAAGTCTATGGTTAGCCTTATCCTTGGTCAGTTTTAAACAGTTACTTAAAGGATTTTCTTGTTTGGACAGACTGATAAATCCTAGTTGAAATTATTGTCTATTTCCACCCCTCCAACACTTTTATTGTTCCATTCCATCATTTTAATCTCAAAGATCTTGTGATATAGATGACTCGCCCCTTGGACCACTCTTGAAATTGTTGTGCAATTAAACCCTTTTATGACTCCATAGCCCAATGAACTAAAAACCAGCGTCATATCTATCATATCAGCCAAAGCTTGTTTTGATTGCTTGCAACTTCACACCTTTGAAACTCTTTCCATTTTAGGACTTTCCACTCAACTAAAATCATGCTCAACCATCCAAAACAAACGAAAACCCTTGCTCCTAATAACTAACCTAATATCATACACAAAAGCCTTTAAAGATAATCAATCTTTGCACTTATTGGAGAGATCTCTCTCCGAATTCAGGAGGGCTAGATCCTAGAATCCCAAAGTGGTTTAAGTGTTCTCTCTGTAGTTCTTGTCTCACCAATCTACTGGAATTACGGGGAGCTAACATTAAGAACACTAGATATCCAAAAAATAACTATGCTTAATGGATGACAAGAAGGTTCCAAAGTTATTTGTGGTGTTATGGAGTAAGATAATTGTTGGGCCTGCCTTGAAATTGTCATTTACTTCCATTACATTTTCAATCATATTCCCATATTATCGCTTCACTCCACATCCATTTCACTACATTTACTTTACTATTGTCATTATTGGATTACATTTATGTTTTTCCAAACTTTATTAATTCCTAGTATTTTCAAGTGAATTTGTGGTTAAAAATTAGAAAATAATATGCACATACTTATACCTAACAAGTGGAATGAGTTTGTTGCCATGTGTAGGTCAAAAAGAAGCTTCTAGAAGGGTCTTATGTGGCCTCCTAAGGCCAAATTCGAATTTGAATGGAGAAGATCACGGGATCATGAGGATATGTGTCTCATTTCCTATTTGTATTGTAACTCTAAGAGGACATGTGTCTTATCACTTCCTATTTGGATTGTAACTCTAGAGATATAGGAAGAGATTTATGGACTCTCATTAATGAGATAGCTTCTCATCTTTTTGTATAAATAGGGGAAATTTTCTCCTATCAAATCATGTGTAAAATTGGAGCAATGCTCAAGCTTTGAATACAAAATTAGATTGTGGCACCTTACTCATGAAAGTTCCTTCATTTTGACTTGGTTTTGCTTACATACGAAGCATATCGATTTACCATCTCTCATACTTTTAGATCAGCTACCTAAAATGTGTGATATTCACTTGCTCTTATAGATTAAAGTTTATTTGCTTTCCTAGTATTAGTTTTAGAATGAATGTGTAATATTTTATTTCTAAAAACATTTCAAAAAGATAGATCTATATATTTTCCAATTGGATTAAGTTCGAGGCAATAAAGCTCACAATTATCTAGTTTCCTTTCATGTTCTGTTATTTTCTTTTTTAGATCAAACTATCAATTCATTGTATAATTGAATGTTCCTAAAAGATCAAGCTAAGAAGGTGATACTTCCAAGTTGAGTGTTTGAATGTTAAACCTATGCAATCATTGAGCTTTACTTTACATGCTTTTACATTGTTTTCTAGATTAAGATCCTCAGTTAATTGTATAATTGGAAAGATCATGCTAAGAAGGTGACTTGTCATACTTCCAAATTAGGTGATTGAATGTTCAACATGGAAATCATTGAGCTTTGCTTTTACATGCTTTTACATTATTTTCTAGATTTAGATCCTCATTCAATTGTATAATTGAGTGTTCTTAAAGATCATTTCAAGAAGGTGATTTTATCATATTTCTAAACGCTCGAATAGATTGAGTTTTTCCCTTTGCATGCTTTAATTGCTTTCCTAGATTTAAAGACTAAAGTATAATCAATGGCTTATACATCATCTTAAGAAGGTGATTCTATAATACTCTCATATTGGATGCTGGAGTGATTGAACGTACCTTAGTTGTTTTCCTTTACATGCTTTGAAATGCTTTCTTAGATTAAAATTTCAATTCCTACAAGTGTGATTGCACGAGCTATATTTTCTTTTGAATTTGTTTTCTTTATTTTCATTACTTGATTTCATAGGTTAGTTGAATTTTATTTTCATTATTTGATTTCATAGATTAGATAAATTGGTTTTTTTTTTAAAATTTTGTAGTTATATTGATCTAAATTGCAAGACAATTTCTAGCACATACAATGCACGCATGTTTCACAATTTTACGAAACCCCTGGGTTGACAAATTAAATGACAGACAATTATTTTGCCCCAACATTTTGGCACCGTTGCCAGGTAAGTGTGCATAGGAACTATCTTTCAGTGTAGAGTGTATTTTATTTTTATTTAATTTTTAATTTTTACTAACCATTTATGGACAAATAATCTAAAATGCAACCCAAAGACTACATTGAAGAATGGTATAAAAAATCGATTACGCCACAATATTCATCAATTCTTCAAGAGATCCTTGCGGCAAATCGAAAGGACAAGTCGATTTCGCATATCCTTACAAACCATCAGGTACATTTTTCAAGTTTGGATATGAGCATTTCAAAAATTCTAATCTGTAAATGGCTTCATTGGAAGCATAAACATACTTAAAAATAAAAAAATAGTTTTTTTAGATAGATAGGAAAAATAAAAATAAATTTTTATCATTTTTTTACGATAAATTTGATGTTTTGTGGTGCAGTAAGAACCACGCATCTACTAACCCTTCTCAGGAAAGATTTGCAATAAAAAAATGATTGAGAACAAGGAACATAAGCGAAAATCACGAGCGATAATTTAAGGTATGAGATCAATCCTTTTGATTTTATTTTTGCAAAATTTACAGAGGAATAGATTGATAAAATCTTGACTATGCTAACAAAATAAAAAAATCTCGAGTATGCTCTCCTTCTGCACTTCGTGTGACCTGGATGATCAGAAAAAAAAATTGTTTTGTTAGTATATCATAAAAATAAAAACAAAACAAAAAATTATTTAGCTACAGAATACAATTCTGCAGCTAATTTGTGTTTTGATGATTTGATTTAATTTAAATTGATTTTATTTTCAATAAACTTAAAAAAAAAAAGTAAAATAAAATTGTCAAATTCATTTACTTTATTAATAAATTGTTTTATTTAATTAAAATATATATGTATATATTTTAATTTTTTTAAAAATATAACATATATAATTTTTTTTTTAAAAACTATAAAAAAAAACACTAAATCCACGACTCACATAATAAAACAAACCAAACATTAAAAACATTGGAAAACAAAGCCATGCTGCCCAACTTTATGAAAAAGTTCAAAGCATAAGATAAACTAAGATTAAAACTTGAAACGAATACACTGAAACCAACATTTAAATGGCTTTGTAATCTCTAAATCAATGTTTTTTGTGCTAGTTTGGCTTCGGCCTTCCAATCAACTTGCAAATAAAACTTGACTGCTCAACAATTTTGGGCTTTGGCCTTCAAATTCGCATCAACCTGTAAATCCATTCCATCAAGCTATCATCTCCAATTTTTGAAAAGAATTAAAGTTTAAATTGTGATCTGGATATTTTTTTCATTCTCAGAACTTTGATTATGAGAGATTTACTGTTGTGAGATGCCATATATGCATTTGAATTTTTCAGATATGACCTCTACAGTTGTTAAACAAAATCTGCGGTAGGAGATTCCACAATGCTGCCCAACACTCTTGTAAATGTGATGAAAATATGTTGGGATACAAATCCTGATAAGAAAACAGAGAAATTAAGCAACAAGTTCCTTCGGGCTCAGAATTCATGAGGCTATCGCAAGAGAAACTAGAGAATACCTGAACAAAATTGAGATTGTGTGAATGTAATTTGTAGAATCATTTGAAAAATACGTAGTTTAGAGGAGATATCAGTTTTTCAAGAAGTTGAGTTTGGTTTCGAATTGATATCAAATGCTCCATGCATGTGGCAATTTATGAACCTATTCAACCAACGATTAATTCTGTTGCCAGAGCAAAAGCCAGGAAATGCATATATGTTTTGACACCCGTTTTTAAAATGAATTTTATGAGCAAACCAAGGTGAATTAGAAAAAAAATAAAACATGGGTTTTTTTGGGAACGGGGGAAATTATATAATTTGCGAGCGATTTTTTGGATTTTGTAACCATTTGGGAGAAAATTAAAGTTCTTCAAAGCTCCGTTTTGCAGACTGCATGAGGAAAAAAATGGTTTTTGCACAATGAAAAGTATGAGAACATCATTCAAATCAAATTCTGCTTTGATTTCGCCCATGATCCGGTTTCCCTGATCTCCAAGAAAAAGAATCCGAATTGAAAACAAAATCTATTGGATCCACATGGTTTGAGGAATCCACCGTACACATCCACTGCCAAATGAATGATCTCATTTTGTGTTGTCAGTTGTGATTTTAGGCAACAATAATCAAAGTATAATAAAATATAAAAAAAGGGTCATTGTTTCATAAGGCTTTTTGAAGCCTCCACATTTACAATTTTATATATTTCTTAGATTCCCAGCTTGTTATTGTAAACTTCAATTTTTCTTAAATTTACCTTTAGTTGTTATTTTCCTTAAATAATAATAATAATAATAATAAAATAGTATAAAATAAAAATAAATTAAAAAATTTATTGTATCAATAAAATAAGTAGGGTATTGTTTGTTTTTTCTGGAGGAGGTACTAATTGATTTAAATGACAAGAGTAATTATTTTCATAGCCGTGTATATTTAACTTTCTTTTCAGGATTTTAGTTACGAAACTGTGAACATTCTGCAGCTAAACATCAATTTTGCAGTTGAAAAAATTCACTGTTTCACCCAAATTTTAAATGGGCCTAACTTTCTCATCCGACGTAGGATTTCGATGATTCAAGCGTCATTGGAAAGATATCGACCAGATATACATAATGGGAAAACTATCATCAAAGTTTGAAACATCAAAAAATGAAGAAATTTCTAAAAATACACAATAGGTAACTTGAGGCACTAATTTCGAAATAGGTATAATTTTTTTTGGTTTTCCTTTGTGAACTTGTTTTATTAGTACCAATTCTATGCTCTTTTTATAAATGTCATAACCAGAGAGATTGATCACCTCTCTCTTTTGATAATATTACATTCCATTGCAGAAGAAGTACTAGTTTTATTTTGCAGGTTCCAGGAGGAAGGAAAGATGACTACAAGCGAATAGTGTCTCTCTCAGAGACCACATTTCTTTTACAAGAAGATGATTAGCATCAAAGAAAGAAACATCATTGCATGAGCATATGCTAAGAAAATCAGATCCAACACTTGCAAGCCTTTCAAATTCTAGTGTTTCCATTGCATCCATGCTTCCTCAGTGAAAAAACATTCACCTCATTTCCATTTACATTCGCTATTGCATTTCTACTTATTCATTCAATAAAATCCTCGTTTCATTTTCCTTCACTGCTCATTTTTTTTTCTCTTACAGTCATTATATTTTCCTGCCCTTCTTTCACTAACTTGTAACACAACAATAAAACCATTCAGCTCCTCTACAAAGCTGATTCATTCCATTTCCATTTTCATTTTGTCAAATAAACCTTAATCCACTGCAAAAAATTTCATCCATAGTCCTTCAAAAATTATTCTTTCATGCTCGCGTTAGACGATGGAGGATTCCATAAGGCCTCCCTTCTAACAAGTCCTGGCCTATCGACATCAACACATTATATAGGTCCAAGACTAGAGTCCTTATTAGTACCTTGAGGCTTGTATGCATTAATGACAAGTTCTCTCGCTGACAATCATGGGAATACATCAATGTCCCTTGATCGTCATATCTTTCAAATGGCTTGACATCAGCCCATCTATTTGCACTTCCCAAGATGTACTTAGGTACCTTGGCATTCATTGACATTAATGGTGAGTTTTCTTTGCATCGGTTAACGACATTCATCAATGGTTGGTAATCCAATGACTTCTCTTCATGCTCAACATCAACACATTTATTCGCATGACTAGAATTGTACCATCGAATTTTGTAGCGATTGAAGACTACATCATTTCAGCAGTTTGCAGTAGGAATCAATTTTTATCAGCAGCAATAAAGATCCCAATCTTATCATCAACACAAAGAGAACAAATAAGCAGATCGAATTCCTTTGTTTTACATACTTCATGATCCAACAACATCAATAACCAAACTCTTTAGTACACACATGCAACTCATCCATTTCCAAAGGGTAAGTTAAGGTATGTCATTTTCTAACTTTTTACCATAGAATTCCTTGAAAAGCTAGAATGATAATTTTTGGAAAAAACACTTCTTTTCCTGATTTTTTTACCAATACCATCAGTTGAGAGGGGGGGGGGGGCTGTGGGGTGCGTATGATGGGGGTACATTCATATTCATATTTTTCTACATTCATATCACATTCAAAAGCCCACATACTTTCAAAAGATATTAACTATTACATTATTATTATGAACATACAATGGCTTTTCAAAAGTACTTAAAAGATAATTGGATATAAACACAATCATGGTTGTCACATAATAACCAACCATGATGCAATTCAATAGAAATATACTTTGCAACAATAATCAAAGTATCATTATGCAAATTTCAAAAATCAAAATCGAATGCAACAACAAAATATGGTTGAAACACAAGAACCAACCATGTTGCAATTCAACTAAAAGACTTTGCAGAAGTATGAAGTTATCAAATGATATCATGCAAAGTTAAGCCAAATCTCAAAGGATAAAAAAGAATTAATGTAATAGATTGCATGAGGACATGCAATAGCTTCAGTTGGGGGGTATGTTGGGCCTTGAAATTGTTATTTACCTCCATTACATTTTCACTCATATTTCCATATTATCACCTTCACTCCACCTCCATTTCACTACATTTACCTTACCATTTTCATTATTGGGTTACATTTATGTTTTTCCAAACTTTATTAATTCTTAGTATTTTCAAGTGAATTTGTGGTTAAAAATTAGAAAATAATATGCACATACTTATACCTTTTTTTCACGAGGGGAAAGCTCACGGGAAACCCGGGCGTACTTCCCCAGAATTTCTGGATGGTACATGCGGTAAACCGTTCGACAGACTTTTGGCGCCTGACCCCAAAGGACTCAAGGATCGAACCCGTGACCTCCCTCAACGGAGAGGCCCACGTATTGGCTCACTACCACTTGAGCTAACCCTTGGGGCTTCACATACTTATACCTAACAAGTGGAATGAGTTTGTTTCCATCTGTAGGTCAAAAAGAAGCTTCTAGAAGGGTCTTATGTGGCCTCCTAAGGCAAAATTCGAATTTGAATAGAGAAGATCATGGGATCATGAGGATATGTGTCTCATTTCCTATTTGTATTGCAACTCTAAGAGGGCACATGTCTTATCACTTCCTATTTGTATTGTAACTCTAGAGATATATGGAGGAATTCATGGATTCTCATTAATGAGATAGCTTCTCATCTTTTTGTATAAATAGGGGAAGCTTTCTCCTATCAAATCATGTGTAAAATTGGAGTTATGCTCAAGCTTTGAATATAGAATTAGATTATGGCATCTTACTCATGAATGTTCCTTCATTTTGACTTGGTTTTACTTACATATGGAGCATCTAGATTTACCATCTCTCATACTTTTAGATCAGGTACCTAAAATGTTTGAAATTCACTTGCTTTTATACATTAAAGTTTATTTGCTTTCCTAGTATTAGTTTTAGAATGACTGTGTAATATTTGTTTTCTAAAAACATTTCAAAAGGATAGATTTATCTATTTTCCAATTGGATTAAGTTTGAGGCAATAAAGCTCACAGTTATTTAGTCTCCTTTCATGTTCTGTTATTTACTTTCTTAGATCAAACTATCAATTCATTGTATAATTGAATGTTCCTAAAAGATAAATCTAAGAAGGTGATAATTCCAAATTAGGTGATTGAATGTTCAACCTATGCAATAATTGAGCTTTAATTTTACATGCTTTTACATTGTTTTCTAGATTAATATCCCCAGTCAATTGTATAATTGGAAAGATCAGGCCAAGAAAATGACTTGTCATACTTCCAAATTGGGTGATTGAATGTTCAACCTATGCAATCATTGAGCTTTGCTTTTACATGCTTTTACATTTTTTTCTAGATTTAGATCCTCATTCAATTGTATAATTGGGTGTTCTTAAAGATCATTTCAAGAAGGTGATTTTATCATATTTCTAAATGCTCGAATATTTAACCTATGCAATTATTGAGTTTTTCCCTTTGCATGCTTTAATTGCTTTCCTATATTTAAAGACTAAAGTATAATCGGTGGCTTATACATCATCTCAAGAGGGTTATTCTATCATACTCTCATATTGGATGCTGGAGTGAATGAACATACCTTAGTTGTTTTCCTTTACGTGCTTTGAAATGATTTCTTAGATTAAAATTTCAATTCTTGCAAGTGTGATTGCGTGCGCTATATTTTCTTTTGAATTTGTTTTCTTTCATTTCATTACTTAATTTCATAGGTTAGTTGAATTTTATTTTCATTATTTTATTTCATAGATTAGATAAATTGGTTTTCATTATTTTGTAGTTAGATTGATCTAAACTGAAAGACAATTTCTAGCACATACAGTGCACGCATGCTTCAAAAGTTTACGAAACACCTAGGTTGAAAAATTAAATGACAAGCAATTATTTTGCCCCAACAATAATTATCCCTGACATTCTCAGATTTCTCTTATTAGCAGTAACCAACCAATTGAATGGATGCTACCTCTCTGCCTTGAGAAAAATAATCACCAACAAAACAAGAACATACTAAAATATATGATAAATCATTGATTGAAGAATCAATTAATGCACAAGGAGTAGAGGAAATGCATCATCCATGTATATAAGCAACAAAGAAAAAGATGCCCAGATAGGGTTTCAGGTATCAGTCAAAATACCCTCTAATTTTAATACACTGGTAAATATCAAGGATGAATTCAAATAGTTCGAACTCACCTCTGTTGTTGCGATTTCCAAGTCAAGCATATCCTCCTCACTTTATGTCCTTCATGCTTTCCTTATATCTTGCCATCAATACCCTTAGATTTTTTTCATCCCTTACTACTCGCTTATTTTTCAGAAGTCTTATTACTTGGTATTTTTGACTTCATTCACCGAGTTTAGTTTTGAGTTATAACACAACTTGTGGGTGAAGACGTTCTTTTCTTGGTAATCTCACCAGTCCCATTTCATTTCTCCAAAAATCCAGTTCTCTCCTCCCTTAAGCCCCTGTATCTCCGTGTATTATCAAATCCATATCGCCTCCAAAAAAATATTCTCGGGACATCCCCTCTTACCAAAATGTAACCGCTCCCTCCCCTCCTTGAGTCCCTCCCTCCACGTAGGTAAATTGCATTATGAAAGATCATGAGGTGAGGTTAGTTGGTTTTTTTTGCCTCGCTGGCCAAAGATATATATTTTTTCAACCAATTATATACTACCTAGTAAATGTTTAGCTTCAGATTATTTAAGATTGTTGGTCTTGTAACTCCCTAGAGTCTTATTGGCCAATGATCTCGTGCCACTTGATTATTTTTCCTTGCATCCCTCCTTTCAGCCTCTTTTGGTCCATGATGACCACAAGTCCTCCAAGCAACAATCCCCCTTCGACCTTGGAATATATGTCCCATGACCCAGTCCTCTCTTTTTTTCCAATACTTACCTTATTTAAAATCCATGATGCAAATAATTGAGGTGGGAGGGGATTTTTACCTTATTTAAAATCAATGAAGGAAATAAATGGTGGGGGGGGAGGGGAGGGATGGGGTGTTGTCACATTTTTAGTGTGTATTCTTTTATTATTTAAATGTAGGTCATGACCAGTGTTATCAGAACTGATGGAACCTAATTATCCATCAGTTTCGATCGGGTTGTGGGTAAAACTAGTTTGGTTCAAGGTCTGGAACCAAATATAATTTAAAAATAGAAAAACAAGAATTTTTGAGTGGGGCAGTGTAATATTCAAGCCTATGGCTCTTGAATCCTTATCCAATTCATGGTATTGTTCTCCTTTATTTTTTTATTTTCATCCTTTTACTTAAATTTTTAACATTATCATGAAATTATTGAGGATGTTTAAGAGTGGTTCCAACTTTATTGGATTTAATATGGAGAAAGAAAATTTGTAGAGCTCACTCAAAATCTAGTAGACTTAATAGTTTTTCAGGATTTCAAGATTGGGGGGATTTCATACGAGGGTATGGAACTAATATTTAATCAAGATCACCAAGCCCCCTCTATGTACCCTGATGTTAGTGGCGATGGTTGTCAAACTCCTTTCTCATGACCCTATAAAAAAAAGTATCCATCGCTCAAACAAAATCTTGACTCGACATGCTATATTTTTGCTATCTTATTTTAATGCTAGTGTGATATTGATGACAAATATCCCAATAGAGGCAATGAATATGATGATATGTATGCATTTTTTGTAGCATGATTTTCTCTTTTAATGCTAGAACCTATTTTTTGATGTATTTTCGTTTCAGAGATGAATTTTAAATGATGCTATTTTGGTTATGTGCACCCTTACATGCTATATAAATGAGAAGTTTTGCTTGTTTGTGTATAAACATGCTATATAAATGAGAAGTTTTGTTTGTTTGTGCATAAAAATAATATATAAATGAGAAGTTTTTCTTGTTTGTGTATACATGCATTGGACTCATATGGGATGCACATTAATATATATGTTTTTCTCTAAAATTTGAATGTTGTGTGTTTTTGGTCGACCAATTTTTTGGTCTAGTATTTTAGTGGTTCTGGTCTAGTTTCAACTAGTTCTCTGTTCACCAGTTTGGTTCTGATAAAATTGGTCATGACTTTATCACATTATATAACTGCATTGATTATGTTGACTTACCATTTTACATGATGGCACTATTTTTACATGGAAATTTAATTATCCAGCCAATGCTTTTAGACCTGTAGTTTCCCTCAAAGGGCATACCTTGCCTGTTGTCTCAATGGTCTCAGGGGTAGGAATAATCTACTATGCTTCCATGGACCACACAATAATGGTATGTTTATTTGCTTCTTGTCCACTACTTTTATTTGTATTTTTTTGCACAATATGATACTTTTTTTTGGGCGGCTGAACTCGTTAATAGAAGCAAAAATGAACATTGCTTTCCTTGCAAGATTTGATGTTTTTCATGCACCTGTAGTTTTAGAAAATGAATTATGTACCCAATTCTAGATGAGTTTATATTTGACATTTGTAAGCAAATTCACAGGTTTGGGATGTGGAAATGTAATATCCCAAAATGGAATAATGCATTGATACACAAACACAATATTTGTAACACAGAAAATGTAGATGTAAGTTTACGATCAACACATATATAGATAGAATAACTGAGCCATTTTATTCATAGAAGATGATTCAGTTACAACAATGTATAAAAATGAAGGTACTCTAGCCAAAGAGATGTCCTAAAATGTCCCTTCAAACATGCTATAACAAGCATTGCGTAACTAGAGAGCTGTAGGAAGCAATACTGCGTTGTCCCTTCAACAGATAATGAACATGTGACTGCTGGCTGAAAGGGAAATGTAGATATATGGAGGTTAGGAGCTCTAATGATGCCAAGATTCAAGATCTGGCCAATGTGATGGAAACCCAAGATAACCCAGAAAGGAAATTCCAGATCTATGAGATTGGAAATTTACCCTCTTGGGGTTTGATCCATGGTCTGCTAGGTTATGCAGATCTAAAGCTAGATCTGATAATATGATCACTGAAATATGATGTACAACTAGATCTAAGCCTTGAGGGCTGATCCCTCCTTCATATCTCCGAGCAAGAAGCTTGAGATCTTGTCTCTTCTTCCTCCTCCTCTAAATGTAGCAACTGAAGATGCAGTTGCTGGGAAAAATATGTTGTACAAGAGGGAGAGACTCAATGCCTGCTGAAATTTGCTGCAATAAGCTATAGGTTTATGGAAACAGTGATGGCAAGGTGAGGGGATGATCCCTCACAAGATTCCTAGCTTAAATGCTAGAAACTTCCTTCCTCCTATGGATCTACAATGATGGATTGCACAATCCTTGATGGAATTGCTACTGATAGGAGGTCAATAAATTTTGGCCTGATGAAAAATCTGAAATGAGGCTTCGGTAATGCTAATCTTGAAGTCCAAGGTGATAGGAATAATCCTTCACTGGTTCTCCACCTAAAATAATGAAGACAACCTCCTCCTCCTCAACTGATCTTCAGAAATAACGTAATTTCTGAATATGGATGTTCTGGAGAGAGTTGGAACAATATGGAACCAATGCCTGATGATGAAATAGAAGCTCAAAATAAATTCCCAGAGTAGGCACACAAGTTCCCCGTAGGTAAGGGTGGGATTCCCGCTTGGGAACACCCTGTGTTAAACAACACTGCAGACTTAGCTAAACAATAGAAGAGTGCATGGAATGTCAAAAGACAACTCCAGATCTAAACATATCATCAAATCATAAACTAAAGCCTGCCTTCTATGTTTCCTTCATCTCCATTATATAGTTTGTGAATCTTCTCATGCATTGGCCCACCTCATAACTGCGTTGTACATGTGGACATAGGTCTCCATGTTGACTGTGTTGTGTCTCCATGTTGATTGTGTTGTCTCTCCATGATATCCATCATGTGTGAATGTAATGATCACCCTCTATATCATGTGTGCATTAATGCACCACTTCCTCCATCATCTCATCATGACTGTTCTATGATATTACATTTGATTCCTTCCATGATCTTATTTGACTATTTCAACCTCCATGATCTATCTCATTAATGAGACATGATCTCCACTCCTTTCACATTAAGTAGCTGCTCCACTACTCCATTATGTAGATCTATATTTGAAATATCCACATACATACATCAAAAGTGGATTTTATTTATCTTTGGGGTTTGTGGGTCCCTCCACCCTCTTATTTACTTAATTAATTATGAAAATTAAGAACTCTAATATTCCAATTATCTTGTGGAAAAATTTGGAATATTACAGGAAATTTTTCAATGTATACAAATCGTGAAGGATCACAAATCAGTTTTAATGTCTCTTCTCTGTTGGGATGACTATCTCTTACCTTTATCATTAGACAACATAGTGAAGGTAAGGAAGGCTTCATCATTTTTCCTTGTATCATTCGGAAAATAAAATGGTTCACAAACTTCATTGGAGTTTCTAACTCATCAAATGCAATGCAGGTATGGGCCGCTACATCAAGTGGAGCCTTGGCAGTGACTTACACTCATGTTGGCTTGAAGGGTCCTAACCCAGGTTTAGATTTACGGTTTTCCAACAAACCTATATACTACTGTCCCTTTCGGCAGTGGCCTACTTGCACAGGCCAAGGTCTCACCATAAGTAGCATGGGAGGGTGCTGGAACCAGGTTTCTGCACCTGAGAGAAAGAGAGTTAAAAGAGGCAGCCTTGTTAAGATCTATCAGATTTGCACAGGAGAAATCTCATCACAAAAACTTTAACAGTAAACGTGCAGAATGCAAAGTTCATAAACCCACAGATAGCATAAATAAGCAACTATTACTAATAAGATCTTAGTAATACCTTCGCATCCACGTGCACATCGATATTGATCAACAAATTGAATCACTGTAATATCATGAACATAGCCAGTTTATAACACAGAGATACGATCAAACAGGTTTATCATCCATTAACTTCCAAAATCCACTTACAAAACTAATTCCCAGCCCGCGCACACAGCCAGTGGGGTTCGCACACAGTAGGACTGAGGATCTCCCTGCACACAGCTAGCCAGAGTCTTACCCAAATACAACCCAAAAAAGATCTCAACGGTTCGCAACTAGCATCAATCAATCTTAGCCTACCTCTAGACTCAATCTACCCATCAACTTATAGCACCTTAGCCTATGCTATCCTATGGTCCGCAAACCATGGTTTGCAGACCCTAGGTCTACCCTTTTTACTCATTACAATTCATTGGGGTTTTGACCCACCCCAATCCCCCTTCACTAGATCAAATATTACAGAAATATTACAAAACATGGAAAAAATTGGGGCTAGGAAACCCTGTTCCAACAGCCCCCCCAACACAATCTTGTGACTCATCCAGATTCACAGCGCCAGTGGGGTCTTCATCTATTCCTTGAGCTATTCCAGTGTGGTCGTGAGTGGAGGAAAAATGCGAAGGATTTGTGCTACAACAGTATGCGCGATGTCCACCAGTTTCTGTGAGGTCATTCCTTCCATAGCAGCAGTGACACTATCGAGAGTATGGTTCAATTGTTTCACCACCTTGTCTAAGTCCTGGGATAGATTGAGGAATTCATCTGACCATGGTGTGAGATGGTCACTAAGTACCTGTTTCTTGCGCAACAACCCCATAATTTCTGTGCGAAGTACATGGCTGGTCCTGAGATGGGATAAGCGCTGGGCTGGGACTAAAGTGGGCATCGTAACTTCCAGCTGATCAAAGGCTTTCTCCTTTTGCGTTAATTCCTGACTGATCTCGCGGAGGAGAGGGTTGTGCTGTACTTTGGGACCATAATTCCATAGCCTGCTCAAGCAGAGTGACACCCTGACTGATCTGCGTCGTAATAGTGGTCGTGGCTTCTGTAACTAATGTGGCTCGCTAGGTGCGTACCTCCAGAGGAGTCTCCGACTGTAGATTGGCCTGTAAAGATAAGAGTTGAAGTTCAAACTCAGCCCTGGCAACCTGTACCTCAGTCTGGGATGCCTTCAAGGCAACGGCCAATCCTTCAACCTTGGCTTGGGGCTCAGCCAAGGCAGGAATGACATCTGGCATGTCCTCACATAGCCTGTTGATCAGTTGTTTTGAGGCAGCTTACTGCGCGATGGTGGCGACGTGCGCGACCTAGATTTGAGTGACTTCAACAGCTTTGGTTAGAATGTTCTGCTCGACTGTGTTGAGGTGATGTTGTACTCAGAGTTTGTGTTGTTTGATTTCGCTGGTGACAACGGTGAAAAATTCTTGCAGTTGCGCACCGACCAATCAACCAAACTCAAGGCCAATGGAGGAGCATACCTGGACTTGGGTGCACAAATCAGCGGGTTCCAAGACAAAGGCAGCACCAGGGAGGGGGCAGATCTGGGTATCTGCGACAGTGGCTAGGGCTGTAATGGGGGCCAACGAGCACATAAGAGTCTACCTCGCTTGATCTATGCTCGCCTGATTCTACCTCGCTTGATCCACGCTCACTTGAAGTGTGTCTGCTTTGAGTTGGAGGGTATGCAACTCATCTTGTAAAACATATACAACAACCTTTTGTTATTCCTCCCAAATATTCCATCGATCAGTAGATGCAGTGGTGACAACATTGGAAATCTGATCAAGGTCATCCTCCGTGAAGGTAACTTCTATGGTGGTGCCAGTCTTAGTGGCCTTACGTTTTTTTTCTAGGCCCATGAGACAATTCGCAGAGCCACTTAAGGGTGTGCCAGACGGACGTACCGGTGTCATCAGCATCCTTTATGTGGTGATCTGGCGCGGAGTTTGGTTCTGGTTGCGTGGTGGTGCTTCTGGGGGTCACCTGCGGCGTGGATGCTGGAGGCACATAATCTGTTGTTGGGCCAAGCAGAACGGTAGGCTTGAACACTACGGGGGGGCCAGATGCACCTGTTGCATCTAGGGAAATTGGCGGAGCGACGACCTTCCACTCTGGCGGCCAAGTGGCGATTACCTGTTCAATTTCAGCCTTAGTAGTCATGTATGGAAGATTATGCCAATTGTGAGATTTTCGGGCCCGAATTTGCACATTTTGCATGGTTATATGAAATGCTGCTATTTTCTTATACTTGGCATAGATGGCCAGGGATAGACACGGTTGGGAATAAATGGCCATATAGATAGCCATATCGTAGAATATCCAGAAGAACTTGTTTTCCTCCACCCGCTTGGGATCCTTCGAGTCCCACAGGCTGGAAAACTGTGCCCCTTCGCTCATGCCAAGCTCAAGAGGGGGGAAGACCGCTTCTTTCGAGGTCTCCCAAGAAATTAAGATGATTGTTAGAATCAACCACGAGTAGTATAACACTTTTCCATGCTCCTGAGCCTCGCGCACATTGTCGAGAAATTCTTCAACCAAGTATTGGGACCAATTGTACAGACTCCCTTTTCACATTGGCTAGCGATTGAATTACATGAGCAGGGACAGTTGCAGACTGACATTTTCGCATCAATTTGCAGCCAAGCAGTAAAGTGCCCATGCACGTGCTCGGGTCTTGGATGGTATTAATCAAGAAGCCTCGCTTGTTGTGTTCGACACCGTACTTCTTTCGGACAACGTCGGTAGTATGGTGCTCAAATTTCTTGCCTGTTCCATCCCTAGGGTCGGGCCCATTCATAGGGATGCCTGTGATGTGGTTAATGAGGGAAACATCAATTGGTATGCAACCTTGGAGCCACAAGCAGCCATCATGGACAAGTGCCAGAAGTTTGCGAACAATGAGGTTGGTTATGTTGTAGCATCCAAAATGGGGAAGGCACAGCAAGTTCAGGATGCCTGTCCTGGCTAATCCCGTGACCCAAAGCATTGGCTCGACTTTGGGCACACCATCTTCAATCACCAGTTCCAAGTATAATTGCAGATCTAATGAAGGAAAAGTGTCCAAGTTTCCTAGATCATGGTCGTCGAAATTTATGTTAGGAAGCTGTCCGAACATATCTCCCTGCTGGGGCACTTCTTCGGGGACCAAAGGCATTTGAAGATAGGAACATAAGACATCTACATTGGGCATACGGGCTACTGTTCTGCGTGACGGAACATGAGGGGGTAACCAAGTCAGCGGAGTCACCTGTAGGCCTTCTACTGCGAGCGCCATTGGGTTCAAGGGTGCAGTGGGTGATCGCTTCTTAGGCACCTTCTGGGGGAACGCCGAATTAGAGGGGAAGTACGAGGCTTCCCACTAGCCCATTTCATCTGTTTAGCCTTTCCCTTTCCTTTTCGGGGTGCTGAAGTCGAGCCAGTTTCTTCTGTTGCAGGGGTGACCTCTCGAACCTCATTAGATCCTATTTCTTCAAACATTGTGTCAAGCAGAGGCACATTTGGGTCGGTAGTAGTCATGCTTGCTTGAAATATGAATTCAGCGTGGCTACCGTTAGACAGCGGAGCTTGCTTAGTCATGCGGCCGACAGGTAGACATAAACAATGGTATATACCGGAGAGGCCGAGGTGTGGAAAACATGAGCAACAATTGAATCCCATAGAACAAATAGTCCTGAGCTTATAGCGTCCGTTAGAGAGAAATGGCTGTCGGACCCTTAATTGCCTTCCATCATTACGGAAACGGTAAAAATTCCTCGTAAATCGCCTCATTAATTGCCAGTTACCTATGTCATTAAAAGTGGAGCGCGGGATTCCATGATCTTGCTCCAACCCAACGGGTAGTTTTGTCCATTGAACGCAGTACCTGTGCCTATCTCACACCCCTCTGTGCTGCCAGTCCTGCGCATCATCCCTGCGCATCCATGCCTGTGCACCATCCCTGTGCATATGTTCCTGCACATCCTCCCTGTGTTCAATGTCCATGGTACAACTACTATGGTCATATAGTCATTTGATCAGCACTGCGGAGTCCCGGTAGGGCTTTAGCCAACTTCCATTAACATATCCTAGTAGGGACTCTCCACGTAGTGTGGCCAGTATGATTGCTCCGCCTTTGGTAATTTCTTTGACCACATATGGACCTAGACAGTGCTGTCGAAATTTCCCTGGGTGTTTCACAAACTGGCTATCATATAGTAGGACCAATGCGTCCTTCGAAAGGTCTTTCTGCCGGATATGGAAATCGTGCCACGCTTTCTCCTGTGGCTTCTGAACCTGTTGGTGAAAGTGGGCGATGACCTGGTCTTCTTCCAATGTTACTAGCTGTGCCAAGCACTCCTCCATAATGTCGGGATCGACCATATTTGTGAAGGCCAAGATGCGCAAGCTAGGAACAATGTATTCCATAGGCATAACAACTTCCTTTCCATAGACTAGCTGGAAGAGTGTTTTTCCCATGAGCTTCTTACACATGGTTCTGTAGGCCTAGAGGACAGAGGGGATGTACACGTCCTGTTGGCAATATGATGCAGAGTGTTGTCCTTGATGGCAACCTACTTGATAAAGTTTATGGCAACCTATTTGATGAAGTTGTTCTTGATGGAAACCTATTGAACTTGATGGAAACCTACTTGATGAGTTAAGGGGGAGATTGTTGGCAATGTGATACAATGTATTGACTTTGATGGAACCTACTTGATGAAGTTGTCCTTGATGGAAATGATGAAAATCTGATGTATCTACAGATCTGTTCAGAAGTAGCAGAAGAAAGGAATTCAGAAAGTGCCAGAATAATGTTGAACAAGGTATGTCACAAGGCATACGCGGTTTTATCAAGGCAAAGTCGTGTATGTACGCGTAAATGAACGTGCCAAGTCGCGTATGCCAATTTGCGCTCTAATTTTATAAAGCCAGGGGGAATTACCATGGTATTGGCCCAAAGTATTGAGCGCTTGATTATCTATTTGATTCTGTCCAGGAATACCATCAACGGTTGAGTGGTTTTGACTCATGGTATTGATAAAGGCCAAATCTATTTAAGGGGAAGAAAATCATAGTGCAAAGAGAGGAGCAAGTGTTTGGGCTTTAATGAATACTTCACTCTGAAGTATATCTGCATGGTTGAACTCTGTTCTTAATTGATAGATCTGAATCTATGATGCACCTATGAATATGATGAAGGTTCAAGATCTCTAGAGCTAGAAATGATGAATCTCTAGGATGATCTGAAAAGAAGTGATGAAGACCTGGCACAAATCTGATGAAGAAATTGAAAAAAATCTGGGTAAGTTCATAGATCTGATCTGTTCTGCAAAATTTTATCTTTTATAGATCTTTACGCAGGTTCGTTTCATGAAAAGCGCGTGTATACGCGGATTTGATTCAATAAAAGCGCGTATGGGAAGTTAGGGTTTTCTAAGAAATGCACAGATGTATACGCGGGTCTGATTAAATAAAAGCGCGTATGGAATCTGAACTAATGATTGCTCAAGGTTGAATTTGTTTCTGCATATCTATTCTGAAGTCTGGGTTATCTCTGATATTCTGGTTACAGTGGTTTCACTGTTTTGTTTGAAGCATTGGGCGAAGTATATTTGTTGATAAGTGAAGAGTTGTGTTGAAGCTGTTTGATCCAGTTTGAAAATTGATGAAACGTGGTCTGCAGTGGTGCTAAGGGTCGAAGCCTTTAGTGAGGGGGTAGTAGCTCCCTTCCAGTGGTAGCTGGTAAACGAGAGCAGGGGGTTGTAGCTCCCTTCCGGGAGAGGCTGGTAAACGAGAGCAGGGGGTTGTAGCTCCCTTCCAGGAGAGGCTGGTAAACAAGAGAAGGTTGTAGCCTTCTGCAAGTGGGTGCCTACATGTTGGTATGAGTCTGCGCTAGTATATGGTTGTAAGAAGTTTTCTTTATAATAAATATTAATGACTGAGACGACGGCAGCGGTGGTTTTCTCCCGACTTGGGTTTCCACCTTAAATCCTGGTGTTCATGTGTGTTGCTTATGTGGGATGGTTTATTCTGTTTTTACTGATTCGTAGCGTATGGTTTTTGAGAAAAGAAAAGTAAAAATTTTATCAGTTAGCTCTAAATACTGATTCACCCCCCCCTCTCAGTATTTTTCCCAACAATTGGAATCAGAGCAGGTCCTTTTGAAAAAGCTTAGCCGCTAGAAGGAAGATCAAGCAAGATGAGAAATCAAGATGGAAAAACATCTATCAAGCCTCCGCTCTTTAATGGAAGCAACTTAATCTTCTGGAAAACAAGGATGAGATCCTATCTTCAGTCTATGGGAACAGATGTATGGGCCATTGTTGAACAAGGATATCAATATCCAGCTACAATACCAACAGATCCGACTGAAAAGAAGAATTATGAATCAAATGCAAAGGCGGTCAATGCTATAACGAGAAGTCTGATTGAATCTGAATTTTTCAAATTCATGCAGCTAAATACAACAAAGGAAATGTGGGACAAAATCATTCTAAGTTATGAAGGTGATGCAAAGGTAAAAAGTGCAAAACTGCAAACTCTTAGAATTGAATATGAAAATTTGAAGATGCATAGTGATGAGAGTATTGCCAGTTTCTTTTTACGTGTTGATGATGTTGTAAATCGTATGAGAAATCTGGGAGAAACAATAACCGAATCAAGTTTGGTTGAGAAAATTTTAAGATCGCTAATAACAAAATTTGAGTCAAAAGTTTCTACTCTTGAAGAAAAACAGGATCTTCAAAATCTTACTGTGGTACAACTTCATGGCATACTAACCGCATATGAAATGAGAAGAGGAGGACCATATGAAGTCAAAGAGGCTGTCTTCAGAGCTTCTACAAAAGGGAAATAAGTACAAGAAGCAGAAGGATCAGGATATATCTCAGAAGAAGATGAGGCAAATTTTGTAAAGAAACTTCAACTTGGCACAGGATGGTTCAGAGGTAAGCTTCCTTTCAAATGTTTTGAGTGTGGAAGAATTGGTCATTATGCTACTAAGTGTCCTCATAAAGAAACACCTGCAAAAGGGAAGGAAGTATCAAGAAGGAATAAGAATCGGTTTAACACTAGAAAAAGTTACTATACTTATGAAGACAGTGATGGGTTATCTGATAGTGAGGAAGAATGTGAAAAAGATCTTAGACTTCTCATGGCATTTGAATCTAGAGAAGAAAATGATACTTTTGTGGATGCTCTAGAGGACAATGAATTTCTTGAAGAAAACAATCAACTCAAAATACGCTTAGAAGAAAGTAAAATACTCTTAGAAGAAAGGAAAATAACCATAGAGACTCTAGAAAAGCAGGTTGAAGAAGCAAAGAAACACATTGAGAAATTAGAATGTGAAGTGGTAAGTCTAAGAAAAGATTTTGAGAAAGTAAAGACTCTGAATCTTAGATTTGCTAAAGGATCTGAAACCTTAGATGAGATTATCAAGGTACAACGTTCTCCTCTTATAAAGACAGGTCTTGGATATACCGGAGAATATTCTCAGGCTTCAACACCAAATTATCTAAAAGCAGCTACAGCTGGTTTACAAAATTCTGCCACTCAGCAAGGGAATAAAGAATATTTACAGGTAAAGCATGATCATCTCAATTCAAATAACACTAACAGGAATATCTCTCAAAGAAACACCAATCAACAGGTAAATCCAAGTAGAAGATTTCATGATTGCAAAAATTTCTTCTTCAATGGACAATGTTTCTCATGTCACAATTTTGGTCATAAAGCTGTTCAATGTGTTGCATATAAAACCATCATGACTAGAGAAGCAAGAAATAAAAGGATTGAATTTGAGAAGAATACCTAAAACAACTTTTCTCCTCTTCTAAATGAAGTTGAATGTGCTTATTGCAATAACTTTGGGCATGAAGAATCTGAATGCAGGAGCAAAGCTCAGCCAAAAGAGCATTTTCCGTCAAATTTCGAAGTATGGAAAAAGAAGGAATTACAGGTTGAAAATTGTGGCATAGCGTTATTTGCAGAAGGTGAAGAAAATCAATGGTACATTGATAGTGGATGCTCAAGACACATGACAGGTGACAAAAACAAACTTCTTGCATATAGTGCTTTAGAAAAGGAAAAGAAAGTTACATTTGGAAATGATACTCCTGCTGTAATTAAAGGAAAAGGGTATGTGTTTCTAAAAGAAAAGGTGAAGGCTAATGATGTCATGTATGTGGATGGTTTAAGGCATAACCTGTTAAGTGTAAGTCAAATGTGTGATCAAGGAACTGAAGTTGTCTTTAGTTCAAAAGAATGTGTGGTCTGTGATCTTGATACAGGTAAAACAATTATAAAAGGAAAAAGAACTCCAAGCAACCTGTTTGTATTGAAGAACTGCAAAGAACAATGTTACTTGAGTCAATCTTCAGAAAACTGGCTATGGCATAGACGGTTGGGGCATATAAGCTTCTCTCAAATCAACAAATCAAGCAGACTTAATGATGTTCGTGGTCTTCCCAATATTACTCTACCTGAAAGTATCATATGCAAATCTTGCCAATTCGGCAAGCAGACCAGAGTGTAATTTAATGCCAAGGAAGGATCATCAAGTAGGCCTCTTGAACTCATTCATACTGACATATGTGGACCTATGAGGAAAAAGTCACCTCGTGGTGAACAATACTATATCTTATTTATTGATGATTTCTCTAGAATGTGTTGGATTGGGTTGCTTAAATACAAAGACGAAGAATTTGAGAAATTTCAGATCTTCAAGGCTCTGGTTGAAAATGAATTAGATCTAAAACTCAAATGTCTTAGATCTGATCAAGGAGGAGAATATACTTCAGACGAATTCCTTGAATTTTGTGAACAACATGGCATAAAAAGACAGTTCTCTGTAGCTGGCACTCCACAACAAAATAGCGTAGCAGAAAGAATGAATAGAACAATTCAACAAATGGCTAGAGCTATGCTTGATGATTTTGAAACACCTGACACATTTTGGGGAGAAGCAGCACATACAGCGGTAAACATTCTCAATAAGGCACATGTTCGTGTAAATAGTGACAAAACTACATATGAACTCTGGTATGGTAATTCTCCCTCTGTGAAGCATTTTAGAGTTTTTGGAAGTAAATGCTTTATCAAAAATAATGATGAAAAAATTGGAAAGTTTGAACCTAGAGCGGATGAAGGAATACTTCTTGGTTACTCCTCTACGAGTAGAGCTTATAAATGTTACAATAAAAGACTTCAGAAGATTGTTGAATGTATTGATGTTGTTATTGATGAGTCTCCTGCAGCCCCAAAAGAAGAAAAACAAATAACAAATGAAGATGATGGTGACTTATGTCCCTTTACATCAAATAGCAATGATATAGACAGTGAACCCAATGAAGAACCTGAAGATGATTTATCTGAAAAAGCTCCATCCAGATATGTTCAAAAGAATCATCCATAATCTCAAATTTTGGGAGATAAGGGATAAGGTGTACAAACAAGAAGGACTCTTGTGGGATCTTCTAGCTATCTGGCATTTCTATCCACTATTGAACCACACAATGTCAATCAAGCTAGAAAAGATGAATGTTGGGTTCAAGCCATGAATGAAGAGCTTGATCAAATTGAAAAGAATCACACTTGGGAATTATTACCAATACCTCATAACAAGAATGTCATTGGAGCTAAATGGATATTCAAAAACAAGTTAAATGAGAATGGGGATGTTGTAAGAAACAAAGCTAGACTTGTTTGCAAGGGGTATGCTCAACAAGAAGGTATAGACTTTGAAGAAACTTTTGCTCCGGTAGCTAGACTTGAAGCCATAAGAATGTTTCTTGCTTTTTCAAGCTTCCAACAAATCAAAGTTTATCAAATGGATGTTAAATCCACCTTTCTCAATGGTGATCTAGAAGAAGAAGTTTATATAGAACAACCAGAAGGATTCATTTTGGGAAATGATAAAAATCTTGTTTGTAGACTTAAAAAGGCTCTATATGGTCTCAAACAAGCTCCAAGGGCATGGTATTATCGTCTTGACAAATATCTTCATCAACAAGGATTTTCAAAGGGGTATGCTGATAGCAACTTATACACAAAAACTGAAAATGATAAACTATTGATTGTGGTTGTATATGTTGATGATATCATTTTTGGAAGTAATGAAGAGTCTATGAGTCAGAAATTTTCTTCTGATATGCAGCAAGAATTTGAAATTTCTTTACTTGGGGAACTAACATTATTTCTTGGCTTGCAAGTGCAACAAGCAACAGATGGCATATTCTTATCACAAACAAAATATCTTAAGCAAATTCTGAAGAAGTATGGCATGGAAGAGTGCAAACCTGTAAGTACACCAATGATAACCGGATGTAATCTCAGTTCTCATGATGATTCTCCCACGGTGAATCAACCAGAATACAGATCTATGATAGGAAGTCTACTCTATCTCACTGGGACTAGACCAGACATTATGCATGCAGTTGGGATTGTTGGATGATTCCAAGCTAATCCAAAAGAGTCTCACCTTCAGGCTGTCAAAAGAATATTCAAATATCTACAAGGAACTCAAGACTTTGGACTATGGTATCCAAAGAATGCTGATCTTACTCTTCATGCTTACACTGATGCAGATTGGGCTGGAAATGTTGATGATCAGAAAAGCACTAGTGGTGGTGCATTCTATATGGGGCCCCGGTTAGTTTCTTGGTTCAGCAAGAAGCAAAACTCTATTGCCTTATCTACAGCAGAAGTAGAATATGTGGCTGCCGCATCATGTTGCACTCAACTTCTTTGGATGATGCAAACCTTACAAGACTTTCAAATCAAATGTTCACCTCCTATCTCCATCAAGTGTGATAATACAAGTGCCATCATCATCTCAAAGAATCCTGTTATGCATTCCAAGACCAAGCACATTCCCATCAAGTATCACTCTTTACGTGAACAAGTGCTTGAAAAAAAGGTGAAGTTGGAGTATGTTCCCTCCAAAGAACAAGTTGCTGATATACTGACCAAACCTCTGCCCAGGGAAGCGTTCGAATATCTCAGACAGAAGCTAGGAGTTGTCTCTGCCATGCAGAAAATCAGAACTACTTAAATTCAAAAGATTAAATTGGATATGCGGGTTTCCTGAAAGACAGTCATGTATATACGCGAGTTTATACAAAGAAAACCGCGTATGGTTAGTTGCTGACAAATTTTACTTGGGGTCAGCATTCTTCAGCACAGCTGTAGTGCTGTTTGGTATCTCTGATGATGTTTCAGCTCTTATATTTTTGTTTCATTCTCTGATTTTGGGTAAATATGCCTTGATGATTGGCTAATTGAAAGTGTTCAGGTTGCACAAGCTAAGGAGGAGTTTTGGTCATATGGAAATGATGCATTGGATGCACAGTTTCAGGGGGAGCATTAGCCTTACTAAATGTAATGCATTGTTGGCATTATGATGATTCTGAAATATGATCTCTCTTGAGGTCTTTTTGATATTGGTTATAAAAAGTCATATGTGTAATTTGATGAAAAGGCTATGACCTATGATGTAAATTGTAATATTCAGTCATGTAAAGGGCTCGTTCAAGTTTGTAAACCCACTTGGTTGGGTAGTTGAGTCAAATTGTGTAAACCCACTTGGTTGGGTACTTGAGTCATATATGTAAATCCACTTGGTTGGATCTTTGTTGTAAGTATGAGTCCTTGGTGACAGGAAAGGTCATAGAGTCATATACTTCATTGAATAATATGTTTGAAGATTCAACATGAACTCAGGGGGAGCAAGGTAACTTCAGTGCATATCAGATCTACAGAGCTCTTCTTTCTACATGAGAAGAAAATCCTTGTTTTGGTTTTGATCTGCCCTTTACCCTTGATGTCAAAGGGGGAGAGTAGTATCATGGTGTTTATCATGGTGTTTGAATTGTTTATCATGGTGTTTGAGTAGGGGGAGAATATCATGGTGCTTGCATAATGCTTATAATCATTGTATCTATCTGTTGCGATGATCAAACACCATCATGGTTGCCATCAAGTCCAAAGGGGGAGATTGTTGGCAATATGATGCAGAGTGTTGTCCTTGATGGTAACCTACTTGATAAAGTTGATGGCAACCTATTTGATGAAGTTGTTCTTGATGGAAACCTATTGAACTTGATGGAAACCTACTTGATGAGTTAAGGGGGAGATTGTTGGCAATGTGATACAATGTATTGACTTTGATGGAACCTGCTTGATGAAGCTGTCCTTGATGGAAATGATGCAAATCTGATGTATCTACAGATCCGTTCAAAAGTAGCAGAATAAAGGAATTCAGAAAGTGCCAGAATAATGTTGAACAAGGTATGTCACAAGGCATACACGGTTTTATCAAGGCGAAGTCGCGTATGTACGTGTAAATGAACGTGCCAAGTCGCGTATGCCAATTTGTGCTCTAATTTTATAAAACTAGGGGGCATTACTATGGTATTGGCCCAAAGTATTGAGCGCTTGATTATCTATTTGATCCCGTCTAGGAATACCATCAACGGTTGAGTGGTTTTGACTCATGGTATTGATAAAGGCCAAATCTATTTAAGGAGAAGAAAATCATAGTGCAAAGAGAGGAGCAAGTGTCTGGGCTTTAATGAATACTTCACTCTGAAGTATATCTGCATGGTTGAAATCTGTTCTTAATTGATAGATCTGAATCTATGATGCACCTATGAATATGATGAAGGTTCAAGATCTCTAGATCTAGAAATGATGAATCTCTAGGATGATCTGAAAAGAAGTGATGAAGACCTGGCACAAATCTGATGAAGAAATTGCAAAAAATCTGGGTAAGTTCATAGATCTGATCTGTTCTGTAAAAGTTTATCTTTTATAGATCTATACGCAGGTTCGTTTCATGAAAAGCGCGTGTATACGCGGATCTGATTCAATAAAAGCGCATATGGGAAGTTAGGGTTTTCTAAGAAATGCACAGATGTATACGCGGGTTCATTTCATGAAAAGCGCGTGTATACGCAGGTCTGATTAAATAAAAGCGCGTATGGAATCTGAACTAATGATTGCTCAAGGTTGAATGTGTTTCTGCATATCTATTCTGAAGTCTGGGTTATCTTTGATATTCTAGTTACAATGGTTTCATTGTTCTGTTTGAACCATTGGGCAAAGTATATTTGTTGATAAGTGAAGAGTTGTGTTGAATCTGTTTGATCCAGTTTGAAAATTGATGAAACGTTGTCTGCAGTGGTGTTGAGGGTCGAAGCCTTCAGTGAGGGGGTAGTAGCTCCCTTCCAGTGGTAGCTGGTAAACGAGAGCAGGGGGTTGTAGCTCTCTTCCAGGAGAGGCTGGTAAACGAGAGCAGGGGGTTGTATCTCCCTTCCAGGAGAGGCTGGTAAACAAGAGAAGGTTGTAGCCTTCTGCAGGTGGGTGCCTGCGTGCTGGTATGAGTCTGCGCCAGTACATGGTTGTAAGAAGTTTTCTTTATAATAAATATTAAAGACTAAGACGACGACAACGGTGGTTTTCTCCCGACTTGGGTTTCCACCTTAAATCCTAGTGTTCATGTGTGTTGCTTATGTGTGATGGTTTATTATGTTTTTACTACACATGCTTACTGCTTAACATCTGATGAATAAATGATGCAATGATTTAAGAATCAAATACATAATAAGAGCTCTGAGCATACGCAAGTTTCCTTAAGGGTATCCGCGTATATACGCCAGTTTTGTTCTGTAAAGTAGCGTATGGGTTTTGAGAAAAGAAAAGACAAAAAGTTTATCAGTTAGCTCTAAATACTGATTCACCCCCCCCCCCCCCCCTCTCAGTATTTTTCCCAACACATCCAAATCCATTCGTTGTGCATTACAGACCTTAGTGAGCACTTGTTCCAAAATTTTATTGAATGCCTCTACGGTCCCATTCGCCTATGGATGATATGGGGTAATTTTGGCATGGTGGATCTAGAATTCCTCAGTTAGAGCCTTAGTTTTTTCTTTAAAGAAATGCGTCCCTTTTTCGCTCATTAGGACCCTAGGGCACTGAAACATGGTTAAGATATTCTCAAAAAGGAAGTGTGCTGTCGTATCTGCAGTGCAGTCCTTGAAAACTGCAACTTCGACCCACCTGGTAACGTAGTCTGTGGCCATAATGATATATCGAGCGCTTGTCTTATTACCGCAGGGGAGCTGGGAGGGGGGGTGTTAATGGGGCCTACGAAGTCAATGACCCACTTATCAAACGCCTACAGGGCCGTCTGTGGTTGTAAGGGAATCTCGTCCTGGTGCGAAGGTCTTCCCGTTCGTTGGCACGCGTCACAGGCTTTACAATATGCGTGGGAGTCACTATGCAGTGTGGGCCACCACAACCCAGCTCTTAGTACCTTCTGCACAGTTTCTTTTCTGAAATAATGACCTCCTGCCACTCCTCCGTGGGCTTTTACTAAAATGGCTTGCCTTTCATGCTCCATTACGTACCTTCACAACACCTCATCAGCTCCCAGTTTGTATAATTGGCCCACAATGATGGTAAAGTCAACGGAACTGGCGACCAATTTTCTTTTCTGTTGTACCGAGTAGTCTGTAGGTGCCATCCCCATAGTTAAGAATTGAATATTATCTGCAAAGTGCTCTTCAACCACCTTAATAGAAAATAGTTGCGCATCGGGCAAGCCTTCTTCTAGGTTAGTTAGCTCTTCACCACTCTCAATTCGGGACAAGTGGTATGGTCCAACATTTAGTCTCCCAGGCTTCATAATTATCTCAAAAGCATACTCCTAAAATATTAGTAACCATCGGAAAATATTTCCCCCCAACATAGGCTTATTGACTAGGTACTTCAAATTTGAATGATCCGTGAACATCTTGAAGTGCCCTCCCAGTAGATAGTGCCAGTATTTATGCAGGGCATACACCATTTCCAGTCCCTCACGTTCAGTAGTAGAGTAATTACATTCTGCGCTAGAAAGGTTTCTATTAGCAAACACAACCGGGTGGTAAATGTTCCCTTCCCCGAGCTGCGTAAGGACAATGCCTAGGGCGATCCCTGAGGCGTCCACATGGACATGAAAAGCCTTCGCCCAATCAAGAAATATGAGGATAGGTGCAAAGACCATGTTTTCCTTTAGCAGCTCAAAAATCTTCTGACACTCCGCGTTTCAGAAAAAATATACATCCTTCTTTAGCACCTTCTCCATTGGTGCCGTGATCAATGCGTATCCTTGAATAAATTTCCTATAGTAGCCAGTGTGCCCAAGGATGGAGCGTAGCTACTTCTTAGTTGTGGGGACTGCTAAATTGATGATAACTTCCACCTTGGCTGGGTCAACCAGCAATCCTTGCCGACATACCACATATCCTAACAAGATCTCGAAAGGTACACATAATATGCACTTCTTAATGTTTAGGAAAATTTGGTTCTTTTTGCAGGTATCCAACATCATATGCAGGTTTGAGATATACTTCTATACCAATCCAAACACTGTCCAATCGTCAAAGTATACTTCAAGAAAATTGTGAATGAATTCCTTGAACACTACCACCACCACTCGTGAAAATATGGTAGGGGAATTTTTGAGCCCAAAGGGAATGACGGTGTATTGGAAGGATCCCCATTCGGTTGCGAATGTAGTTTTGTTGCGATCTTCAGGAGTGATTCTGATATGATGGTAGCTCGAAAACCCATCAGTGAATGAGTATGCTTCTTGACCTCCCACACTATAATGAATTTCATCAGAGAATGGTGTAGGGAAGGGATCATGTACACAAGAATCATTCAATTTGCATAGGTCCACGTAGATTCTTATTTCCCCTTTTGTCTTATTTTCTTGGACCACCATAGGGCTTACCCAATCTGATTGTTCTATCTGTTCGATGATACCTGCGACTATCATTTTAGCGATTTATTCTCTGAATTTATGCTTATATTTGGGGTTCAATCAGTAAGGTCGCTTCTTGAAACGACACACATCTAGTTTTAAGGTGATCCACATGACAACCAAGTCCTTGACAATACCTTTGAGCTCTGAAAATTTTGTGGGAAACAGATCCTGATATTTAGCGAGCAGTTCTGCGATTTTTCCAATGATATCATCATCCCAGTAATCCCCAATTATAACCATTTTGGGTTGTTCTTCTATTCCAATGTTGAATTCCTTAATTTGAGGTGATTAGTCACGTCTACTGCTTGTAATGGGGGTCCAGCAACTACGCGTTCACCCTCAAACTCCGGGATAGTGATATTTTGTGGGTCCTCGTCACACCCTTCTACTGATAGATTTCGAAGCTGGTTCCCCATTATTTGCGCATCCCAAGCTGGTTCCCCATATTCTATGTGAGGGCATGATTCATAAAATACTAGAGCATTTATGTCCTGCAGGGCTTCGTCTAATTTATCAGTCCCGCCTATCAATCCAAATGTCCTTAAAAAATCTTCCCTCATGGTGTCTCAGTGGCGAGTGCATTGATGTAGTTATTCATCTGAATGCCACATGGTGGGGATAGGTCCCAAGGTGTGGATAAACATGTGGACCCATTCTTTCTAAGTCCTTTCACACCATACTTCCATACATATCGACAAGTGCTTGCGTGGGTCCCCGCGGTCGAGGAAACTCTCCATGGGTAGGTGGACCAGAGGTTCAAATAATAGGATCAACATTCTGCGACATTCCTCCCAATCCTGGAAAGTCCCTTTATGAGTTTTCCACCACCGTGCAGGGGTCGCACGCATAGCTAGGTTAAGTGCCCACATCCTCCATTTATTTGGGACTTCTGCTTCGAATGCTCTAAGAAAATCCCTAACACTACCAGAATCATCAAAATAGGGCATCTCTCTTATCTCTGAGGAGATACATCGAAAGCTCTTTGTGATCTTCAGGCATCGTAGCGTAGATACGTCATACAAATGGTTCTGCCAATTTTCTATCTCCCCGTTTGAGTCAGAAAGACATTTTCTATCCTGCTCCGAGTAGAGCACACCATCAGCGGTAGGGTTGATCCAATCCTTGTTCCGGGTAGTCAACTTTTAAATCTGATCAACATCATCCCCTTCACACACTGGTTTTGTATACCGCTCGCCTTTTGTCGGATATAGAGGGACTATTACTCGCGTACACTCATTTTAAAAAGCCATGGTTCACCTTTTTAAGTTTATAATAACTCCCATGTCTATAGTCCAATCCAGTCGTAAAAGTGCAGGGTAAGGGTCCAAATCATCTACAATTTGAATCACTTCGAAATTTGCGTATACCTTAACTCCCGCGATGTCTACCATAACCTTTGATAGCCTTCCTAGTCGTAAGATATTCTATTGGTTCGCCATTCGTAGCTGTATAGTAGACCATTCCAGCTTGGGCTCTCCCATCCTCTGCCAAGTCTGTTTAGGCAGGACATTCGCATCATATCCTAGATCAAGGATGAAATTTCTTAATATCCAATTTGCGCAGTTAGCCACATTTCCCGACCAGTTCTCTTCTTATTATTATAAATATTGTTGACATCTCTCACTTCTGTTGGTGGGGCAATATTTTCTGCGCAACTGTCTATCAATGCTTGGAGGTTCTCGACTGCCTTCTGGTTGCATAGTAACTTCATACATTCCTGTAGGAACGACTTCACTTATTCGTCTACTTTAAGGTCCGTTGGGGTCTTGGAGGTAGATGCCTAATTTTTGGTAAATTCTTTTCTAGCTTCAAGGAAGGTTTCTTTTTCTTTCTGCAAGTCTAGGCTTTCCCTTTTGTCAGCGGGTTTTTTGATAAGTGGTTTGGCTGTGGCTTTCTCCTCAGCTCCTCCCGTGGCCATGCCGTTGCGCGTAATTATGTTAATATTGGGCTCCTCATCGCATGGTTCTGCCTTAACCCTTTTCACATTCTACGTCGACGTTTGCTGTTTTTTCTACATCTTTGCTATCAGTACAGGAAAATCTTCGATCACATGATCCAACTGGTTGCAATACTTGCAAGAATTTTATGTAGGGTTCGAACAATCCCTTGCGAAGTGTCCCACCTATCCACAGTTATAACAGATCAATTTTCCTCTTCCTTGTCCTGTGCTTCCACCTCTTCCCCCCCCCTGGCCTCTTGTCGGGGAGCTTCCATGTCCAGAGGGAGATAGTGCTATGGAAGGGTTATCCTGTACCCTATACAGGTTTCCTCTATCTATCATCAAATCATATGTCTAACAGTTGCACTCATCATGTCCTATAAACAAGCAGAATCTGCACCACTGTTGCTTCAATTCTGGGACATAGGCATTGAGTTGGGGGTAGTGGTTTGTATCATGCAATCCAACTACTCGAAATTTAGCGCACCATAACGTGGGGTTGCTTGGTCTCGCAACCTCTTTGGGGCATAATGGGTTAGGCCCCACAACTTGCATATAGTCCAATAGCAGAGGGCACTGGTCCTTGGTGTGGCTTGACACCCTGCACTTTATGCACCAAATGTCTGTTCTAGCTTCTTTTCCTTGTTTTTTTCCTAGATTCTGTATTTCCAGGTGCATCGCCTCCAACTGGCCCTGGATCTGTTGCACCTCAAACTAGGCATTACCCCTTGGTGCAACTTCTAGCTTCATGGCAATTTCCAGGGCCTTTTCTTGTGTATCAATCGTCTGCTGGCCCATAGGTTCGCGCAGGTATGGTAATAACATGGCAATGAACCATTATTTGTGTTGTCTATCTTCATACTTAAAATCCCCATCCTTGATAACTTTCTTCAGCCACTGATCGGCCTCCCATACTGATTCTATAGGTCCTTGTTAGAAATCTTTCAAGTTGATCACCAGTTGAGCGTAGGACTTCGACTTTCGAAACTATTATTTTAAGGCGCCTTAATTTCTTATATTGACGGATCCGTGTGCTAGCCGACGTGCCCCATGAACCAATCTAAGGCTCTTCCCTCAAAGGCTAGTGATAGCTGTTCCCTTTTTACAACATTGCTAGAAACATTCTGCGCAGTCCATACTGAATCTGCTATGAACCAAAATCGGTCCATGTCCTCGTCCCCCACACCGTTAAAGGTAGGTAGCTTCATGTGCGTGGCCATGTCGTCTTCTGGTGGGGGTGGTGGAGTAGGAGAATTCTTGCCCTTTTGCAGATTTGATAGTGGGGTAGCCAGCAGACTTGTTCCTATAGATGGCTCTCTTAGGGGATTGTATACCGATCTGTCCCCTTCTTGGTTAACCCTGTAATATTTACCACTTCGTGTTGTACTTTCGTTCTGATTGTAGGTCATTCACATGATGTGACTGCAAAACACACATTTTTTGCACAATAGTATCTTTATTAGTAGCGGAAATGTTTGCAAGAACTTACCTTGAAACCCTTTGAAGAACCTCTTCTCAGCTTCAGAATAAGATATGAATTGATCAACTGCGAATTCTGTTACAAATCCTCCCAAAACACTATCCACCCAGTGATCTATAGTCTGGGTGATTTTGTTATCAACCCTTTCCAACTGCCGGATCAATTCAGGAGTCCAATGCATAACTTGATCGTTCTTCCCATAGGTTTGGAACTCCGCTAACCTTGCTAACCACTCCTGTATTTCGTGTGTGAAGGTTACAAAGAAAATCTCATATACTTTGGTAAAAATATACACTTTTTCCACTCTTCGGTAGTCAACCTTGTACTTTTATTCTCTTTTAAGGAAAATTCATGGATCTGTTTCTCGAACCAGTCTTCAAGTTCACACTTCTCAGGCCACCAGTGACCTCGTGGCATTACCCTATTTCTCTCAAAATGATCTCGGTCCTGGCAACAGAAACATTTGTTGGCTTGAAGGGTCTTGACCCAAGTTCAGATTTAAGGTTTTCCAACAAACCCCTATACTACTGGCCCTTTCAGCAATGACCTTCTTGCGCAGGCCAAGGTCTCACCTGAAATAGTATGGGATGGTGCTGGAACCAAGTTTCCACACCTTGAGAGAAAGAGAGTTAATAGAGGTAGCCTTGTTAAGATCTATCGGATTTGCGCAGGAGAAATCTCATTGCAGAACCTTTAACAGTATACGTGCAGAATGCGAAGTTCATAAACCCACAGATAACATAAATAAGAAATTATTACTAATCAGATCTCAATAATACCTTCGCATCCACGTGCGCATCAATATTGATCAAAAAACTAAATCACCGTATTATAATGAACATAGCTAGTTTATAACACAGAGAGATGATCAAACATGTTTATCATCCATTAGCTTCCAAAATCCACGTACAGACCCAATTCCCAACCCGCGCACACAGCCAGCGTGGTCCGCACATAGTAGGACTGAGGATCTCTACGCACACAACCAGTGAGAGTCCTTACCCAGTTATAACCCAAAACAGATATCAACGGTTCACAACTAGCATCAATCAATATTATCCTACCTCTAGACTTGATATACCCATCTACTTATAACACCTGAGCCTGCAGTATCCTGTGGTCCACAAACCATGGTTTGCGGACCCTAGGTCTACCCTTTTTACTCATTACAATTCATTGAGGGTTTGACCCACCCCAAACCCCCTTTCCTAGACCAAATATTATGGAAATATTACAAAACGTGGAAAAAATTGGGGCTAGGAAACCCTGTTCCAGCAACTCATAATGAAGAACATGTAAGTTTTGGATGTGACACAATATTTTATCTGACGAGCAATCTCAATTTTATTTTAATTGTTGCGGGGAAATTTTAATGTATTTTATTGGAAAACCAACTACACTTAAGAGAATCTCTGATATTTAGCAAACTTGAACTTGTCTGTTTTATTATTATCATTAGTATTTTAATGCAGTAGGGCCTTGCATATAAGTGGTATTTTTTTTTTTGTGTATGGTTGTAAGAATCGAGTCAAACAATCCTATTAAGTCACTAGATATTGTAAGGTTTATGTTTCTTTTCTTTGAATTTGGGTTTTGCTTCTAACAGGGTGTTCTTGCACTATGTGGAATGAATGATGAAAAATCCAAGCGTGTCTTCCTTTGTTCCTTCAATGATAGCAATGTGCACCTTTACAACTTTACATCGTAAGTATAGATGCTCTCGAGTTCATTATACTAAAATATTGGAAAATGGAAAATCAATTTTGGTCATTCTTAGAATGAAAACAAGTTGGGCTTCAGAATGGCTTTGGGCTGTTTAAGGGTCATTTTGTCCTCGTTTTAAAAGTATTTCATGGACTAGAAAATTTTTCATGTGCTCATTTATGGAGTTACATGAATGTGCTAATATTGTTTTTTTTTGGTTAAATAACATTTACGTGTTTTGTCTCAGGTTTAAAGAATGATGTGGACTGTTCTCGAGAAATGAGGTGCGAGTATTATAGATTGGATCTGGTGGATTGTTTTTCACTGGTGATGGATAGGGGGGAAATAAAGTATGGAAATGAGATACCCAGACTCTATGAGAGGCTGAGACAACTTATAAACGTTTTGTTGTAATTAACAATCTGCAGTTGAAATGCTACTATGGGTCACTCCTTATAAAAGTTACCCTTGTTCATATATCCCACATGTGAAGCTCCTCCTGTAATATTTTCCCACAACATACACTAACTAAATCCATGCAGTTTTGATCGTATTGGTCTATGGAATAAACTCACATTGACAGAGGTATCTTTAGATGGCCCTAGGCAAAAATTCATTCCCTGGTTTTGTCACTAATCGTATGCTTTTCATTGAAACACAAGTAAGTTTCCTATTTTTCTTTCTGTAATCACCTGTGTCATGTGTTCTGCTTTATTAAGTAAAATTTAGTTATAAGTGTGGCATCTGATGTTTACTTTAGCTATAAGTGTCCAAAAGTTATAGTTTTCTCCATGTTAATTTTGTTTATAACATTATTTTGTTAACAGAGAAGTGGAGGACATTTTCCATCCCATCAGATGTGCATCACATACAAACTAATTTGTTTCCGCCCATAATCATTTACTGTATTTTGGTAAGATTTGGGACCATATTTATCAATTTATGGTCTTATCAAAGTTTTCTTTACCTTCAATTTAATTTCAGATCCATTTATACTTTTTATGAAATGTGGTGATGCACTTTTAGAAGTTGATGAAAGATTTCTCCGAGAGTACACTTTCATCATTGTATTTTCATTTATCTGCATATTTTGAGGGACATATTTCTTTTCCAGGTGGGTTATGATATTTTCCATCTCATCATATGTGCATCGTGCAAATTGATTTTCTTTCCTCCCACAATCATTTACTAGCCCTCAGTAAGGTTTGGGGCCATATTTATCAATTTATGGTGTTATCAAAGCCTCCAATACCTTCAATTTCATTTCAGATCCATTTATATTTTTTTATGAATTGTTGTAATGGATTTTTGGAATTAGATGATATATTCTCCTGAGACTAGACTTTCATTGTTGTATTTTCATTTATCTGCATGTTTTGAGGGACATGTTTCTTTTGCAGGTGGGCTTTGACATTTTCAATCTTATAAAATGTGCATGAGATGCAAATTGGATTTTTTTCCATCCACAATCATTTACTGGCCCTTGGTAAGATTTGAGACGATATTTATCAATTTATGGTCTTATCAAAGATTTCTATACCTTCAGTTTCATTTTATATTTGATCCATTTATACTTTTTACAAAATGTGGTACTGCATTTTTTGAGATTTGATGATATATTCTGATTAGAGTAATACTTTCAGAACTATATTTTCATTTATCTGCGGGCATTTATTTTGCAGGTGGGTTATTACTAGGTCTGCTTCGTTGTTGACAAAGTTCCACAAGTTTTGGGACTTGTTAGTTTAGGATATCCTTTTGGTGTGGCCTCGTAAATAATATATTGCAGGCACCATAAATCTACTTTGTAGTGTCCAAAATCAAAGGCAGTATTTCAGCCATTCCCTTCTTGCAAAGCAAAGCCTAGTAGATGCAAAATGGCACTTCCTGTGTACTTTGGATGATGTTTGAAACATTTAGATGTGGCATACTTAGGTATAAGATACTTGTTGGTGAGGCTGATTAGGCTGTGCGACAGCTATCACATTGCTCAATCAAGCAATATTTGATTATTTCATTGTTGTACTTGATTTGATTCCTTTTGCCCCTTTGGTATAGTGTTGAATATGGTGTGGGACTGGTTGAAAATATTGTTACTGATTAGCATTGAGTGTGAATATCTCATATTATTTTCTGTTTCAAGAGTAAACTTATATTTCCTAAATGTTTCTATTGGAAAATGTTAGAATAATTTTGGTATGAAAATATCTTGTCTTCTTCTCAGTGTTAAGTGTAAATTTGTATTTTCAAAATGCACCCAATGCAAAATGTTTCAATAATTTTGGCGATCTGATAAGTATACATTGTGAAAAATTATATCTATTATCATTAATTAGATGGTGCGTAGGCTACGTTGATTTTTACTTGTTATTACACAAACAAACATTCATCCTTGGCATTCTTACAAACATTGTTCAGCAAGGGGTCGAGCCTATATGGCCTTAGTTTTAGGCTAAAAATGGGGATGCCAGTTACATGAAAAATATGAGCTGTAGTATTAAGCTAAGAGTTTATGGAATCAAGTGGCAGTGAGAACTAAATTTTAATTGCAATGATGTTGTTGAGCTGTGTTTGTACTGAATAAGGTCTTCTTTCAAACAAGAAATTGAAATTGTTGTTGATACCTGCCTATTCAGTCTAAGTATTAAAATTACCTTGCATATCCTCTCATAACAAATTAAAGGAGTGTAAAAAATGAAAATTCAATGGCATGGAACTCCAGTCCTATTTAAATTTAGTCAATCTTTAACAAATCTAGACTCTGTTGGAACTTTCTCATCATCGGGCTAACAACACTTCACATTAGATAAAAATGTTTAAGGAGACTAGCATGGATTGTAGTTACAAATTCAAAGAGTAGGAGCTATTACAAAAGCTTTTCATTTTTGTTTCTTATGATACCAAAATATCTTGCATATGTTATGCACTCATCTCAACATACCTGTGTTCACACTTTATCTGATTGAGTTGTAGCATCGAGAATTTATCTAATTGAGTTGTAGCATCGAGACAACTTGGGTGACTTTAGTTTGTTTTTCAAATGGTCCTCCATGCGAAGCTTCCTTGAGAATAATCTTGATCCATTTTGTACACATCGGTGAGAAGGCATAATAGCATTTCAGCAAGAGATGAACATGAGAACAAACAAATCCTTTCTGGACTCTACGGTGTAGGAATTACATTAATCTCTGAAAACAGTCTTCCGTGGCCTCAGTTCTCAGATAAGGTGTCATTGAAAGAACCACACGACCAAAAATCAGACTGATAAATATCTCTAGCTGAGAGAGTTTACTTTCTCTTTAAAATTCCCAGATCTCCAAGCACATCTTTTCTCTCGGTTTACTTAGTCATCATGTAACGATGGTAGAAAAAGTTTAGGAATCCCAGTGAAATTTGTAGCAACATCATCAATAGTAGGTTCTATGACAATTAACTTCAAAAATAGGTTCTGTAGCATATGAGTGCAAATGAAATCAAAATTATATTATATGAGTGAAAATTAAATGAATATCATATTATATTGCTAAGGATTGTTCCACTATATCCAAATATTCGAAATTCGAATCGTTTTGGGCAATACCCAGTCTAGCTACTATATCGAGTAAAATATCTATTTGCACAGATGGTAGCATTTATCGAAGTTTGAGTTGTTGTTTTGGACTCCAGTGGATGATGGCTATATATTCCATCTATTCTTTGACGCTGCTATGCAGATTCATTTGAGAAGAAATCGGTAGCCTTATCGAGGACTTCATCCACATCAGATAAACGATGGTTGGAGTGTAGATATTATACAACATATATTGTATATCCTAGATTCAATCCGATCTAACAATATACTAAAGCTATATACTGAATCACTTCTACAAATCACTTGCGGAAATTAAACATAATCACCACTTACATGAAGCAAAGAAAGAATCAAATCAAACCACAACACAAATAATTTCCTAGGGAAATCTTGCTGCTCAAAACCCCACTATATTCTATTGTATATTCAGCATGGATACATGAAACAAATACAATGCCTTCTCTTCTCACAAGAGTCTCCAGCACTCAACTATCTTTATCACTCTGTCCTCACATAAAACTGACCAATACTTAGTCAATTTCCAGCCTCCTGATAGCCTGCCTTGCTCACACAATTCATGAGGAATGCAATCCCTTAAGAATAGGAGATATTGCCTTTTATAATTGCGCTGAGTATTATGGGCAATCCAATGAGTGTTTGGATGCATGGGTGCAACCCAATATCCTACAAATGATAGTCAACATCCATTTCACCTAGATCTCAACTGGTTCTCCACTGGAACTAACATGCATGCAACTGATAATAGTAAATCCTTAGTTGCATGTGAGATCACTGATTGTGAATTAAACAATATTTAATTCGCTTGATCTCTCACTAGTGTATCTAACAGTTACAACTAGCACAACTGAGTTAAACTGTTAACAACCTGCATTAACTAATGCACCACTGCACTTTGAACTCTGTTACAACTAGAATTACTTTGCATGCCTCACCAACTACCCTCAACTCGAAATTCACAAGTCAACTGAGTTTATCACAATCAGTTAACTATTAAAAGTTATTTTATGATTATATTAAATTTTATTTTCCATTTTAATTAAGGGATAACTAAAATAGACATGCACCAAAATTAGCCCTATGGGCCCCACCCTAGTGTAGGTGCTTAATGCACTAGGCGTGGGTGCTGAAAATTTCTTGTTGAATCTCAACACTACCTCTCAACAAGAAAGGGATTATCATTCACCCCGATACTGCCTCTATGGTATTCGTATTTTCTCCTGGTGAGCACCTTCATCAACATATATGCATCTCGATCTTCCGTGGGAATGTATTGTAGCAACATTATTCTCCTTTGCACACAGTCTTTGAGATGATGGTACCTGATATCTATGTTCTTGGACCTATCATGAAACATAATTAACCAACAGTTTAATACAACTCTGATTATCATAATGTATCACTGTAGGATCCATCTAAGAACTAAACAAACCAACCAAGATATTTCTCATCCAGATAGCCTCACATGTAGCTTGACTTGCTGCCATGTACTATGCTTCCGATGAACTGAGTGCCACAGATCGTTGCTTCCTGCTATACCAAGAAACTGCTATCAATCAAATGCTAAAGATCCCTCCTGATGTGCTCTTTATGTTTGATGGACTGCCAGCCCAATCTACATCTGTGAAGCCTTGAAGCTTCACTCCCTCTGCACGTATGTACCATAGACCATACTCTAATGTTCCCCTCAGGTATCTCAAGGCATGCTTCCCCGCCATCCAAAATATCTTGGTAGGCTTAGCCATAGCTTGAATCAACTGGTTAACTTCGTAGAAAATGTCTGGTCTCGTGTTTACCAAATACATCAGTGAACCCACTAATTGCCTGTAGACAGTAGCATCCACTACCTCTCCAGAAGTAGCATCTGTTTGGTCAATTTAGTGTGTCCTAAATTGCTGCATTTAATTTGTCAATCCGGGAATCGTAAGCTGATGAAGTGCGGCGCACTATATGTGCAAGATAACCTATTTCTTAACTTTTTGTCGTTTTTGGTTTTTCTAAGGTGAAATGGAAATTCTAAAATGAAAACAAGTTTGGTTATATTTGTTCAAGGAAGTGATATCCCCTATAATGATTTACCAAATATAAACTTTAAGCAAATTGAAAATTACAATGAGACAGACTTGAAGAAAATAAGTATACTTTAAGAAATGAAAAGGTCTTTGTTAATCTAATGAATCAAAGCGATAACTGGTGAGCTGAAAAACCATTCTTCAACACCCCAATAAACCTGAAAAGAAACTATGCTTAAAAAAATTCAAAATTGCAACAAAGTAAATCTAAATCAGATTACATCAATTTATCTTCTGATCCTTCATCATTAGTCCAGCTATGATTTTTGGAAGTAACCATAAACAACTTGAGTAACTGATATTTAATTTGCAGAAAGTAAACTAATACTAAACCATACACTCATGATTCAATCCCTCACCATCAGTCCAGCTGTGGCTTTCGGAGGCAACCGAAGATGTCATGCAGGAGTTAATATATCTAAATTTGCAGAAAAGAAACTAATACTAAACTACACATTTCATAATGCAGTCCCTCACCATCAGTCCAGCTGTGGCTTTCGGAGGCAACTGAAGATGCTATGAGCAGCTTAATATATCTAAATTTGCAGAAAAGAAACTAATACTAAACTACACATTTCATAATGCAGTCCCTCACCATCAGTCCAGCTGTGGCTTTCGGAGGCAACTGAAGATGCTATGAGCAACTTAATATATCTAAATTTAACTACTAAAGCAGATAAGAAAAACTGAAATGTACAAAGCAAGACTGAAGTTAAACAAAAGCTATGAAAAGCAAACTAGCAGCAGAACACTGTTAGTTTCATGTCATTAGTCAAAATGCTATGAAAATGCCCGGGCTGTCTATCTAAAACCTGCAATCAAGAAAACTGATCAGTGATTAACAATCATAAAACATGAAAGACAGAAATGAAATGGAAATTATGGAAATGTATAAACAGAAATGAAACAACTGCAAAGTATGAACATATGGATGGATTATGATACAATGACTTTTAAAGAAATGAAATGAGAAATATACACTAATACAAAAAACCTTAGCTGAGCAGGGGCCCTCTACACAGCCTTGGTAACGATCCTCAAACACGAATTAAGTTGAAAAACAGAGTCTTCTCATATTAAAAAGCAGTTCATTACAGAATGGTAGTGTTACGGCAAAAGTGCAGCGTAATCACTACAGAGCAGACTAAAAGATAACAGAGTACATTCACTAACATCAACCATCAACTAAATTTATGTGCGTATGCAAACGCTCTATATATAACAATAAACTGTAACTGTCTCCTAAAGTTCATGATGGCAGAGAGCACGTAGACCACTACGTCCACGGATATAGGAGTATGGCCGTGTGGGAAAGTGAATCTACGGAAGGTGGATGCTTGAATTCGACTCCAGAGCTCTGCACAGATGTCGATTTAACCTCCGCAGGCTTAGAAACGGCCGTATGGATCTTTATATGCCACGAAACAGAGTCCGGCCGACATGAAACTCCATGGTTGACTTCCATGTGGACGCCTTTGACCGTGGCTTCTTTGGACGAGTTTGCTTGAACCAATAGGACACGAACCATGTCCACGTCATTCCTGACCTGCCCATGTGGCTCGTTTCCCTTGTAGACACCTGTAGCATAGAGTTCCACAAAATAGCTGCGGAAAGTTGCAGCAGCTGCGGAAAGTGGCAAGATTCCGCAGCTGAATGAACAAAATCTAGATCAAATAGCAAACACAAAAATATAATTAAAAACGATGTTAGATGCTCCTTTGCACATGATATTGACAATTTGGGAGGTTTAGGTGAGTGAAAAAGGTATGGAAAAATGTATGGAAAAGATGCAAATTTGGGACTCAACATACCCCCATTGTGAAGGTGTTGCATGTCCTCATGCAACCAAAATTTTGATACTCTTTGTTCATTTCATGTGCCTTGATACTTCAGCCAGCACATCCAATCCCCTTCTCTTCTTCTTTGGTACTGCCATCATTCTGGGTTTCTTCATTAAGCACCTAAATTTGATATTCACAATTGCTCTGCTCAATTTCTGGCATTTCCTTTTTAATTTCTTATTCTTCTTTTGCCAAATTCCCAAATGTAACATAGTATTATCATGGATGATCTTGTCCAGCTTGCCCTGTTCTTTCAATGTTTCATTTTCATTTTTGATGTGCCGATTTAAAAGCTCCGGCTCAAAAATTTCCTGTTTTAATGACTGAACTAAATCATCCTGCAATGTATGAGGCTGAATGGAAGAGGTACTTGGACCTGTGGCTGCCTTTTCCAAGGATTCTATATAGTCATATACCTCCTGTTGCTTGGGGTCTACTTCCGGTGTCATTTTCATTGGGCTGTCCCCAAAATGTTGTAAAGGAGAATTATGTTCAAAATCTGGCCGAGGAGGGCTTACATCAATGTTTTGCTGAGAATAAGATGGAGTATGCTCATTGTCTGATTGGGAATGAAAGGAATCAGGTTCACTAACTGACTGAAATGGACTATGGTCAGTTGGAGACTGTTCAGATGTCTCCTCACCCAAATCAATGAAATGAGGACCCTTAATTTGTGTTTTTCTCAATTTTCCCTTAAGCCTGCTGCTTCTCCTCACATGCTGTGGTATACTGTCCTTTTGTTCCTGTTTTCCTTTCTCTGCCTTCTTGGATATGGATGACTGTTTTTGAAGATAAACTAATCTTTCAGATAGTATTTGATGATCTTCTTCTTCAGAAGAAGGAGTTTTATGGACAGCCTCAATAATTTCTTTCCCTTTTGGTATTATTGGCTTCTTAGCCTTGATTTCCTTCTTCTTCCTTTTTACCAATCTCTTTTCCCTATCAGTTCTTTCCATAGTAATAGTAGGAGTGTTTTGGATTTCCTCAATTGTTCTTTTCCTCCTACTTCTTTTTGTTGTGCTAGCTGCGGGAATTTCCTGAGTAGGAGTAATTTGGGTTTCAACATTCATTCTTTTTCTTCTACTCCTTCTAATTGAACTACCTTCAGGAGTTTCCTGAGGTTCTTCAAAGAAGTTTCTAACTAGGAATTGTTCCCATGTATCTTTTCTTTCCTTTAGCTCCTTTTCAATCAGAATTTTTATAAGGCAGTGGTGATAAAGATGAGGCTCTACATCTCCTAAGTGTTTTTGAACAGTCACAGCCATTTTCTTTAAGCTATTGAATAGAAAATAAGGGAGATTGAGAGTTTGGTTTTCTAGAAAATTCATCAATAGCCTGGTATGGTACATGTACATAGACCCAAAACGGCCTTCACATGTAATAAATTTCTGAACAATTAGTAGTAAAGTGGCCCATTCTTCTTTTATTGCATGCACGGGGATTCCTCTTTTAAAAACAGTGATATCCATACCTTGATTTCGTAGGATTGTTCTCCATGCCTCATCACTGATACTTTTATTTTTGAACCAACGTTCTCCCTCCTGAAAAAGTTCTGTGGCTGTTGCTATTGATGCTTCATTGACCAAAAACTTGAGGTCTCCAATTTCTGCTTCCGAGCCATCAAATGACCTTGCAAACGCTTTCGTAACTTCTTTGTGGTAACCTCTGAATTTCTGAATAAAACGCAGCCATTTAGCTTTCTTCAATATCTCTTTTGCTTGCGGATATCCCTCTATAAACTTTGGTCCTTTCGGCTCTGCCCTTAGCAACTTACCCATTTCACTTTTCTGTGCTTCACTAATTTGCCTCTGTGAGGGTTTAAGTGGAAATGGAACGACTGAATACACAGGATCGAGCACAATGATTGTGGGAATGTATCATAGAATGGAAATGAGCACCATAAACGGAATGGAGTAAGACTGTGGGTAGATATACGGGAGTGAGAATGAGCAAAAGGAACGAAATGGAGTGAAACGGGGAGTGAGAATGAGTAGAGTGGGGTTTTGTAAACACGACAGAGACACGACAAAGAGGTTAACAAAGTATAATACATTCGGCCGCGTTTTGAATTTTGGTGGCTGTGTAATAAATATAAACACGTTTCAATCAACGGTTATGAAGTTATGCGGCTTGTAAGAGTCCTTTGTCAACTCAAATACGTCTCATTATCTCCGGTGGGATATTGGAACATGAGTGAGAATCGGAATTTCAATGATGAAACCGTTTATGAATGAATGCAAGAGGATAGCATGGAGATCGTGACAGGTTACGGAACTATCAATATAATCATTGCGCGTAATGGGTAGAGCTCATGGTTTAAAACTATATAAAAATGTGTTTTTCAATACTATTTGAAATAAACTTTATTCATACCTTTGGAATCCTTGCTTTTGCCCTTGGTCTTCAGCTGATTGATCTCCATTGGTGTCTTGAATGTTCCATTGATCCTCTCTCCTACATTTTATTTCATAATTATGAAAATAACAACTGACTGTACATTCTCTTTGAAAACAGAGTAGTAGCTGCGGAATCTGCTTCTGGCTGCGGAAACTGGAGTCAGCTGCGGAAACAGATGTCAGCTGCGGAAACTGACACAACTATTACTTGGTTGAATAGAAATGAACAAATGACAAATGACCAGATGGAAATGGTCATAAAAAATATTTTTATTGATGGAATGGATGAAATGAAGTGGAATGAAGTGAAATGAAATGAAATGAAATGAAAGAGAGCTTTTTTTTTTTGGAAAATAGAGAGTGTCAGGTGTCCCTGATTTTCACCCTATATTTTCTGCATAAGACTGCCAATCAATGATTGGTTTTCAGGCTTATACCATTTTTTTTTTTTTTAAAGTGAAAAACAAAAGCTAGGCTGGTGGAGAAGAAGAATTCTTCTGTACCAGCCTGATTGCAGAACTTTCTTGAAACATCTTGACAAAATCCTCTTTTGAGAGTGGCTTATGATAAACTTTCAATCGATGGCCATTCACAATAAGAGGAGTTTGAAACTCATCAATGGTCTTGATTCTTACAACTCCATTGCTAAAGATTTTGTCAATCTCATATGGCCCAAGCCAATGAGTCTGAAATTTCCCTTGAAAATATTTAAACTTGGAGTCAAATAACAATGCCCAATCTCCTTCTTGAAACTTCTTTTCTTTGATATATTTGTCATGCCATTTAGTTCTTTGATATTGAACTAGATCAGTTCTTAGAATTGCTTCTTGTCCGATCTCATCTAGCTCATTCAACTGCTCCATTCTATGCTTTTGGGCTTCTGATAAGTCCATCCCCAACTGAACTGCTATCTTGAAGGTCTTGACTTGGAACTCAATGGGGAGCAGAACTTCTTTCCCATAAACAAGTTCATAGGGAGAATGTCCTGTTGTATTTCTCCATGTAGTTCTGTAGGCCCACAAGGCTTCAGGAAGCCTTTCTGCCCAATCTCTTCTATGTAGATGAACAGTTTTGGTGATGATACTTTCAAGAACTTTGTTTGTGGACTCCACTTGACCATTTGCTTGTGGATGGTAAGGAGTAGATCTTATGTGCTTGATTTTGTATTCTTCCATCAACTTTTCCACCAAATTGGATGTGAATTGGCTCCCCTGATCTGTTACAATTTCTCTTGGAACACCAAAGCGAGTAAAAATATCCTCATAAAGAAAATGAACAACTGAATTTTCAGTAGCAGATACTAATGCTTTAGCTTCTACCCATTTAGTAACATAATCGGTGCAAACCAATATATACTTCTTTTGCTTAGATGGTGGATTAATAGGTCCAATGAAATCTAAAGCCCATTTTTCAAAGGGTTCAATGAGTACCTGTGTTTGCAATGGCATTTCATTTGAAAAGGTAGGTTTCCCTACTCTTTGGCAGCTGTCACACCTTTTGACATATTGTTTTGCATCTTTGAAGAGGGAAGGCCAATAATATCCTAAAGAGAGGATTTTATAGGCCGTCCTTTTGTCTGCAAAGTGTCCGCCGCATGGTTCATCATGACATACCTTAAGAATATCAGGCATTTCATCTTCCCTGACACATCTTCTGATCACAAGATCTGGCCCTGTTTTAAACAATTCGTTAGAAATCCATGAATATTTTGAACTCTCTTGAATAATCTTTCGTTTTTCTCTTGGAAATAAATGTGAAGGTAGTTTCCCTGTAACCAAATAGTTAGCAATATCTGCATACCAAGGGGTCTTAATAGTTACTGCAAACAAGTATTCATCGGGAAATTTATCTTCTACAGGAGAATCTTCTTTAGTATTCTGAATCCTAGACAAGAAATCAGCTATTGTATTCTGTTTTCCTGGTCTATCCAACACAGTAATATTAAATTCTTGCAAAAGTAAAAGCCATCTTGTCACTCTGCCATTAGTAACCGGTTTGTTCATTAAATATCTAATTGCAAAATGGTCAGTATGAATAAAAGTTTCATAGCCTGTTATGTAATGTCTAAACTTATTAATTGCATGAACAACGGCTAAAAACTCTTTTTCAGTCACAGTATAATTCAACTCTGTGGGAGTCAAATTTTTACTGGTATAATAAATGGCATAAGGAACTAAATCTTTTTGACCCAACACGGCTCCTAGAGCTGTATCTGAAGCATCTGTAGAAATATGGAAAGGGAGTTTCCAATTTGGTCCTCTCAAGATAGGTGCTTCAGATATTCTTGTTTTCAAAGTTTCAAAAGCTGATTGACAATCAGGATCCCATTTAAATTCATAGTCTTTTGTAAGCAACTTGAAGAGTGGAGATGCTATTTTAGTGAAGTTTTCTATAAATCTTCTATAGTAACCAGTAAATCCTAGAAAACTTCTAACATCTCTTTAACAATTTGGAATAGGCAACTTGGAGATGACTTCAACTTTTGATCTATCAACCTTAATCCCATCTCCTGAAATATGATGTCCTAAAACAATCCCTTCGGTAAACATCATAAAGCATTTTTCATGGCTTAATGAAAGGTTTGTTTCTTTACATCTTATGAGAACTTTTTCCAAATTTTCTAATGCCTCTTCAAATGAATTACCATAAACTGTAAAATCATCCTTATAAACCTCTACACAATCATGGATTAGATCAGAAAAAATTCCTAGTACTGCTCTTTGGAATGTTGCTGGTGCATTACATAACCCAAAAGGAAGCACTCGGTAGGCAAAAGTTCCCCATGGACAAGTAAATGTGGTCTTATCTTGATCTTCGGGTGCTACCTGAATTTGATTATAGCCACTAAAACCATCCAAAAATGAAAAGTACTTTTTACCTGCTAATGTATCTAATACCTGATCAATAAAAGGCAAAGGAAAGTGATCCTTCAAAGTTGCTTTGTTCAATTCCATGTAATCAATGCATACTCTCCATTTACCATTCTTTTTAGGTACTATAACCAAAGGAGAAACCCATCGGCTATCTGAAATTGGATAAATGAAGTTTACATTGGGAAGTTTTTGGAGCTCTTCTTTCACTATCTCCCTAAGATTTGGATTCATCCTTCTTTGAGGTTGTCTGATTGGTCTACTGTTTTCCTCAATATAGATATGATGGATGCAAGTCTTAGGATCAACACCCTTCATGTCAGTATACTCCCATGCAAATGCAGTAGAATGTTTTTGCAAGATTCTGGTTAGTTCTTCTTGTTGTGATTTCTCCAAATGTTTGTTGATATTCAATGTCTTTTCTGGAAAAATATCAATAGTAGAATTACCAAATTCTTCCATAAAGTAAAGAGACATTTGTCTTGATGATAAATATTCTATGTCAGATTCCAACTGAAATTGTGTGGGGTCATATTCTGAAGTTATCTCAAAATTTTCTAATGTGTTCAGAATTTGACTATCCTCACTAATTTCAGAAATGGTAAAGACGGGTTGTATAGTGTTCTCATCATCGAACCATTCATTGTCTCCTATTTCTGTGATTTCTCTTGCTGGAGGATACAAATTGAATTTCTGTGTCGAATTACCATTAGAAATGTACATGTCTCCAGATCTACAACTAATAAAAGCATCAGCTGTGGCTAGCCAAGGTCTTCCTAAAATAAGTGGATGTCCTCCTAGATTACTTTTGGGAGTCAAAATCATAAAGTCTACTAGATATTCCCAAGAATCTAAGGAGACTGAAATATCTTCTAATACACCATCTGGTTTAATAACCGATCGATCTGCAAGTTGCAATAAAGTAGGTGTAAAAGAAGGTTAGGAAGTTTTAACTGTTCCATAGTCTGTCTACTCATAATGTTGATAGCAGCCCCTAAGTCAATCAATGTGTTTGGAATTTCTATCCCATTTATATGTGTCTTGACAATTGGACTTCCTGGATCTACATACTTCTGCATGGTATTTTTTCCCATCATAATGTCTGCAATCTTTCTTACCAGGTGGATTCTTCTTGTATCCTTTAGCTTCCTTCCTGGTCTTTTGAAACTCAACTCCTTTATGGTTTTTGCTAGAATAGGAATTTCTCGAATGGCTTGTAGCAATGGAATCTTGATACAAACATTCTTCAATTCATCTAGAAAGTCATAGTTAGGCAACAAGATTTGTTTTTCCACCCCCTTATCAATTTGTAGTCTTTCCAGAAAAGGAGGTGTAGATGAAGATACAGGTTGCTCAACTATAGGAGTTGTGGATGTTAGCTTTTCTTTTTGAATTTTTGAATTTTGAAGAGATTCTTCCTCAAAACCCTTATTGACTTGAAGAGAGTCCTCTTCAGAGGTATCTTGCTCTTGAATGTCTATAGAAGGTTTTTCTAAAACTCTACCAGATCTGAGTTGTACATCGTTGAGAGGAACAATCATATAGGTAGAAAATTGTTGTCCTTCTACCATATAAGTAGTTTGAGGATTCTTATTGTTAGGATTTGGCAATGGCTGAGCTGGAAGTTGATTTGTCTTCTGTTGGTATGGGAGCATGAGTTGAGGATTTGTATTTTGTTGAGAAGATTGTTGTTGTGGAAATGGCAATGAAAGTTGTGGATTTGGGCTTGGAAATTGTGGAGCTTGTTGATTTTGAAAAGATGGAGGATATTGATAAAATTGAGCAAATCTCCCATAAGGATTTTGCATCCCCTGTACCCATGGCTGATATGAATTCGGATGTTGGGGCCAAGGTTGTTGCCAAGGATTCCAATTTGGTGGGGTTTGAAGATTCATAGGGTTATTAAACCCTTGAGATTGTTGTCCCTGCCAAGGTCTCCTTGCGACAAAACAGAGAGATTCTATTGAATTTGGATCTTCTTGAAAAACAACTTTGAGTCCGGGGATTGAAGGACAATCCTTGATTTCATGATTTTCTGAGCAAATCATACATGTTTCTACAACTTTTGCATCCAAGGGACATTCCCTTAAAGCATGTTTCTTTCTACATTTCGGACAAAAGATGGCTAAAGCATACATTTACACTTTACCTTGTTTTGGATTTTAAGGGTGTCTAGTTGTTCACTAAGGCTCCCTAAGATATCGATTTGAACTCATCAAGCATATTACCAATCTACTTCTACCCGATCCGATTGCAGATTTGTTAGCCCTAATAAGAGAAAGAATCCCTAGGCCACTTTCCCGGTTTAGATTTTCCTCTTGAGAGATGGATACATGGTTACGGTATATCACGAAATGGAAGTTGAGAAATGTCTCCTTTCCCCATCATGTTTAAAATGTCTATCCATTCATCTCTAATGGCTTTTAATAGGAGGGCTTTCAAGGTTTCATTATCTAAGTTGCTCATCTTTTCTCTTTTCAAGTTGTATTGAAATCTTTCAATTAAGTCTTCCAAATTTTCATCTTCTTTTTGCATCATTTTGAATACCTCATCCTTGTGATTGGTGGGCATACAATAGTCCAAGTATCTATCCAAAAATGTTTGTTTCATATCATTCCAAGTCTTGATAGATTGAGTGGCTAATCCCATGAACCATTTCAAAGCAGATCCCTTCAATGTTGAAGGAAACAGTTTGAGTTTTTGAGAATCTTCCATATAGTCATAAGTTCGGCACACAACTTCAAACTCAAACCGAAATGTTTCAGGATCCTCACTTCGCAATCCATAAAAGTTAGGGAGAACAGATGGTGAGATATTTTTCATTGTTGCATGAGTTTCCTCATCAACTATAGGGAATCCCAACAAATCCCTATTTCTACCATTATTTCCTTCACCATTGTTATCTCCATTGTTTCCTCCTCTTCTACCTCCACCTTTATTTATTACTTCCTCTGCCATGATAGTTTCTTTAGAGTCCTTATAGTCCTCTATTTCTTCTACCAAGGAAGGATGAGAGAAAGTCTCTTTGTTTTCTAAGTGGGTTTTAGTAGGTGGTATAGGAGAATCCTCTAATTCAACTGTTCCTTGACTTCCAAAAATCTTAAGGCTAGGGGTAGATGGTGGTGAATCTAGTCTATGCCTTGAAGAAGATGGAGTTATGAAAATCGAACTCTTGGCTTTAGCTATAAACCTTCCCCTAGAATCTCTTGCTCTATGCATGTCATTTTTTATTTTTTAAAAGTTGGGCTAATAATTCTCTTTCTGATCTTCCAGATCACACTAGGTGCAAGAAGAGAGCATACTTAAGAAATTACTAAACCAATAACTCTCTTTTCTGATCCTCCAGATCACACTAGGTGCAAGAGGAGAGCATACTTCAAGAAGTTGTCAAGTTTTCCCTTCTTTTATGATTTTATGTTTTTTTTTAAGAAATTGGCTACCTAGTTACACTTCCCCGGCAACGGCGCCAAAATGTTTGGTCAATTTAGTGTGTCCTAAATTGCTGCATTTAATTTGTCAATCCGGGAATCGTGAGCTGATGAAGTGCGGCGCACTATATGTGCAAGATAACCTATTTCTTAACTTTTTGTCGTTTTTGGTTTTTCTAAGGTGAAATGGAAATTCTAAAATGAAAACAAGTTTGCTTATATTTGTTCAAGGAAGTGATATCCCCTATAATGATTTACCAACTTGAAACTTTAAAAGCAAATTGAAAATTACAATGACAAGACTTGAAAGAAAGTAAAAGTGTACTGCTGAAATGAAAAGGTGTTGCTAATCTAATGAATCAAAACAGTAAACTAGTGAACATGAAAACCAAACTATTCTTGCTGCCAACTAAACACAAAAGAAACTATGCTTAAGGAAATTCAAAATTGCAACAAAATAAATCTAAATCGGATTACATCAATTCATTTTCTGACCCTTCATCATTAGACCAGCTATGATTTTCGGAAGTAATCATAAACAACTTGTGTAAGCGATATTTAATTTGCAGAAAAGAAACTAATACTAAACTACACATTTCATAATGCGGTCCCTCACCATCAGTCCAGCTGTGGCTTTCGGAGGCAACTGAAGATGCTATGAGCAGCTTAATATATCTAAATTTGCAGAAAAGAAACTAATAATAAACTACACATTTCATAATACAATCCCTCACCATCAGTCCAGCTGTGGCTTTCGGAGGCAACTGAAGATGCTATGAGCAGCTTAATATATCTAAATTTGCAGAAAAGAAACTAATACTAAACTACACATTTCATAATGCGGTCCCTCACCATCAGTCCAGCTGTGGCTTTCGGAGGCAACTGAAGATGCTATGAGCAGCTTAATATATCTAAATTTAACTACTAAAGCAGATAAGCAAAACTGAAATGTACAAAGCAAGACTGAAGTTAAACAAAAGCTATGAAAAGCAAACTACCAGCAGAACAATGTTAGTTTCATGTCATTAGTCAAAATGCTATGAAAAATGCTAAAATTTGTCTATCTAAAACACCTCAATCAGAAAGGCGATCGATGATTAACAATCATAAAACATGGAAAGACGAAATGAAATGGAGAGTGTATGGAAATGTATAAACGAGAAATGGAAACAAGCGCAAAGTATGAACATATGGATGGATTATGATCTGACTTTTAAAGAAATGAAATGAGAAATATACACTAATACACAAAACCTTAGCTGAGCAGGGGCCCTCTACACAGCCTTGGTAACGATCCTCAAACACGAATTAAGTTGAAAAACAGAGTCTTCTCATATTAAAAAGCAGTTCATTACAGAATGGTAGTGTTACGGCACAAGTGCAGCATAATCACTATAGAGCAGACTAAAAGATAACAGAGTACATTCACTAACATCAACCATCAACTAACTTTATGTGCGTATGCAAACGCTCTATATATAACAATAAACTGTAACTGTCTCCTAAAGTTCATGATGGCAGAGAGCACGTAGACCACTACATCCACGGATATAGGAGTATGGCCGTGTTGGAAAGTGAATCTACGGAAGGTGGATGCTTGAATTCGACTCCAGAGCTCTGCACAGATGTCGATTTAACCTCCGCGGGCTTAGAAACGGCCGTATGGATCTTTATGTGCCACGAAACAGAGTCCGGCCGACATGAAACTCCATGGTTGACTTCCATGTGGACGCCTTTGACCGCGACTTCTTTGGACGAGTTTTCTTGAACCAATAGGACACGAACCATGTCCACGTCATTCCTGACCTGCCCATGTGGCTCGTTTCCCTTGTAGACACCTGTAGCATAGAGTTTCACAAAATAGCTGCGGAAAGTTGCAGCAGCTACGGAAAGTGGCAAGATTCCGCAGCTGAATGAACAAAATCTAGATCAAATAGAAAACACAAAAATATAATTAAAAACCATGTTAGATACCCTTTTGCACATGATATTGACAATTTGGGAGGTTTAGGTGAGTGAAAAAGGTATGGAAAAGTGTATGGAAAAGATGCAAATTTGGGACTCAACAGCATCCTCCTTCCTTCAGTTTCCTGGAAGAGGAGTGTTCATGGGTTTGTAGCTCTCCATGTGAAACTTACCCAATATCTCCTTTGCATACTTTCCTTGAGACAAAAAAATTTCACCATCCCGCTACCATATTTCCAAGCCAAGGAAATAATGAAGGAGTCCCATGTCCTTCATTTCAAATTCTCTTGCAATGTCCTCTTTGAAAGAAAGTATCATCTACTCATCACCTGTCAATATTAGATCATCTACATAAAGTACGATAATCAAAAGCTTACCATCAACCACAATCTAGTATAGGTTTGCATTCGATTCACTTTTGGTGAAGCCCAACCCGGTGAAATAGCTGTCAATCCGAGTGTACCAAGCATGAGGTGCTTGCTTTAGCCCATACATTGCTCTCTTGAGTCATCACACACGCGACTTACTATCAAAGATTTCGAAACCTTTTGGTTTTTCTATGTACACTTCCTCCTTAATAACTCCATTGAGGAACAAAGTTTTCACATCCATTTGATGAATGCGCCACCCCATCTACGCTTAGAGTGCAAGGATAGATATGATGGAAGAATACCTTGCGACTGGTGCAAAGGTTTATTCATAGTCAATTCCCTCAATATGTGAGAACCTCTGGGCCACAAATATGGCCTTATAATTATCCACACTCCCATTAGAAACTTGCTTTACCTTGTAGATCCATATAGATCCAACCACTAATTTGTCGACCGGTCTTGGGACTATCTCCCATGCACTGTTCTTGACAATGAAGTCATACTCCTCTACCATAGCATTAACCCATGTTGGTTGCTGCACTGATTCCTCAAAGGAAGATGGTTCAATCAAAATACATTTTCTCATAAGATCCATATATCTAGTAAACCTGTTAGGAGATTGTCTCTGTTTGTGCAATGAAGTAGGGGCTCCTACATTCATTGCTACATCAAGTCTCAATCTATCAGCTTCCATGGTGCGTCTTCTGCCATTTTTGATGGATGTCTCTACATGAGTGTTTTCCTCCACTCCATGATCCTCCGCATATGGCTGATCCACATCTTAAGGTTCATTCTTGGGAACCAACATTTCCTCCTCTGCATGCAAGTCCAACTCCCTCTCAAGGGACAACCGCATGAATTTCTCCTCATCAAATTTTATATCCCATCGCACAAAAATCATTCTGATGTTTGAGTTGTGGGGAGTTTTAGTGTACCCCACAAATATCCCAACCTTAGCTAGTGGTTCTAGCTTCTTCTTGGCTTCCTTGGTCACATGCACATAAACAGATGAGCCAAAAATCTCAAAATGCGAAAATCAGGTTTCTTACCAGTAAAAGCCTCTTCAGGTGTACTCATGCCAATTATCCTATGATAAAAATGATTCTACACATGTGCTGCTGTGTTGCATGCCTCCGCACACCTATGCAGTGGTAGGCCTTGATAATGCAAAAATCACTCGTGCTGCACCCACATTCATTTTGTTCTTTCTTTCAGCAATGCCATTCTATTGTGGGTTATGAAGTGCTATCACCAATTACATGAAGCAAACAAAGAATCAAATCAAACCACAACATAGATAATTTCCTGGGGAAAGCTTGCTACTCAAAACCCCACTATCTTCTATTGTATATTCAACATGGATACATGAAAAAAATACAATGCCTTCTCTTCTCAAAGTCTCCAACTCAACTATCTATCTCATACTATCCTCAAAGAAAACTGACCAATACTTAGTCAATTTCTAGCCTCCTGAAAACCTGCCATTCTCAGGCAATTCATGACAAATGCAATCCCTAAAGAATAGGATATATTGCCTTCTCTAACTGCGCTGAGTATCATGGACAATCCATTGAGTGTTTGGATGCATGGGTGCAACTCAATATCCTACAACTGATAGTGAACATCCGTTTCACCTAGATATCAACTGGGTCTCCATTGGAACTGACATGCATGCATCTAATAATAATAACCCTCAGTTTCATGTGAGATCACTGGTTGTGAATTAAACAATATTTAATTCACTTGATCTCTCACTAGTGTATATAAAAGTTACAACTAGCACAACTGATTTTAACTCACTTGACTGAGTTAAACTGTTTACAACCTGCATTAACTAATGCACCACTGCACTTTGAACTCTGTTACAACTAGAATTGCTCTGCATGCCTTACCAACTACCCTCAACTCGAAATTGAAGAGTCAACTGAGCTTATCACACTCATTTAACTATTACAAGTTATTTTGAGATTATATTACATTTTATTGTCCATATTAATTAAGGGATAACTAAAATAGACCTGAACCAAAATTATCCCTGTGGACCCCACCCTAGTGTAGGTGCTTAATGCACTAGGCACAGTTGCTGAAATTTTCTTGTTGAATCTCAACATGGAGTACATTATCATTCTTATGAAGCTAGAAATTACTATTGCGGCTGCTATGGAAATATGCATGAGAAGATTGTACACCTGAGAGAATATCCTTAAATTCAATATGTGAAAGGCGAAGGTTTCACCTTACATATTCCTCCATTCCACTTTTAAGTTTCTCTTCCATAGCTTAAATCAAGGTGTCTAAGTTCACTTTGGGCATAAGGTTTTCTTTCTTTACCCAAGTAGCAACCAATTTTTGGTGCAATCCCTTGGTGACCCGGTACTAGTCCAAACTCTTGTTAAATGAAGAAATCCCATACCACAAAACATGAGATCCTAAATGCACAAAATACAAGACATCCATTGTAGAGAAATATACCCTCGAATTCAGTGTTAAGGAGTGCCAATCATGTGAAAAGATTGAACTATAAGCCCATGTCTTCAAATTTCATAAATTGTGTCCTGTGATATATCAAAGAAACCGTCCATGCATTATCGAGTCTTATATTTTAACCTTTTCATTAGGAGTTACTTTTCAGAAAAACAACAAGCAAAGTGCTTTTACTAAAAAGCGATGGGAAGATATATTCTTATGTTGAGGCAGTATTGAGCATGAAAACCATCATATATATATATATATATAACCATAGGTGTCGAATCATCTGTAACCACGAGAGTATTTGTACGTACGAAAATACAGACCCATTTCGCATTGCACATTATATATATATATATATATTTTATTTTTTATTTTTTATTTTTTTTTATTTTTTTATTTTTATTTTTTTATTATTTATTTTTATTTATTTTTTATTTTTTATTTTATTTATTTTATATTTTATTTTTTATATTTTATATTTTAATTAATTTATTTATTATTTATTATTATTATTATTATTTTATTATTTTTTTAATTTTTTAATTTTTAATTTTTATTTTTAATTTTTATTTTATTTTATTTATTTATTTATTTATTTATTTATTTATTTTTCTGCAATGTGAATCTCAGACTTGAGTGGTCATAGAATTAAGTTATCTCAAATGGTTGCCAAAAAACAAATGTTCATCTAATCCCTAAAATTTGTTCAAAAAATTGTCTTCATTCTAATGAAAACTTTATACATTGAATTGAAAATTAACCATAGAATTATTGCCATATGTCACAATAAGGTCCAACACATTGTTCGTGAGGCAAACTTATCGATTTGGCATACATATTGTCATTAGATTTTGAAATTGGCCCAAAGAATTTCTCCATGTCCCCAATTTTTGGGAAACACGGGGAAACACACAAGGAAATATTTCTGCAATGTGTGGAGTACATTTCCAAAAAGTGGGTTCTTATATGCTTTCCTTGAGCCCCCACCATGATATTTTTCTTATAGCCCTTAAAATAAAGAAGGCACAAAACCTTCTAAATACTAAAATCCATATTTAACTCATGTGTTCACATGAAAAGTTCAAGTTAAATGAAGTACGTGGATGTAGAAAAGTAGCTAATGGCCTCCTCGATGCTTATTTTGTTTCACTGTCCATTGTGAATTTGCAGTTTTAGATTTTGAGTCTTAACTCTAGATATTGATGGCACTAGATCAAGTCTTGACATTTGAGAAATTCCAATTTATCGTTTCATACTTAAATATCTACTATATTTCTTAGTACTATTTACATTTTAGAATGAGGAATGTTGGGTTTACATCAATGAATTCCATTTATGAATTACTATATTTTTGAACCCAAATTTGAATTGTGTTTCTTTCATTTGCAAACTTGAATTTAGTATTAACTAAATTCAATTTGAATTGTGTTTAATTTAGTATTAACTAAATTCAACTTGAATTGTGTTTAATTTAGTATTAACTAAATTCAACTTGAATTGTGTTTAATTTAGTATTAACTAAATTCAACTTGAATTGTGTTTAATTTAGTATTAACTAAATTCAAGTTTGCAGATGATATAATCACAATTCAAATTTGGATCAAGGAATATATTAATCCTTTTTGCTCCATTTTCGATCTGGGTTTCTTGTCTATGGCTCTTAGTTATTTTGTTTTGATGTGGTTGTCCCTTTTTTCTAATCTTTGTCTCATGTTTCCAATCGACTATGTTTGCTCTGTTTCTTCATACGAAGATTTCAAACGTGGAGTTGGTTTAGTTTTGACACAATTTCCCTATTGCTAAGGATATATTATTTGCCTTTGTTTTCTTTTCTGCTATATCAGATGTTCTGGTAATTTTTATGTTTGCTACTTCTTGGAGTCTTTTTGCCTAAGTATATTTATGATGTAATCCCTTGTCAATATTGATCTTTCTACTCTTTTGCGCTTCTGCTCTCTATGATATTCTCAGGAATTGGGGATTCTATATTCACGCATCTATAACCATCTTCTGTTTTTTTAATATAAGATGGTGTGTTTTTTCCTCTTGAAAAAATAAAAAAAATTGAATTTAGTATTTAGATTGCACAAAGATGAATTTGCACCAAATGAATTGTTATGATTAGGGTTTTATCATTTCATTGTTATTGTTGTGATTTTAAATGTTCAAAAAAAACTTTATGCACTACCTTTTTATTGTATAAACTTGCAGTTGGTATCCCAATGAACAAATGATAAAAAAAAATTGTAAGAGAATACTTGTGCTAAAACCAAAGCATATGACCAAAATTGCCTTTAAAAAACAATTAAACTATTATTAATGCAATGCAAAAATTATAATTACGGAGATGGATGCACAAAATATTTATAGAACATTATAAATTGACATTCAAAATAAAACCCGAAAAGACCATAAATATTTTCTTCACGAAAACGAAATAAAACTAGTTTGCTTGCTTAACTTTCTTTGTAAATTGGGTTATTTGAATGTGAGCCATTAAATTCAATTTTGTATATTTCAAGAATTTTTCTATTGGTGTAAGGATTGCATTATAATTATTTTTATAAAAGTAGGAATGTTACATTGGCAATGAGGTCGATCATTATATAAATATATATGCCAACTCCACAAGACTATTCATTTCATTGCCTTAGGTTGATCATGTCTTAGACTATTTGTAGTATGTAATTATGCTATATGCCTGAGATTCAAAAATTGTTGTAAAATGACAATTTATATATAAGAGAGCGAATTCAAGAGGAATTATACATATTTCAAATGGTTGGTTTTGACATACAAGACAATGCGTTGTACATAACCACATATAATTTCCCTTACATCTATGAAAGGGTAAATATTTATTTGAATTACATTATCACAAAGATAAACATATATGAGTGGCATCGAAATAACTTGAGAAATATACATTATTATCATATATATATATATATATAATACTCTATTTTAATACAAAATATACTTTATTAATAAAGTATACCTTATCAAAATGGAGGCCTATCCATTAGAACTCCTGGGACAATGAATTTGGCACTGGGAATCAAGATAGTCTCGAGGTTTCTCACTGGAGAATGATGCTGGTGGAAAGCTGCCTTAGAGGAGAAATATCTCAATGCTCCAAGAATCTCCTTATTGGAAAGAATCCCTCCCATAAGACCGTGTTCTTTAATCTGGAAGCTCATCTCCAACACAATCTCAATGATAAAGGAAAACATCTCAACAAGCCCAGGAAATGGGGGAAAAATCAGCTTGTTGAAAAACAACATCATGGGAAACCCTCCCTTGGGTAGCAACCCAAATATTCATGATTTAAAGTGCTGGATGATAGTGGAAGGCTACACAAAATTGGGGGACATCTCCAAATGGGAGAAAGATGGAATTTGGAAACAGTGGTACATGCCCAACTTTCCCACCGACCTCACTGAACAATGGAACTCCACGATCTCTCACTTACTAGGAGCTTCTCCTATAGCCAAGAGCATTTAAGATACTCATTTTTAGGTTCCTACAGGTGGAGACTACTCAGTAAAGTCAAGCTATGCCAAGATTCAAGAACAAAAAAGGCAACGAGAATGGTAGTATTGGAAGTATGCTTGGAAGGTGGAAAATCTCCCAAAAATCAAGATATTCGTATGGACCCTTCTCCATAGAAAACCTCTCACAGTCGAGAATCTTAAAAAAACGGGAATCTATGGACCCTCTCAATGTCCCCTTTGTTTGCAGGAAGGAGAAACTATTCAGCACCTCTTCCTAGAGTGCTCATTCTCTAGAGAGTGCTGGGAGAAAAATGTTTCACCAATTGAAGTAAATATGAATTACAACATCCTCCTAAATCAATTCATAAGTAAATGGAGGAGTAGCTATCCCCACTCCTTTAGAAAAAAAACTAGAGTTCAAAGGTTTTGGGCCAGCATCCCCTCCTTCCTTTGCTGGCAGACCTAGCTTGCTAGGAATGGGAAAGTATTTAAAAATAAAAAGCTAATAGTGAATAGAGTGACTTCAAAGGCATGGGGTCAAATAACATATTTTATCTCAACTAAAGGATTAAATGGAATAGAAATGAGTCAACTACAAAATGATGAAATTTTTTTGGATCAGCTTCACCCTCAACAAGATCAGAATTCAACAAATGGAAAAAGTCACAAAGGCACATCCAACTTGGAAAATAAAAAAGGATAAGGAAGAATTCCAAAATTGGATTAAATCCCTCAAAAGGGCTTGCCTCTTCTTCGATGGAGCCTCCAAGAAGAATCCAAGTAAAGATGGAGCTGGTGGAGTAATATCCCAAGGAGACAACTCCAATTCTATTCAATTTAATTAGGGGATGGGGACAATGTCCAACAACAGAGCCGAGGCTTATGGTCTTCTCCTGGGCATGAAAATATTAAAAGACAAAGAAACTCACAACCTAATAATATTTGGGGACTTCTCTATTGTCATTCATGCAATGGTGAGTGACAGTAACCCAAAGAATGCAACACTCTGTCAAATATTAAGCAGAGCAAAACAATATGCAACTCATATTGGAAATATAGACTATTATCATATTTTACGAAGCAATAACAATCAAGCTAACATTCAGGAAAATGAAGGAGTCAAAAAAGACATTTTAAATTGTCGATCACACATATATAAATACAACCAATTTAATATAACGTTAATTTTAACAAATTAATATTTTTTTCAAAGAAAAAAAATTATATATTCATATATAGAATAATATATAATTTTCAGTCCATTAAATCTGCTATTCTCGAAGGAATTGCTAAGAATGTTCATCCTCCCCCTTGTATTCCTATTTTCAAAAAATATCCTTTTCCTTTACATCATATTTTTTTCTATCTCATGTCTTCTTTACATCCTTTGAAAACTTTTTCAAAGATGGGGGACATGTAAAAAAAACAAGAAAAGGCAAGAAAGGAAGGGAACTTGAGTGGAGGGATTACAACTAAAACCCCCTAGAATTAGTTTCTTTCCCAATGTTGTATTCATACATCCCAAATGTAATCGAAGGAAGCTCCAATGCTTCTTTGGAGAGGGCATATGCTTCCACGTTTATTTCTCACAAAATACGGTTGGAAGTAATCCACTCAAAAGTGGATGCTAAATGTTGAATATCTTGTTGAATGTGATCAAATCTTGTATTTTGAGCAATGACCCTTCCATTGGCCTAGTCGATGACCAACCTGGAGTCATCGAGAACTTGAAGCCTAATAAATGTTTTTCATGTTTGTTATTTCAAGAAGAAGATAAATCCCAATAGATTTAGCGTTATTGTTGGAGCCTATGCCCATAAAGTATGTGTTGTATAGAAAATATGTTTGATGAAAATAAATGAAAACACCAACACTGTAGTGAGGAGGATTTCCTTGCCTTGTGCCATCAAAATATCCCCAAGGGATATCATGGTCGAGATATTGAATTTGTGGAGCATGCTGAGAGGTAATTTTCTGATCATACTTGAATTCCTTTGCAAATGAAATGATTCTAGTGGCACACATAACAAAAGAATTCTCTTTGTTTTGGAATAGTGTAGAATTACGAGCACACCAAATAATATCTATTATAATGCAATGCAAACTAGTCAAAGATTGCACTGATTTGTCTAGGATCCCTTTTCTAATGTTGCCTTCAAGAGAAAGGGAAATCCAATGAGCTTTAGGAGTGAATTATGACTGGATCAAAGTATATACCTGAAATAAAAAGGAACATTTGATGAAAAGGTGAAGTGAAGACTTTGTCTAAGATTTTCATGGTGTACATCAACTTATACTTGCCATCCATGAGAGGAGAGTACTTCCCAGGTGAGTAGCTTATTATTGATTACTAACTAGGTTGACATTTTGGATTTTAAAGGAGCATTGAGTTTCAATATGGCTTTCCACCACCATTGTTTAGGACCCTCAAAAGTGTCTTCAATCCATGCATTTATTGAGTCCGATACCTTGGCCTGTTCATTAGCTTCCTTAAGGACATTGAGTAGATCATAATTCAATAAATCATTGAATCCCAAATAGAGTTCCACCAGAAACCCATCCTATATATGACTTTTTATTTTTGCATAGAACACATATTAGCAAGAATCTATGATTTTTTTACTTCCTGAGTCAAAGAGGCATCCATTTCCTCATTAACAGATGAGGGGAAAAGAGAAGTCACATATAGAATGTCTAGAATTGGGCATATTGGAGATGTTTGAAAGAGTGAATGGAAGTATTGAGAACTTGCCTCTACTTTAACCTTGAAGGAGTGTTATGGAACCATCCTCTAATTTTATCTCCCAATTGGTATTCCTTTTCTTATGAGAGTTTTTGAACTGATGAAAGAACTTGGTATTGTTGTCACCAAATTCAAGCCAAATTGCACAACTCTTAATATGCCAATGCTATTCTTCCAATGGAATTAGGGTATGTATTCTTTCTTCAATAGAGTGAAGCTCATATGGAGACATCGAAGAGACTGGGCCAAAATCAAGAGTATAGTGAATATTTGAGAGCTCCACTTCGACCTCCTCTTATTGGTTGGCCAATTTGGCTTGATGAACGTGGCCCAAGCACAAGAAACCATTTTAAGAGTATGAAGGTTTTCCATAAATTATGCCATATATCATGAATCCTCTTGAGGAGTCAAGTGTGTCCATATACAGTGAATAAGTGTGTGATATTCCTCCTCTCGTATCCATGTGGGATTGTAACAACACATACAATGAATAAATGTGTGATAGAACTCCTCTCGTATCCATGTGGGATTGTAAAAAAGAGTATAGGAATAGCTATTACCCCTAAGACTGATATGAACTAATATGGGCTTGTGGTCAAATGTTCCCCATATTCAACCAAATATTTAAGGGCATAGCCAAAGTTCCATAACTCCTCAGAGATGAGGAATCGATCCACATGATTTTCTACCTCACCACCATGAGATCACCCATTACTCTATGTTGGCATAAACGCAATAGACTTGATTTCAATTAAACTGTAACAGGAAAGAAAATCCAAAAATAAAGCACTATGGGGATCCTAACATGGGTTTGGGCCCCAAACTTTTCGAGAAGAAGTGGTGAAGTTTAGTCACCACCCAAAATTGTGTCAAGATATGAGAAGGAACCTCTCATGACCATATCCTCTGTCAAGGTGAAATCAATATAGGGCCCATATACATTTAAAATTGAAATACAATAGTTGAGATCTTTAAATTTCAATTTCATAAGAATTGCAAAAGGTAAAAGAGAGGAAGAAAATGCAAAGTAGTAAGGGCTTCGTCTTGATATGAGGCCTCTAGAATGATCGTTATCATCCAAATGAATTAAATATGTGTCCTTTAAGAACATCTCTGGGGATATCCTTGCTTTGTCTTTGAAGCACATTGTTTCCTGAATGAGAATGACGTTAGATTGGGAGAAGCAACCAATCTTTTGAGGGCTAACAATTTACGGTCACTTCCTGTTGTGAAACCTGCTCCAAAAATAGAAAAAAGAGATATCAACGCCTTAGAAATAAGCCACTTCGAGGGGGCAACCTCCAATACATTACATGAATGAACAATTCTTGGATGATACAAATTACAAAACCTCCTTTCTATATATAGGAGTCCATGGGGCCATAATGTAATCCTAGTGGGGCCACAATGTAATCCTAGCCGACCTAACAATAATAATTTAAGGGCACGATAATAACAATATGGGGGTTACAAGGGTACAATAATAACAATAAGGGGGTTACACTAACAACAATAAGGGACTATACTAGTAATATAGGGACCTAACATGCCCCTCTCCTTCAAAAAAGTGTTGTCCTCAACACTTGAGTAGCTATGGGTGCTTCTGTATAAAATTCTCATCCTCCCATGTAGAATCTTTAGTGGGTAAGTTCTTCCACTTGATGAGATACTCTGAAATTGATCGATTTCGTAGCTGTCGAGTTCTTGTTTCCATGACCGCTTCAGGTTCCAATATGATTTTCCTTCCTCATCAAGTTCTGGCAATATTGTTTGAACTGGAAGATTTTCACCTATAACCTTCTTTAAGCATGAAACATGGAAAACTGGATGCACTCGTGAAGAAGCAGGAAGCTCCAATTTGTATGCCATAGTACCAATCTTTTGCAACACCTTGTAAGGACCATAGTAACTTGGCGATAATTTATTATCCTTCTTAGCTTGCTTGAGGGACATTTGTTTGTATGGTTTTAGGTGTAAAAATACCCAATCTCCTACATCAAAAATTCTTTCGCTACGATGTTGATCTGCCTGTTGTTTCATTTGATTTTGTGCCGAATTCAGGTTATACTTTAAGAGTTGGAGAACTTCTTGTTGATGCTCGATGTGATATTCCATTTCTTGAACCTTCGAATTTTCTCTTAAAGATGATGTGATGGATGGTGATGATATCCATAAAGTGCCATAAATAGGGTCATTTTTGCTGCAATATGGAAGGAAGTGTTATACCACCATTCAGCGAGAGGTAACAACTTGACCCATTGTGTTTTTTTATCAGATACAAAACAATGAAGATATCCTTCCAAACATTTATTTACTATCTCAGTGTGACCATCGGATTGAGGATGATAAGATGAGCTAATTGAGTACCCAAACAAGAAAATAACTTCGTCCAAAATTTCCAATAAAAATGGGATATCTGTCGCTCACAATAACCCTTGGGTTTCCATGTAGCTTTTGAATTGTGTCCATAAATGTAGTAGCAACTGTAATTGCTTTAAATGGATGAGATAATGCACAAAAGTGTGCATACTTTGTAAGTCTATCAACTGCCACCATGATGACACTCTTTCCTTCGGACTTAGGTAAACCTGTGATAAAATCCATTGAAATCTCCTCCCAATGTTGAATTGGAATGGATAAAGGTTTGAGAAGGCTCGGGGTCTTAATTGTCTCAAATTTATTCTGCTGGCAAACCAAACATTCTGCCACAAACTTTTGAATATTAGATTTAAGGCCATCCCAAAAAAGTAGTGTGCAATTCCAAAAGAATATTTTGTTTTAGTTGGGAATTCTTACAAAGATATAAGTGATCTTTGTACCATAAAAAATCATTTTTCCAACTAAATGTATCAGATGTACTAGGATCTTGCTGCAACTTTTGAATGAGTGTCCATACATATTTGTCCTTCTTCCATTCTTCTCTTGCTTCGGTTATCCAATCTGGTTGGATAATAGAAATGGCACAAAGCAATGCTTCCACCTCTTCATTCTTTCTTGAGAGTGCATCTGCAACAACATTAAGCTTTCCTTTTTTGTAGATTATTTCAAAGTCATAAGCCAACATCTTTGTGACCCATTTTTGCTGCTCTTCTGAAGATAGTCTTTGTTCCAAAAAGTGTTTAAGACTATCATGATCAGTTTTTACCTTGAAGTGTCTTCCCATTAGGTAAGTTCGGCATTTCTTTAGTGCATGCAGTATTGCTAACATTTCCTTCTCATAAATAGGTTTCTGTAAATACTTTCCTTTGATTGGACGACTTTCAAAAGCAATGGGTCTTCCTTCCTACATTAAAACAACACCAATTCCATTTCCTGAGGCATCACATTCCACAATAAAGGTTTTTGTGAAGTCCGGCGTAGCTAAGACCGGTGCTAGGCACATTGCCTCTTTAAGATGTTCAAAGGCCTTAGTTTCTTCAGGAGTCCATGAAAATGCATCTTTCTTCAATAATGTTGTTAGAGGTGCTGCTATTCTCCCATAATTCTTAACAAACTTGCGATAATACCCTGTTAACCCGAGAAATCCTCGCAACTGCTTTATGGTTGTGGGGACTTTCCCTTCCTTAATGGCTTTAATTTTGTTAGGGTCTACTTTAACACCCTCGTGAGATACAATATGACCCAGATATTCCACCTCTTGTACTCCAAAGAAACATTTGGATTTTTTTGCATGTAATTGTTTCTCCTGCAATAGTTTGAGCACCCTGTCAACATGTTCAACATGATCCTTCCAAGACCTGCTGTAGATTAGTATATCATCGAAAAATACTAGCACAAATTTTCTAAGGAAGGGTTTGAAAATGGAATTCATCAACCCTTGAAATGTAGAAGGTGCATTGGTAAGGCCAAACGGCATGACCAAAAATTCATAATGACCCTCATGAGTTCGAAATGCTGTTTTTGGAATATCTTCAGTCTTCATTCTAATTTGATGATATCCTGAACGAAGATCCAACTTGGTAAGATAAATTGCTCCATGTAATTCATCCAATAATTCATCAATCACAGGAATGGGAAATTTATCTTTAATGGTGAGCTTATTGAGCTCCCTATAATCCGGACACATTCGCCATGATCCATCCTTCTTGTGTACCAATACTACGAGAGCAGAGAAAGAACTTTGACTAGGTTGAATTATACCTGCCTCTAACATTTCTGCAATCATACGTTCAATTTCGCTCTTTTGGAAGTAAGGATATCTATAAGGCCTGATGTTTGGAGGAACACTTCCTGGAATCAAATGAATAGCATGATCATGATCACGAATAGGTGGGAGTCCTTTGGGAGTTTCCAACACCTTGGAATGATTGTCCAAGACTTGTTGGAGATCTGCAGAAATAGATGATTTTGATGTTGGAACTTCTAGTGAGCATAATTGTGAAATTATGCCTCGTTGTTCTTTATTTAGAAGCTTTGTCATGACATTAGAGCTTATTATCTTTCCTGGCTTCCCTGCAATACCCCGTAATTCGACTTCCTTTCCTTTTGAAAAAAAATTCAAGAAAATTTCTTGAAAATTAAAAGCTACCGTCCCAAAAGATTGTAACCATTGTACTCCTAGTACAACATCAACACCTCCCATAGAAATGGAAAGCATTGGACTATTCAATACATATTCCCCCATGGTTAGCTTGATATTATGGAATTTTCCAAAGAAATTTACAGTTCCTCCATTTGCAACCATCACTTGACATTCTGGTGCCGGGTATAGGAAACAATTCAATTCCTTGGCTACCTTACAATGAATAAAATTATGGGTGCTACCTGAATCAATCAACACTATTACTTTTTTCTTCTTGATATGTCCTTCTATCTTGAGAGTTTGAGGAGTGGTAATTTCTTCCAATGCATTACATGATATGGTCAGACTCATTTCTTCCTCTTCTAGGGCTGGTTCCTGGTGTATATCCTCTTCTTGTTCATTTTCTTCTTCCTCTTCACAATTTATGTAAAATAATTTCTTCTCAGCACACTTATGACTTTCAGTGTATTTTCTATCAAAACTGTAGCAAAGCCCTTTTGCTCTTTTTTCTTCCAATTTTTGTGGTGTCAACCTTGTAGGTTGTGGAAATCTAGGAGTAGCAACACTTCCATATTTATAGAAGTGAGTGATAGGCTTCCTTGTCGCCATAATTTTACATTCAATTTTTCTTGCCAACCTGAATGCCTTCTCCAATGAATCAGGTTCCAAAACGCGAACTTCATGTTGGATGTTATCCTTTAAAGTACCTATGAAGAGATCAATCCTTTGTTCCTCTGGAATATCAGTTACCCTTATATTCAATTTTTGGAAGTCCTCAATGTGGTCCCCCACTAAACCCTTTTGTTTGAGATTTATCAATTGGCTAAAGAAGGTGTTGCTCTTTGTATCCTCATAATGTGCTATCATTTCCTCCATAAAAATTGACCAAGTGACAATTTTTTTATGGGAGCAAAGCCATCGATACCATACAAATGTTTTTTGTTCTAAATGTAAAGTTGCAATGCATACCTTTTGTGTGTTTTGCACATTATTGAGATCAAAATATTGCTCCATCTGTAGTATCCATGTTACAGGATCCTTTCCATCAAACTTCCTCATATCCATTTTTGGAATATGGTGGTTCTTCCCTTCAACATTAGAGTTTATGAAATCACGATTAACATTTATTTTTTTCTCATCATGAGTTTACTCTACTATATTTTCACCATTAGGAAACATTTCTTGTATCAACTTTGTCAAACCTTCCATGTCTGCTTTTAGATCATTCTTCATGTTTTCCATCTTAGCTTCCATGTCATCCATCTTAGATTCCATGCCAGCTTCCATGCCATTCTTCAAACCATCCATCTTAGATTCCACGCCTTTATTCAAACCATCCATCTTAGTTTCCACGCCTTTCTTCAAAATTTCCATGTCATTTTTTGTTGCTCTTTGCGAGAGAGAAATTTGTTGCACTTGCTCTTGTAATTTTGATAGGTCATGTTGCCATTATTCATCTTCATGAGTCATAGTAGAGCCTTCTAAAGGCTTAATGGGTGTTGAATTATTTTTAGGGGCCATTTGAGAATCCAATACTAATATCTATTCTTCAATATGCTGTTGGAATCAATTCAACTTGATTCTTCAAACAAGACTTATGCAATTCGAAAAAACAATACACACCTTTTACTTGCTTTTGAGGAGCTTGATATTGAAATCGACTTATCTCTATACTTGCATATCCTCAATATTTGAAATTTGGCCCTGTGGTAGTCCTTTGAAGCATCTTTCAAATTCCACAGGTCTGACTTGATTTGGATTCTTCAAGGCAAAGTTATGTCCAATCTCCCATAATGGCCTAATTATGGAATGGTTCAGTAGAGCGAACTTCTACGACTTGCCGCGTGTCACTTTTTACTCCTTTGTCTCTGAAATTTTTAGAAAGGAAACTACAGTATGTGTACTTCTAGTCTATTTTTACAGAATTCCAATCCGATGCTCAGAGAGAGAGTTATGAATATTTTCCCATGATCACTTCTTTGAGATGAAATTCAAGAGCCTGAAAAAGACCTAACTTCCACAGATCATATCTCCCAAAATATTGCAAACCAAGATCTATTATTTTGTGATGATGTTCTGCAGGATATCAGCTTCGCGCTATAAAAATTTCAGCTTCTGTACCTTCGTAGAATAAAAATTACAGCCGAAAATTCCATGATGACTTGTTTAAGTGAAATTCAGGAGCCTGCAAAAAGCCCTAACTTCCACAGCTAATATCTCCGAAAATATTGCGAACCAAGCTCTGAAATTTTGCGACGATGTTCTTTAGGATTTCGGCTTCACACTCTAAACATTTCAGCTTTTGAACCTTAGTAGAAAAAATGTTATAGCAAAATTTCCATGATGACTTGTTTGGAGCAGTGAAACCCTAGAATCCAAATCTCTGATACCAAATGTTGTGAAACCAGCTCCAAAAATAGAAGAAAAGAGATATCAACACCTTAGAAATAAGCCACTTCGAGGGGGGAACCTCCAATACATTACATGAATGAACAATTCTTGGATGATACAAATTACAAAACCTCCTTTCTATATATAGGAGTCCATGGAGCCATAATGTAATCCTAGTGGGGCCACAATGTAGTCCTAGCCGACCTAACAATAATAATTTAATGGCACAATAATAACAATATGGGGGTTACAGGGGTACAATAATAACAATAAGGGGGTTACACTAACAACAATAAGGGACTATACTAGTAATATAGGGACCTAACACTTCCTAACCCTCAAGCATTGAAAGATAGAATATCCATTTGCATCGAGAGGAAAGGGATTTTACTGCTATATGGGCCCTGGATATGGGAAATTTTTTTCCCTTGGTTATTTTAATTAACACCATTTCTTGGTATTTCTAGAGTTTGGACTCGTGATCTGTTATCACAAAATTTCACTTGATTGGTTGCTAATCAGACAAATTCATGTAATTGTTTCAAACCAACTTGTAATTGAAGCTTAGCCTCTTCAGTCTGAGAGGGCCCTCTCAAAGGGGTTAATGATATTTGATAATGATGAAACTATATGGTTAACTCTACTTGGAAAATAACTTGATTGTGATGTGTGTAGGTTGAAAAGAGTACAAGTCTACAACCATTGGGATTATGGAGTCAACAAATCAGTAGTTTAGTGGTAAGGTCTCTTGACATGGAAGTTGAGGCAGGTAAGAGTTTTTAGCAAAGGTAAATCACACATGGAACATGGAATAACACAGTCTTTTCATCAATAAATGAAGTCAGAGCATACACCTATGAATTATGAGTATTAAAGATGAAAACCACTACAAATGGTACACATAAAAATATAGATTAGAAAAGCACTAAACACTCCATGAGAATCTCAGGTTGGTCAAGAAAAAGTCCTCTGTATTTCTGATATCAGTCAAATTACGTAAAGCTGCAGTATTGCAAAAAATCTCCAACCCTTTACAATTTTGAATATCTGCCCTTTAATAGACCTTGTTACATGAGAGATGATATGCCTCTTGGCTATATTCATCAAAATTTTCCTAATGACACCTTGCATAATAATAAAACATGTGCTTTAATGAGAAAATGACAACGATCCTATTAAACAATCCTTTTCCTAATAGGACTCAAACTTATAATTATAATTATTACATCAACTACCTCATCTCTTAAAATAGTCACAAATTTGAAAATTGATGCTTCACACGTTCGAATGAGCTATTACTGAACTCATCACTGCTTGACATCTTAAATATTCTCCTCAACTTATGTAACAAACCCTATTTTTCAAGAAAATAGGTCCTTATCTTCAACGGTTGGTTTAGCTGATAAGTTGTCTTCATTTCATGGTATTCAAGTCATGGATGATTGCTGGAAAAATCCCTTGACCTTTTTAAAGTGTCCACTTGTACAAAAATTCTCATAAACTTGCTCAAAAACCTTCAAAATAGTTTGCTACGAAAGCATGGCAGTTTCGTAGCATACAAAAAATGACCTTTTCCATCGAAATTTCTGCTTGTTTCATTTTGCATTGCATTCATCATGAGCTGACACATCTTCCCTATCATTTCCTTCCCTTGGAAGCTACCAAATGTGGTTTTATAAGCAAAAAGAAAGCTACAGGTGGTTTCGTAGCATTTTCCTGTCTTCAAGCTTAGGAAACGCTATGAAATTGTGTAAATTCTAGATTTTTGCTTAGTTTCAAAAATGTACCTTCCATTTGTATAAATTTTGTTTTCAACATGCCATTGAACTTTCAAAATATAAATGAACTCAAACTAAGAGTCTTGAGGTGTTTCGTCTTCCTTGATTATGAGTTGAGCTATAGGCTCCTCAACTACTATCATTTTTAGACCTTTATTCTCCAACTCCTGATGGATCAATTCTAGCTGTTCTTGGAGGTATTTAACTTGATCCTTCAACTTTCTGTTGGTAGATTTCAAGCAGGGAAAATTTTAGTGGCTAATATTCGCAGGTGGGCTATTTTTCCATGCCTTTTCCAAAAAAAAGATTCGCCATTTTCCATTTTTTTAAAAATTGATTCACCAAAATTTTATATTATAAAATTATTTTACCCTAAAAATCGCCAAATTTTATGTATACTAATATAAAATGATTATAAAACAAAATATTTTTACAAAAATAGCATAAAAAAAATTACAATTTATATATTGGGGACTACTAAGATTCGCCAAGGTTTCTAAACTTTAAGATAAACGTCCATCCTTAAAAAATTCCTTGATTTCAAGTGTAGGTTCATTCTTCTGACATGTTTTACCTCTTTCCTCAATGGCATAGTCCATTTGATTAATTTCTATGTGTTATCTAGGGTCTTTACACTGTCAACTTGCTCTTCCCAAAACTCTTTCATCTTTTCAAACTGAACCTTCTGAACATTATATTTGCTTTCCCCCTTCTTCATGAATGCTATTTCATGATTAGCTGACCTCAACTATTCCTCAAGGACTTCCAGCTCCATTTTTTCAATCAATTTCTCCTTTCCTTTCTTTTGCTTGCTGACTGGATCTTCTTCCGCAGGAGATGAAAGGTCAATAATGCTTTGTGGTGGCTGGACAATGTCAGTGGCTGGATGAAATTCTTTACTACTTTCCAAATTTTTTCTAGCATGTATTTTCATGGGATTCCTAGCCTGAAACATAAAACCTTCATCCTCACCTTCAAACTCTAATTTCTTTACTGATTTATCTTTCTTGATTTTCTTTCCACCTTCATCTATATCCTCAACTTGGACTATAGGAGTCTCTTCTATATCAATAGCATGTAGTATGTCTTCTAAATTTCTCTTAGCCACTGTTTGGCTCCTTGTAATCCTTTTTCTGCCTTGTTTACTCACATTTGGCTCTTGTTTTGCAGGTGGAACAGTGGGTGTATCAAATCTCTGCAACTGCTCTGTTTCCATCATAACTAGTTCACTCTTCTTTTCCCTTACTGGTTCACTTTGTTCTGCCACTAAAGGTGATGGTATGCCTCTAGGTTTAGGAGTTATTTTATGGGTAATGGTATCCATTTCAAAACCACTAACAAACAGAAAAGAAGACCAGTCTCTGCCTATTCTTTGTAACTCATCTAAAACCAACAATTTTATTAAGCCATGATGGAAAAGTGAGGTTTCACTTCCCTTAGATTTAGCTTGAAATTTTTCTGCCATTTTTGCTAAGCTTCTATGTAAGTAGAAAGGTAGATAAAGAGATATCTTACCAAAAAAGTGTAGGAGAAGCTTGAAGTGGTAAGAATAGACTTTATGATATATCCCTTCACAAGTGAAATATTTCTGGATGATAAGCAGTAGCTTTGAGAAATTATCCTTCATGCAACTCCTTGGAATGGCATTTGTAAGGTCAACTTCACTATTTTCTGGCTTGATAAACTCTTTACATTCCTCCATGTTGAATTTGTACCCTTTGAACCATTTTTCTTGTCCTCTTGGAACCCCTGTTGCTGTTGCAATGATCTCTAGTGTTATAGTGAGATTCAACATTCCCACATTTGTAGCTGTTCCATTGAAGTTTAGGGAAAATTCTTTAGAAACCTATACATGACATCCTTGTAATCTTTCACAAAACTGTAAACATCCTATTCTTCTGAAAACTTCTAAAGATGTTGGGTATTCATTCATCAGGTTCATATCTAATGGCTCCTATCTAAGACAGTGGCCACCTTTGTTGGTATTCCTCTTTGCAGCCATATTTCTTAATGTCTTCTCTCCCTCGCTTGATTATTTATACCTGAAAAACTTTGAAAATACTAGCCACAACTTGGAATTAGTGGAATAACTCTCCAAAGCTCAATAACACACAAAGAGGGAATGGAGAATGAAAAATGACTGAATTTGGAAAGATTTTGAAGTTCGATGATAACTCATAGCATAATGATGACTCATACATGCTTAAAAATGGTAACGATGACTTGAGCCCTGACCATGTACCTTGATATTTACCCTAACTGACTCGAATATCATCTAAATTATCCTTTTCAATCATTTTCTGACATCTAACAACTAATTTGACAAGACAGAAACGAATCCTTACTTTTGTAGTGTTCCTAGTGTATTTCTGGGCATTTCGCTACGAAAGTATTAGCAGTTTCGTAGCGAAAAGTGCATTTTATTTGTGTATTTCACTATGAAAGTGTGGTTTCTTGGCTAAAATGACTCTTTCAGTGATATAAACTTGGGAAATGAAAAATGTCAGAAAATCATGACTAATGTGACATAAAAGGATTTGAATGAGGGTGGGTTTAGACCTTAGGATAGGCTAAATAGGAAAAATTAAAAATTTTCGTTGACCAAGTAATGAAAAATGAATTCTATGACCCTACTTTAGACACGTGAACCTATAGGACTTTTCAAATGATGCTTCATTTTTTCTGAGTGATAACACGACCAACATGATTTGTGACTAGAGGGTTTGAGGCAAGGCCTCTACAAGAAAGAGGTTTCTCCAAAGACTTGGATTGAGTACGAAGGGAATATGGTTTTTTCTCCTTAATAGAGCTGAGGGAGGGATGGAGGGGACCAAAGGAGGGGAGGAGCGGGAGGGTGAGGGGATGAGGGAGCAGGGACCAAGAGATGTGGGGGGGGCATAGGTGGGAGGAGTGAGTTTAGGAAAGGGAAAGGATGATTATAGAGGGGGACTAGGAAAGAATATGATAAGGGTGGATATTGGTGGCCCACCCGCCTATTCCACTTGGGGCCCCACCATTGTTTCTTTTAGTTTTTCAGTTTCCTTAATTGTAGAAAAATTTACTATTTTTAGGAGTTTTTTGGGTCCTGAACTTCCAGGGCCATTTTGAGGTCCTAAACAACGTTTTTTCCAAAACCGGGAGCAACATGGGAATGAAATCAATATTTCTCATTCAAAATTTGTAGTCCTCGGATAGATATTTCTAATGATGTATTGAGAGCATCAAATGAAGATTGTATGCCAAAGAAAGTTATGTCCCCAGGAAGTTGATGTACCAATTTACCCAGACGGGGCCCATAGTTTTGGCGCTTCATCTCCAGTGTTAGTTTTTTGGATGTTTAGGGTTTTCCATTGTTTCTCAATAATAAATAGGCCCTCGAGCCTCATTGTAACACCATTTAGAGGCATGTAGCCACCACATCTCTTCCCAGATACAAGCTACCAATGCCCTAGCTAGTTTATTTCCATTTTGTCTGTAAACAAATCTCAGTTCTTCTATATGAATGAAATGAAGTGTTATTTCCTTTGAATTTTTGTATTTATGGTTATATGTGTATTCTATTGTGTTCATGCATAAATCTGGATCAGTGGTATAAGAGCGGTCTGCTATTTCTCGATCCTTCTTTGCATGCCCCTAATGAGGTTGGGGTATAAGGAGTTAGGGCTCAATCTGGTTGAACCTTTGCAAGATCAACCTCGCAAACCCCGATGGCTTCCCATGGGGGACGAAAAGAAGGATGATGGAGTAGGAAATCCTATCAAAATATTTCTCCAGGAGGCCCTCAAAAAACAAAGGAACGCGATGATGGATAAATTTTTTTCGATCCTTCAGAGATTGCCCACCGGCGACATATCTACATCCAACAACCACTCTGGAGGCACAACTCCTTTTAAGGTACAAGTAAACTTTGAAATTCCTATATTTGAGGGCCAAATAGACACAAACACTATAGATATATGGTTGAATCTATTAGAAGGATATTTCTCAGTTCATGACTTTTCCGACCGAGAGAAGATTATTTTTGCACTCCTAAAAGCTACCCCCCATGTCAAGGTATGGTGGGAAACCTACAGTGAGAAAAATGATGAGGGGGAACTCTCTCTGTTCTCGGCCGTACCCACTTGGAATTATTTCTGAGACACCATCAAGGAACAATATTATCCTGTGGGGAGCTATAAGGACAAGTACATACAATGGACTACGCCACGATAGCAAAGGGATCAAGATGTGCATGAGCTAACAAATATGTTCCATTACCTACACACAAAGTTGGGTCTCAAAGATTTAGAGCAACATTTGGTGCTGAAGTATCACAGTTGTCTACACAGATACATTTAGGAGGAAATGGAGTTCATCAACATCTCCTCGCTTGATACGATATACCGGTATTGTTGGAATCATGATTACTGTTAGACCAAAACCCGCAGGCGTTAGTCTCCTCTACAATCGCCAGAGTTAGGATCCATGAGAGGCTGTTATTCCATGTCACAAAACAAAGGGGGAGTGTTGAAACCAATGTCCAACAATCTCCCCTCCAACACGAATCGGGTGAGTTTCGAACTCGATACCTGTCGCTTTAATACAACTTGTTGGAATCATGATTGTCGTTAGACCAAAACCTGTAGACGTTAGTCTCCGCTACAATCACTAGAGTTAGCATCCACGAGAGGCGGTTAGTCCATGTCACGAAACACACAGGGAGCGTTGAAACCAATGTCCAACAGGTATGCTGCCAAGATTGAGTAGAAATTCAAATAGAAGAAGCGATACTTTAGATATGTGAATCAAAAGCAAGGTAAAGGTGCTCCTAAACTGCAGAAAAAAGGAAAAAACCAAGGCATGGCAGCCCAGGATAATCTACCGAAGCCGCAAGAAAATAAAAACACCACGAAGCTGAAGAAGGACATGGGAAAGTGGTGTGAGTTCCATAAGAGCTCCACTCACAACACAAGTGAGTGTCTAGAAAAGCAGTCACTAATGGCCGAGATGAGGGCTTCTGAATGAGATGCATGCTCTGACTCTGAATCAAAACCCGACAAGGGGAATGAAAACGGGAAGTAAATTATTGATGTAGAGCGCAACACCATTGTTTCCACTGCAAAGATCCAAAAGGAGGAACCAAAATATCTAGAGGAGGAGGAACGTCTCTTCCACTCCCAGATGTGGGTAAAGGGTTGCCCGCTATAGTTTATTGTCGGCAGTGGGATCCAAAAGAACGTTATTTCAGCAAAGGTCGTGAAGCGGTTAGGCTTGCCGACCACATCACACCCACAACCGTACACGATTGGGTGGTTTCATCAAGGACGAGATCTCTCCCTCAACCAGCAGTGTTGCCTTCCCTACAACATCAAACCCTTCACATATGAGGTATTATGTGACATTGCTTCTCTTGATGTTTATGATGTATTGTTAGGCCAACCATACTTGTCGAAGTGACATGTTGTGTACGAGTCCCAACCTCGCTTGTTAATGTTACTTTGGGAAATAAGTTGTAAATGATACCAGAGGTACCACCGCTTGTGTATATCTCTTTGGCTACTGCAAAAAATGTAGTAAGCTCATTTACACAAACAGAAAATTTGTTTTCCCGATGATCCGACCCTAGGGAAAGAAGAAGAAAATGGCCACGACCTCTAGAGAGGGCTCCTCCACATGAAAAAAACAAATGGACAAGGTCGTGGAGGAGTACGGGGATATCTTCACCTCACCCACAAGGGTGCCTTTGCACTATCAGTTCAAGCACCCCATCGATATGACCCCATGTGCGTCATTGCAAAATGGACCGATCTATTAGCGCTTTGTTATGGAGAATGATGAAATCAAGAGGAAGATTTAGGAGCTGCTGTAGAAAAGTCACATTCGGCTGAGTTCATCGCCATGTGGGAGCTTGATCGTGTTGGTGCAGAAAAAGGATGGGACTTGGAGACTTTTTATTGATTATCCGGCACTGAACATGATCACTGTCCAGAATAGGTACTCAATCCCACAGATCCGGGTATCACCAGGTACCAATCGAACCTTCTCATGTGTGGATGATCGCCTTCAAAGCCAAGGATGGCATTTTCGAATGGCTGGTCATGCCTTTCGGTTTGACAAATGATCCCACAACCTTCATGATGCTGATGGACAACATCTTGCAGAAATTTACCAAATCATTTGTAGTAGTATACTTGGATGAAATCCTAATATTAAGCTAGACTTGGGAAGATCACCTCCACCACATCCGACAGGTCCTCCAAACACTGCGGCAACACAAGTTGTGTGCTAATTTGTAGAAGTGAACTTTTGGCATGACCCAAGTGAGTATCTGGGATAAATTATTGATGAATGGGGGGTGCATGTGGATCCAACAAAGATCCAAGTAATTCATGATTGGCTGGCTCCAACCACTCTAATAGAGCTCCGCAGCTTTCTGGGTCTTGCTAATTTCTACTGGAGGTTTCTGCTGGGATTATCTCATATCACTTGGCTCTTGAGTCAAGTCACTAAGGGAGAAGCGAAAGAAAAATTATTTTGGTCGAAATCTCAAAATAAGGCATTCGTAGAATTGAAACATCGCCTCTGCTATGCCCTAGTGCTCACATTACTAGACTTGCAACAACAATTTGAGATCGAGACAGATGCCTTTGACTATGATATTGGGGCAGTTCTTAATCAAAAACATCATCCAGTGGCATATCACAGTGAGACACTGTCTGATACATTCTGCAACTATACCACTTATGACCAAGAAATGTATTCCATTGTGCATGTTTTCTGCCAATGGAAGCATTACATTTTGGGGAAGGAAACGATCATCCACATAGACCATCGACCCATGTAGTTCATACAGACATAAGGTAAGTTGCAAAACGATCGCCATCAGAAGTGGTCCACATATCTACAAAAAATTCATTTGAACATCAAGTATAAGAAGGGAAACACCAATAATCTTGCAGAATGCCTCACTTGACCACCAATCGTGGTGCTAACCATTGTTCTCAACTCTTGTGGGCATGAGACTTCTGATTGGTCGCTTCTCTACAAGAGAGATCTAGAATTCGACCACACATACATGACACTCTTGGAGGGTACGAAAGTTTCAAAATTTAACCTCTAGGCTGCACTGCTATGTAACATGGGAAACCTTTATGTTCCTTCAAGTGAGCGTGCCAAGATGATTTTGGAAGCACACTACAATCGAGTCGCTGGGCATTTTGAGGTCGAGAAAATAGTGGCATTATTTCTGAAGTATTTCTATTGGCCGAACCTTCGACATGATGTTGCGAAGTACATTAGATCCTGTACTGCTTGCACCATTGCCAAACTGACCATCAAGAAGAAAGGCCTCTATACTCTGCTACCTACCCCTATTCGACCTTGGGAATCCATCTCCATGGATTACATATCAGGCCTTCCTTCTATTAGGCATGGAAACGACTATGTTTTCGTGGTCGTCTATAGATTCTAAAAGATGGCCATTATGTCGGCCTACAAGAAGAATATCACAACAGAAGCCACTGCTAAAATCTTCTTTGAACAAGTGTGGGTGCACTTTGGTATACCACAGTATATCATCTCAGATCGAGATAGCATGTTCCTCATCAAATTTTGGTCCAACCTCTGGTCAATGCTGGACACCAAGCTCACTTAGTCCACATCTTTCCATCCCCAAACTGATGGCCAGACAGAGGTCGTCAACAAGATATTGTAAACATTCTGCGCATGTACAATTCAAAGCATCCATGCACATGGGATGATATCCTTCCCTATGTACAAAAAATTTATAACCGGGCTCTCCACAACTCAACCGACCACAACCCCTTTCAGGTGGGTTTGGTGTTCCAACCACTATGTCCCATTGATGTAGCCATGCCATTTGTGGCTACTCAGGCTCATTCGGCTCATGTCTAGTATGAAGCTAACAAAGGAGACAACTTCATTGCGCACATTGAGCACATCTACCAACAGGTTCATGACATGTTGGACAAAGCCAGTGCTAAGTAAAATCAATGACATGATCAACATTGGGTGCCACACAACTTCTAGGTGGGCGAAAAAGTGTGGCTACATTTACAGAAGGAGCGCCTCACTGGACCCCACCGGAATCTTTTTCCGCCCCTATATGGGTTGTACACCATCACCAAGGATGTAGGGAACAATAAATTTGAGTACATTATTCAACCATTCCTTGGTTTGCACCCAGTATTCAATGTGGAGTGCCTTTGGCCCTAATTCCCACCTCTACTGGACACCTCCGACATTGCAGAACAAATCACACCAACAGAGTTAAACTGAGCCTGCATGGAACATGCCACCACATATTATATCATGGACATTCAAATCAAGAGCACTTTCCACCAGAAGATTCAACTGTATCAGGTTGTCAAATATGGCCAACTCCTGCAGCAAGGCAAGTGGTTCACCAAGGACCAAGTTCAACAGAAGTTTCCTCATCTCATGGAGTAACTCAATGCAATTGGGACCATTGCTTCCTAATGGGGGAGGAATGATCCAGGTGGATATTGGTGGCGACCCACCTATTCCACTTGGGGCCCCACCATTGTTTCTTTCAGTTTTCCAATTTTCTTAATTATGGCACAATTTACTGTTTTTAGCAGTTTTTTTGGGTCATGAACTTCTGGAGCCGTTTTGAGGCCCTAACAAGGTATTGAGCACATCAAATAGATATCACATGCCAAATTTATGTCCCCGGGAAGTTGATGTACCAATTTACCAAAACGGGGCCCAAATTTTTGGTGCTTCATCTCCTAGGGTTAGGTTTTTGGATGTTTAGAGTTTTCCATTGTTTCGCAATAATAAATAGACCCTCGGGCCTCATTGTAACATAGTTCAGAGGCCTGTAGCCACCACATATCTTCTTAGAGATAAGCTACGAGTGCCCTAGCTATTTTATTTCCATCCTGTTTATAAATAAATTTCATTTCATTGATATTAATGAGATGAAGTGTTATTTCCGATGCATTTTTGTATTTATGGTTATATTTGTATTCTGTTGTGTTCCTGCATATATCCGGATGAATGGTATCAGAGCGGTCTGCTCTTTCTCGATCCATGTTTGCATGTCCCTAGCGAGTTCAGGGTATAAGGAGTTAGGGTTCGATCTAGTTGAGCCTTTGAAAGATCAGCCTTGCAAACCTCAAAAACCACCCATGGGGGACGAAAATAAAGATGACGGAGCAGGAGATCCTATCAAAATATTTCTCGAGGAGGCCCTCGAAAAAAAAGGAAAGCGATGATGTATCAATTTTCCTAGTTCCTTCAACGACTGCCCACCAGTGGTGCATCTGCATCCAACAACCACTCTAGAGGCGCAACTCCTTTTAAGGTACAAGTAAACTTTGACATTCCTATATTTGAAGGCCAAATATATGCAAATGCCATAGATGGTTGAATCTATTAGAAGGATATTTCTCTGTTCATGACTTTTTCGACTCGAAGAATATTATTTTTGCACTCGTCAAAGCTCCTACTATGTCAAGAAAGTAGAGATTGAGATATTTCCTCAAAAATCTCATAAGAAAATTTTATGGGATATGAGAATTAATTTCTCCTTGGAATAAGGGATAAGGAGATATTCCCTCCTTATTTTTGGGCTCTTAAGAGCTATATAATACCATTTTATATACTTGGTAAAGGGAGAATCTAGTACATAAAATCCTTGGCTAAGGTTTTATCGCATTGGGGGTTTTGCGAAGGAGTGCAATGGTAAATGTATGGATTTTTGTGATATGTGATCAACGATTAAATAAGGGGCCCAGACCAATGTTAAAAGCAGAGGTGTTATTACATATACCATATGTGAACTATGATATATGTAATGGTATTGCAGGATACAACCAATGGGTTATGGATCATAGCAACTCTTTCCTCTTTCGACTGCGGGGTGTCCACCCGACCTGTACTTGAATTGCTTGGCCTTCACTTTAACCATTCATGCCTTATCCCTGTGATTTTCTTATAGGGGCCGCTTCTCCACCTTGTGTGCAGTCACAGGCCAACACTACCTATGGTCAAAATTGATCTTATGGGCTACAAGGTCAACCTTATGTACAATAGGAAATGCCTTATGTACAACCTAATCAACCCTTCGCTCATCAAGGTCAATTTTCTTATTTCCAGCAGGGGGAACCTTCTGGTCAACCAGGTCAACCCCAATTTTAGCAGGGTCAACCTTTTGTCCAGCAAGGAAAACCCTCTATTCGGAAAAATAAGGTATTTGTTCAACCCGGTCCTTAGGTACAACCACAACAACCTCAAGGTAACGTCCAACAACCCAAAGGTCAAAAATTGGGTTCCCAAGGTTACCTTTTGATTTCTTAGGGTCAAGCACAGAGAAATCCATACCAAACCTTTCATCAGCCACAAAATCCATATGCTGTGAACTATGGTCATGCTGGGCCTCAATGGTTTGTTGTAGGTTAGAATCTATTTTTGGGTCAGAAACTAGGATATGGTCAAAATCCACAAGGTTTCAATCCTTATGGACAGTATCAATATGGGAAAAACCCTTGGGGGCAGAATCCTTAGGGGTATAATTTCTCCCAACCTTGTTGGCATCCACAAATGGGCATGTATCAAAGACCAAACACCATGCCTTTCAATCCGAAATTTTCATTTGTTGTGATGTTGTAACTTCTTGATGTGTCAAGATTAACCAATGATCCAATTCTTCATAATACATATTGGTTCCCTGTTCCAACCAAAATTCTGAGCGATTGCCCCAAGTTTCAAGGCAAATCTGGGGAAGACCCCCAGGCGCATGTTATGATGTACCATCTTTGGTTCTCCTCCAATTCCTGGGTCAAAGATTCTGTCCATTTACGTCTTTTTCAAAGAACATTGAATGGTGCCGCTGCAAAGTGGTACATTGAACTTCCGCGCGGAAATTTTCAGAATTTCAACTCCTTATCCATGGCCTTCCTTACACATTTTTAGTTTCCTGTTCATTATGAAACATGAACCCACCTCCTTACATCCTTAAAAAAAGATACTTCTATGCATATCTATGATAATATTCATGAATGGAGAAGGTGTCGTCGTTTGATCAAATTTTATATTCCTGATCAACTTGTTATCACTCTGCCAGATTCCTAAGGCTGAATAAGGAATCCCAACAGAGGTAACCACAGACCAAGCTTTTGACTTGATAGCTAGCCCTATCAAGTTGAAGAGGGCTCTCTCCAAAAATGGTCACAGCCAGAAGGGCTAGAGGAAATATGGTTTTTAGGATAGATATTGAGTGTAGGGGGGTTGTTTTGATTTAATTTTGGTTGGGTATCACTGAATGAAGAAATTAGGTAAAGGGAGCTAGGTCAAGGAAAATGAGATAGGGTTGCAGGGATTAATGGGGAAAGGTAGGCATAAGGCTTATCACTTGAAGATGATTGTGATGGAATGGTGTTGAGACTGAAAATAATCTAAGAAGAGCATGGGAGATGTATTCTTCTTAGACAGAGGAAGATGGAAAAACTATGATCAATTCCCCAAAACATAGCATGAATAAGCATGTATTATGAATATCAAACTTGAAAGAGATCATAACATAGAAATTAAGTGAACATGAATACAATACATTCTAACATATGATACTGAAGAAAAGAAAATGACATCAATACCACAAGTATCCCATAAAATAGTTGCAACTCCTCTTTATTAGTTGGCCAGATTAAGTACAATAGTTCCTTGATCAATTAGAAAACATACAAACTGATTCCAACCTTTTAAAATGAGTAAAAAATTACATGATATAGGCCTCAAACAACCTCTCCCAACCTTAGGGGTCGAATCCCTAAGTTGAGGAGTTGATCAACCAAATTTTGAACTGAAAGCTGAAGTGTAGGATGGTCCAAGTGACTCATTCCTAATTACATTCAAACTGATTCATATTTGACTAAAGGATAATTTTACCCAATGAATCTATCCCTAGGTAACTTATCCATACATAACTACATTTACCATGATGAATTACATTTATAGTAAAATAATTTCTTGAGGGAAAACCAAAAATTACAGTGAAAAACTAAAAAAATGAGTAAACTGGCATAAGCACCATTTTCTTGTCATAAGCACCCTTTCTATGTCAACAGCACTGCACCATATGCGTTTTTTCTCAAGAGGCCACCTGGAACATACTCAAACATGAAGGTAGCTACAGAATCGCCGGTTAGCTACGGAATGTCTGCATTCTGCAGCTAGTTCCGGTCAAAATGCTTAACAATGGCAACAATCACAAAATTCAACAAGTCAGTCATGTAAACCATTCTAGAAGTAATTTTAACTATTTTTATTGATCAATTGGGTTTAAAATAGAAATGGACAAGGGAGAATGAGGTAAAATGAGGTGAAGGAAAGCACAAATTTGAGACTCAACAATATTAGCCCTCCAAGTTCAAGGCCACTTTTAGAGGCCTTCCCGGTGTCCCAATTGGGCCCAGGTTAGCTTGTTGAAAATATTGTCATGTCCTCTTTCTGAATATGCCTTCAGTTCTGAAAAATGGTGCTAATTTGACCCCTCAAAAATTTAATCTCCCAAGATTGGTATAAGCGCAACACCTAGGCAAAAACAGGCACAAAGACATGTTTTTTGGTGGTTTTTTGCTCTTTTCACCTCCTAAAAATGCAAATAAAGCTTTGAAAAGTGGTTTTTCTATATGTATGTCATTACAAATCTCATGGTGGTTTTTGTTCTCTTAAAAAGTTCCCTAAACATAAGCGCAGTGCCAAGGGCGTTGCGCTTATGACCATTTTTCTGATATTTGCATTTGCAGAAAATTACAGTCACACAAAACTTTGGAAAAAATGTTTCAAAGTGCCTCAAAATTTTTGAAGAGGATGCTGATGAGGTGGCTAGGCTTGGAGTGAAGCCTCAACAAGTATCTCTAACTTATCCTTATCCTTCTTTTGTCTATCCTCAATAATGTTTTATGTCCAAGAAAACCCTAGGGATAAGGTAGATGGGGATGGGGAGTGAAAATAGGTCTAGGGAATAGGGATAGGGCTATGAAAATTTAGGTATATGGGGGAAGAAGTTATGGATTTTTTGGAGGTGATAGGAGGTCAAGGTATTTAGGGAGTTAAAAATGATAATTGGATTACAGGTTTGAGGTAGTGTCTTCCTAAGAATTTTAGTGACCTGGGACTTAGGGTTTTATGGGAAAAATATTTAGGGACTAGGAAAAAGTAGTGTAGGGGTAGGAATTGGTTTAATAGTGATTTATGATGATATTTTATGGTTTATGAGCAGCAAATTGAGGATAAGGAGATGAAACTAGGTTTTCCACTGGGCAAAATGTCAATTTTACTTAGGAACAAAAACACTATGAAAATGATGTTTAGAACTGCAAGGAGGATATAAATTGGTATTACTTACTTGCAAGAGGGTGTTACAAGCCTTTTCTAAAAAATTTAGATTATTTGGTTGAGTTTTGGTGCTTCTAGGGCTTTCTAGACACAAGCGTAGCACTAGAAGCATACACGGCCTCTGTGCGCAACACCTTTTTGAAGACCACATTTGGAGGCCTTCTCCGTGTCCAAATTGGGCCCAAAATAGCTCGTTGGAAAGGTTATTATGTATAGTTTCCATATAAACCTTTTTTTATGATTGGATTTGATTTGTCTTGTAAAAAAATTATTCTGCCAAGATTGTTCAAAAAGTGCAGAATGAGGGTGTAGAAATGTAGAGTGCTATTGTAGGCAACTTTTGGAGGCCTTCCTCAACTCCAAATTGAGATCATGATAGCTCATTGGAAATATATTGCAGTATATGGGTAATTTAACCTATCAATCAAGTAATTTTGACATTACAACTAGGAGAAAACTTTATTTTCCCAAGGTCGCTTCAAAATTCCAAAAAACCTCTTGAAGAAGCTGTATTTTTTACATTTCTCCAAAACCATGACACCTGTGTAAAATTTGAAGGAGGTGTTTCTTCCTTGGTCTATTATGGACAAATCCCTCTCTCATATTTTTCAAATTCATGTTTTTTTGGTCAGAATCACAGTTTTAATAAAAACCGACCCTATATGTGGTGAATGATTTGTCCCTTGGAATGAATTCTTGAAAAATGGTGGGGACATGATGTTTATATACTAAAATGAACTCATACTTGATGAAATCACCTCCCTTATGCCTAATTTTCTCATATATCTCTGATTCCATAGAAAACCCTAGCTCTGTGGGAGAGGAAATTAGGGTTTAATGCTTGTGGAAAATGATGATTTGGGCATCTTTGGGAAAAAAGGTGAAAATGGTAAAAAATGAAGCGAGTTAAATGATAATGATGGAGATGAGGTGAAAGAAGAGTAAAATAAGGTGGGATGGGTGGGATGAAAATACTAGTGCTAACACAACTGTTGACAAAATGGTTTACCAAATCATACGTGAATCAGATCGCTAAGGATATTGCTATGGGGGCAGTGGTCACCGAAGAGCAAGCCATAGATCATGCCCAATACCTCAATTTTTTTTACTCCCAATTCAACACATTATTTGATATTTTACTCGATGCTTCGTGTCCAAGTTCTCAATCTACAACCTCGAAAGCCCCGATGACACCACATGTGGACGATCTCATTGGTTCTGTTTCCTAGATTTCCTGGAAGTCTTCTTCTACTTCTAAGCAGAAATCGTCTTCTTTATTGGATTTTTTTCCTCAGAATCCTCCGAATCTTGGTAAGACTTTATACTTCAACGCCATTCAGTCTTCTGTGGCTGAAAAATCCTCTAAAGGAAAAAATAAAGGTAAAGGGAAATCTAAATCTGATGCCCCAAAACAAGATTCCTCAAAACCTCATACTGATGATGGAGCTAAACGTAAACCGAAGTATCCTTGCCTGATATGTGATGACGAGCATTACACCAAGGACTGTCCTCGACGGGCCAAAGTGAGTCGACTATTGAAAGGCACTTAAGGGACTCTAGATGTTCTTAAAGAGTCGTTTCCATCACAACAGACCCAAATGATGGAACAACCCTAGTCTTCCACCTGTTTTGGTTCTCAAGTATTCATGATGAATGGTGCGGCACTCTTATCTATCATTATCAGATATAAAGATTATTTAGAACCGCATCAGTCAGTGGGGAAATAAATTGTCGATACTCCTTCTCCTTCTCCCTCGCTCGCTTCTGGCTCTCTTCATATTGAAAGGCCCAGTTTTGACCCTGTTGTACGACCACCTTCTAAAGGTGTGCTCCACAAGTCCTCTTATAATCCGAACACTCGAGCCGCTCAACGCTACAATATTGTTGAGGATTTGGCTCAGACACCTTCTGCTATGTTTGCACTAGAGGTGCTTCAGAGTTTTCTGTCACAATGGAAAGCGTTGTTATCCACTATCAGAGGATTTGATCCATCCAAATCAATCCTTATTACTTTTGATCTGGGGAATTTCATTCCGCGTCTCCCTCATCAACTTGCTCTGATTATCCAAGTTGGTATTAATGGAAATAATATCCATTGGGTGATCATGGACGAAGTTGCATCTATTTGCATCATGTCTGTTTTATTTTGGAAATCCATTGGTTCTCCAACCCTTAACCAGCATCCAAATACTTTGGAGGCATTTGACGAAAGGGACTCTCGTCCTCCTGGTATCCTTTCAAGTTTTCCTATCACGTTGGAACGAAAAGCGGTCAACATAGAGATTGAATTTGTTGATGCCAAACTCAATTATAATCTTCTCCTAGGTTGTAGTTGGACTCACGCTATTATTTGTGTTCTGTCCACTCTCTTTCATGTTCTTCGTTTCCCACACAAAGGAAAATCATCATTGTTGATCAATTTTCCTTTTTTGCTTCCACTTCATCTGAAGGAAATGTTCCATACGTATACCATACCACCACACCCTATGAGAGTGTGGGGGCAAGGATTTTCAAGGATTCTACCCTTATGGGTCTATTTTCTCTTACTCTGCAAAACACTGCTCAGGTCAATATGATCTCCACTTCTTCTGATCCCTGGGTCATCCCTTCACTTGATCAGGTTGTTTCATTTTGTGATATGATGTCGTTAAGTCTAGTAGAAGTCGATTATTGTGAAATAATCTCGGCTTCGGCTAATCCTTCTGAACACGCCACTTCTAGCATGAATTTTGATGCATACTCCCAATATCCTTGGCTCGGTTCCTTGAATTCATCTGACCCTTTGGAAGAGTGTAATATTCCAAAACAGTAAAAACAATAATATTGAACATAAAACTAAAAATTGTAGTAAATATCAATACATCAAAACATGTGCAAATCATTGGGCCATTTCATTATTTATAATAGCAGAAATGAGTACAATATCTTGAGGAAAAAGACACTCAAGTTAGGCAAAACAAGCCTCCAATGACCCAAGACACCCAAACATGAAATACTGTTGCTACACAAAATGCCGAAAGGTCATGAATGCGCAGTCCTAGTGAGCTTAACTACAGCTAGAAAATAGGAATACAAGGATATGTTGATATGGTGCTCAGAAAATGTTGGGATCAGAGATATAGGCTCTCTAGCACAATTCCAAGACAACCCAGAAAGGGTTTCCAGAAATATGCAATATGAAAAATGCAACCCTATCACATTTTATGGATCACAAAAGAAAAATTCCTAATAAAACTGAATAACTACTGGGAGGTGGCTGATATGACAAGAAAATAGCTGATACTTCTCCCTAATAGCTTTTCGGATGAAGGGTTACTCCCCTCACTAGAAAAAAAGCTCACAAACTGGGGTTATGAACCCTCCGCTGCAATTGTCCTGCAAAGTAATGCAGTTCCTGAAGGAGAGTGCACTGCTAAAGATGGCTAAAGCTTGGGCTAATGCTGGATGGTGGAATAAAGCTCAAAGGAACCTCTCCTGAGTGGGCACTCGAAGTCCCCCAAGGATGAGGGTGGGACTTCTGCCCGGAAACACCCTTGTGCTAAACAGCACAACAGAATCTACTAAACAACTGAAGCGTGCAAAAAGTCATAAAAGACAAAACATAGAAAATATTCACAATGACCTCTATGGCTGCCATCCCCTTCCTTATATTCTTTGTGAGATTCCTCACCCTTAGTCCTACTCATTAAATATGCTACTCTCATGGAGAATTCCTCCCATTATGACTGCATTGTCCTCCAATAACTCTCCACTACCTCCTTGACAACGTTGTTGATTTGGTCGACCTTGACCCCATCCACATGCTTTTCACATCCAAGAGTGATTTATTCAACCGATACAATGATCCAAATTCACATTAGAAGTGGTTTTATTCATACTAAATATATTTATGGGTCTCTCTACCCTCTTATTCATCTATCTGATTGACAAAAGAAAAATTTAATATTCCAACTAGCTGGAAGCTAATTAGGAATATTACAAAGAGACATTTCCATCTGATGAGAGTATCATGGAAACTATGTCTCTCGAAGAAACACCCTGGAATGATATACATCATCATTCATCGTTTCTCTCGAGCCCTGGAGTAATTCAGTCGTGTCTTGAAAATATCACTCCATATGTTCCGCGCGATCCACTCCCAACATCGGTGTCCACTCATGAGGTATTCTTTGAAGGGAACATGGGCAGTATTACTAAAGCCATGCCTATCGACATTTCTGTGAAACCAATAATTGTTGAGAACATTCATATTGGGGTGACTTTCTCTCCAGATGAGGTCAAGCTCTATATTGGTCTTTTTCAAGCATTTCGAGATGTTTTCGCATGGTCCTATGAAGAAATTCCTAGCATCGACCCGAGTATAGTGGTGCATGAAATACAAAATTATCCTGATGCGAAGCCTGTTCGTTAGTGACTTCGCCCTAAGAACCCTAGAAAGGCAACCTCCATAAAGGGAGAGGTTAAAAAATTTCTTAAGGCTGGATTTATTTATCCTATCCCATTGACAAATTGGGTGTCCAATATTGTCCCTATCAATAAAAAGCAGGTAACCATTCAAATTTGTGTTATTACTGAGATATCAATCGGGCATGCTCAAAGGACAACTATCCCACTCTGTTTATTGACTAGATCATCGATGAATGCACTGGGAGGGAGATATTTTCCTTTATGGATGGTTTTTATGGCTACAACCATATTAACTTCTTGTCGGCTGATGAACACAAGACTGCCTTTATCTGTCTATGGGGAACCTTTGCTTACAAAAGTCTCCCTTTTGGTATGAAGAATGTTAGTGCTACCTTTCAACGCGCGATGTCCTATGTTTTCCATGACCATAAGCACATCATGCAATATTTCCTGGATGACCTCCATGCTCATTCAGCTAAGCGCTGCGATAATCCCGCACACCTTCGAGAGAGTTTTCTACGCTTCTGACACTACAATATTCGTCTGAATCTGCATAAATGTGTTTTATAATCTGGAAAAATCCTTGGGTTTTTCGTCTTTAAAGAAGGCATTTTTCTCGATCCCTTGAAAGTTGAGGCTATCGTTAATTTACCCCCTCCCTCCTCTTTATCACAATTGTAGAGTCTGCAAGGGAAAGATAATTTCCTACGTCATTTCGTTTCCAATTATGTGGAGCTTGCTAAGGGTTTTAAGCGATTAATGAAGCAAGGATCCCATTCCTGTGGGATGAAGTTTCTCAACACTCCTTCGATGCTTTAAAGAACGTTCTATTTAATGCCACTTTACTGCACCCCCCCCCCCCACCCTCCATTATCATCATGATTATTTATTATACTTAGAAACTTATGCCAGTACCATTGTTATGGTGCTGGTCTAGGATGATGACGATGGTACTGAACATGTTATCTATTACCTCACCCATAACCTTATGGATACAGAAACTTGATATGCTCATCTCAAGAAATTGGCTTTAGCTGCGGTACATGTTGTTCAACACTTTTGGCATTATATTCTCTTACGTACGACTACCGTGATCTCCAAATGCAATCCTATGAATTATATTTTGACTTGCCAATTTCTAGGGGGAAATATTCAAAATGGATTGCGTTTTACAGGAGTTTGATTTGGAATTCACTACTACCAAATCAAAGAAATCATTGGATTTCACTGAATTGATATTCTCCCTTCCCTTTGCTTTTGCTCCATCAAATTTCGATGAGCACATTCTCGATGACACTCTCTTCATGATCAACATTGTTGATCCATGGTAAGGTGATATCATCGTGTGTCACCAGAGCCAAAATTTCCGTTCTGAGTTGGACAAGTTTGATCGTCGAAGGTGTTATAGCCTAAATCTACCCAGGCTGAAGGAAGGCAGAGTCTAGGGTAACATCAAACCATGCTTAATCTGGTAGCTAGCCCTACCAGATCAGGAGAGGGCTCTCTCCGGGTTAATCTCAGCTAAATATAATTGAGGAGGCTTGAGATGACTTGAAATAAAGGCTAATTTTAGGTTAGGTATATATGTGAAAGAATTTGATTTGATTTTGGGGGTTTTGTTGGAATCAAAGGGAAAGGCAGATTTTGGGTCCGGGAAATGATCAGTTTTACAGAGGGCTGAATGGGGCAAGAAAGGAAAATGTTTTGATGCTTCGAATTGAATGAGATGGATAGCTCAGACCGGGGAGGAGTTGAAGAGGGAAAGAGACTTTCAATAATCCTCTTCAAATAGATGAAAACATGGAAAATTAAACAAAATTCAAGGCAGAGCAAAGCAATCTAATGAATTCCACCTTTATAACTTGTTTGTTTAATTTGAGAAGAAAGGAGAAGGAAAATGATACACATGAAACATCCGTAAAATTACAATCATAGAGAGAAAAAAACCATAAAAACATAGATTCACATGGATCCCAAAGAGTGCTGCAAACCTTGGTCTATTCCTTTGCCAAAATTGCAGAGATGAAATGTACAATGAAGTGCCAAGCAATCCCAAGTGTCCAACCTATGCTAATGACTGAAAAATTACAAGATATAGACCACACTAACTCATCCCCAGCCTCTAGGGGTCGAGATCACAAGTTTAGGAGCTGTTTCAACAAGATCTAAACTAAGAACTGGAAAATAGGCAGTGGAACAACTTGCCTCTATAAGATAGGAAACTGATTCATTCAGTTACAATTCACTTTTTGGTGAATGAATCTACTTACATGAGTGAAAATTAATCAAAATTACATCAAAAACCATGAAATTACATCAAGTTACATAAAGAGCTTTAAATTTGGAGATAAAAAAGTCAAACTGGCCAAAACTAGGCGAAAAACTGAGTTACTGAGTGAAAACTAGGCCAAAATTCCCAATGCGCCGCGCCTGAAATATCTATGTTTTGCGCCACTTTGGAGCTGATTTTTAGGGCCTTCCCGGAGTCCAAATTGAGTTTAGGATAGCTCGTTGGAAATCTACGCCTGTATAATTTCTAACCCAAGTGGAATTTCTAAATTTGGTTGCCATTTGCCCCTCCAAAAATGAGTTTTTCCAACACTGCTTCCTGTGTGTCCAAAAAGGGGCAGAAAGACCATTTTTAAGGTGTTTTTGACCCCTCGGGCAACCCAAAACTTGTCAAAATATTTAGGTAATGGGTAGGCATGCATTAATTTTGATGAAAAATCCAGAAATACAAAGTTTTCTTCAAGAGGAGCTTCCAATTATAAGCGTGTGCCAAGTGGCGCTACGCGTCGGGCAGGAAAATCTGTGTTAAGGCCAAAAAAATCAAAATTGACAAAAAGTTTCCCAAATTTCTTGAAATTTGGGCTGAATGTCCACCATAAATCACTATGCTGGGCCAAGGAAGCTTCAACCAAAATTTGGAGTCTATCATGCGTTTTCCGACGCTTTAATTCCCTCTTTAACTTTGCCTTTAGGATCTTGATTCATGCCTTGCAAACATGATTTCTCGCCCAATAATGATTCTTCATGTGCCTCAACATGTTATTTTCCTTGTTTGCCTTCTCCAACAGCTTCTCCAAATGAATATTGACCCTTTCAATCCAAGTTTCACGATCAGCCTCAATCTCTTGCTCAATGGATGTCATCTCGGTTTGGCTCCTTTTGGCAGCTGGCCGGTTTTGCCTTCATGTTTTTGAGCTCCATGGATGAGTGGGACTAATGAGGGGAGGGTTTGATGCTAGTTGTAGGATTTTAGGGAATGAAAGGGTTTAGGGGATGAAATCTAGGGTTTAGGATGGCAATTAGTGTTTTGGGGATATTTGACTAGGGTTTGGGATAGTGGGATTAGGGATTTAGAGTTGATTGATTAGGCATATGGGAATTAAGGAATGAGTGGATGAAATGTAACAAAGGGGAAAAAATGAAGGAATAAAGGAGTGAGGGAGTGAGAGATAGCTAGGAGTTGAATTGGCAGTGAAACATGCAATTTTCAAACCCTATGCAACTGCTTTTGGCAAGAAATGTAAAGAGGTAGGGTTTTGATTTTTTCTCATTAAATCACCATAAGCACCAAGAGAAATTCATTGATTGGTCATGGAGGGATGTTAAATTACTTTGGAAATGAATAATTTAGCAATTTGAGAGCTTTGGTGGAATATTTGAATGGATTTCAGGATTTTTAGCCCAATGCGTAGCGCCATCTCAATGCGTAGCGCCAATTACAAAATTACACTGCAAACCACTGCCCAATGTGTAGCGCCATCTCAATGCATAGTGCCTTTTTTTAGGAGGCTTTTGGAGACATTCCCGGTGTCCAAATTGGGTGCGGGATAGCTCGTTGGAAATATTATTGAGTCTACTTGCCAACCCAACTAGAATGTTTCAATTTGGAGTTCATTTGCCTTGTCAAAAATCAAATCTCCCAAGACTGGTCAAAATGAGCAAAATGAGGCTGCCTCAAGGAAGAGTGCTGTTGCAGTCAACTTTTGAAGGTCTTACTCAACTCAAAATTGAGCTCATGATAGCTCATTGGAAATATATTTGTGTCTAGCCATCATTTGACTCATCAAGCAAGTCATTTGGCCAACCAAGCTAGGGTAAATCTTGATTTTCCCAAGGTCACTTCAGAGGTGCATCAATTCTTCGGAGGCAACTATATTTTTGACATTTGTATAAAACCATGACACCTGTGTAAAAAGTGAAGGAGGTTTTTCTTCCTTGGCCTATTATGGACAAAAACCTCTCTCAGTTTTCCCAAATGCATCTTTTCTTGCTCAGAAAAATCATTGGAGTAAAACCTATCCCGATGTGTGGAACAAGGGATTTGTCAAAATGAAGCGAAAAGAAGGGGATAAGGGGCTTCTAAATTCTTGAGAAAATTTTTGGAAGTAGGGAGGGATGTTAGGAAGTAGGGGAAATTGGAATTTCAGAGATTGAGTGAGGGGAAGGGGTCCAAAAGGGAAAAACACAGGCCTAGCCTAGAAAATTGCCAAGTTGTAGCAAGAAACTAGGGTTTGTGCGAAAATGAGGAATTTGGGGGATCTCAGTGATGGGAAATGTTTAATAAGGTACATTAAGGATAGGGGAAGGTGTATGAATATCAGGATACAAGTTTTGCTGATGATTTTACCATCCAAGAGAGATTACCTTCAAAACCCTAGGAGAGGGAAATGAACCTTACCAAGGCACAACTAAAGCATGAACAAGGTGTAAAATGACCCATTGGAACCTGACATGATGATGACAAACCTATGAATGATGGTACACTCAGCTGAATGGTGACATGGACCAAAATTTGGACAACTTTGAAAGGAGTGAAAACAAACCCTAGACCTAATACCTAGTGACCAAATTTTACTTGAAGACTCACTGAAATGACAAAATTTGACCTTGACATCTTAAGATCACTTTGTAAGATCATGTTTGATCACTGGAGGAATGCTGCAAATACTGACACTAACATTGGCTCCAATGGGGATGGTAGCTCCTTGGAGGTGCCAAGAACTACAGATCTTTGGAAAGTAGACAGTGCCTTCATCCATTGGGCAATGCAATAAAAAACTCAAGCTGAAATGCATGACTGAAAACTGATGACTTGACGACAAAAATTGACTCTCACTCAACTAAAAACTGACTCGATACTTAAACACAACCGACAAACTGGAAAATATGCTCAATATGAAGCTTATTCAATACAACCTACTCTATTTTTTCCATTCATCACCTGATCAAGTGAAATGAAACAACCAATGCAACCAAGTAAGTATTCCGGCTGCTGTTTGAATTCTCCGCAAGTGCTCGCTTATGAACAACAAGAGAGAACTACTGAAAGGAAACTCCCATGAAAACTTGTGAACAGATCCGTTGAATACTATGGATTCTCTATCCTCCTCCAAAAACACTGCATAAGGATCTTGAAGTTCATGCACACTGGGACTTAGCTCATCCAATGGATTACTTTTCTTCTTTGCATACCATGAATGCAAACTTTGTTTTGAGATTTTTGACGAGACTCCTGCTAAAAATTACAAAGAGACCAGCTGCCAGATCAAGTTTCTATCAGTACACGTTTCAAGCTTACATATAGTCAATGGAGAAAGACTTTGACTGCAAACATCATCCAACACATCAGCTATTGGATCATGAAAAAATCGAAAAGACTGCTGAAACCCATTTTCTATTGTTTTTGATGAGATTACATGATTTCCTACAAGCTGCTCATTTGAAGATTTACTATGAAATTTACCCTTCAAAAACTGAAATGATTCAAAACAAAATGGTACAGAATAATCTTGTATCATTTGATTGTATGTGCCAACTTCCAAGTATTCATCTGCAACTTGACAATCAATGGAATTCGAGGGCTGCAAATCTGGATATGAGAAGTCTTGAACAAGGTTTTTACTTCCCTCAAGATGGTCCAAATCACGACTTGTTGACAGTTGATTTCAGATTGCATGGAAGTTATCTCTAATGAACTGAAACGAATCAAAACAAAAAGGCAAAGATCCTTCACTTACTTCAAAATTTGCTGCACTTTCCTCGTCATTTCCATAGCTGATATGTGATGGCTGAACATTGTATTCGAACTGCTGAAAGTGAACTTCCTCCTTCCGCAAACTAGCTGCTGATTCGTCTGCAAGATTAGCTTCTGTTTGGAGAACATAATCGTCATCATACTGATCAAATTGAGGAAAATCATCAGTATAAAACACATCATCAAGCATACATGTCAAATCAACAGATCTCTCTTCTCCAAGATGATCTATAAAACAATCATTATCAGATCTATGAAAACTGGGATAAGAAACAAAATGTTTTGGATTAGCAACTTGTTCTTCTTCAATCATCGAGCCATGGGCTTGAAGATTATACTTGTTCCTTGTGGTGATATTTTTGCATCATCTCTTCCACTGCACTTATCAAAATATCAAGCTTTACCTCTAGAGATGTCGATTTCTCCGGATCTATGTTTTTCATCTCTTCTTCCTTCAACTTTGCCCTTCAGATCCGCAAATGAGCCTCTACATCTACTGCACTGTTCTGCATCTCTTCAAGTGTTGCAAGATTCCTTTCTCTCAGTTGAAACTCCATTTCCAGATCAAAGGCACCCGGGTAGTGCAAGAGAGCAGATCCAGTAGGAGGCCTTATATCTACTGGCATCGAATAATAAACTTTGTTAAATCTGGCAGAAAACTATTGTACTGTCTCCCCTGGGTATCTTTTCAGCTGGTTATACTCTTCTATAATCAAGAAAGGGTTCTGTCTGACCACCCACCTGTCGAAGAAAACTTTGACGAACTGCTGGAAATTTGAGATGCTCGCATCAGGCAAGGTTTTGAACCAACTCTTGACTTGGCCTTGAAAAGAAAGAGAAAAAAGCCTAATACTGACATCCTCTTCATCAACTTCAAAAAGGTCAAGAAAAGACTCAAAATTCAAAACATGTCTCTCAGCAGTGATATTGTCACATTCACCATCAAACCTTGGCAAGTCAAGATAATAATTTGCAGGGAAAGCATGGAGTATAGGAGGTAAAATCAGAGGCTTGTATCGATCTGGAATTTTACAAGGTATAGGGGTATGTACAAATGCTGCAGAATCAGTCTTGGTCTCTTGAGGTTCATCAGTTTAAAGATGGTCATCACAAGATTCGGAAGAAAGGTCTTGATCAAGCTCAAAAGCATGCAAATCTTTGGTATCCACAATCTTCAAAGGGAAGGAATAAAATGCAGGCCGAGGATCTTTTCTCAAATATAATATACTTTGCAAAGCCTTCTTGACATTCTTGGGAAAAGAGAAGAAATAATTTACGACAAAAAACAAAGTGTCTTGGATGAAATTCCAACTTGAATACCTGATCTTTCCATATTGTCCTTTCATGTTTCTACTGGTCAGGTTCATCCTCTAGTGGAGTCCTTGGATCTGATCTCAAAACTGATTTAGAGTCGCCAGGTGAATGATTTCAGCCTTCCGATGTCTGATCGATTTCCACCATCAACAATCAGATCTGAACTTGATTACATTTTACTGAGGAAACTAGATGTTCAGTTCATAAACTAGACCGGAGATTGCCTGAAGCAGCATTCATCTACTTTCGCTAATGCAAAGCAAGAGAATTTCGAAGGCTACCTGGATAACTTCAGGCTCCGTCTGTAGTTTATAAAGAAAACAACAAACTTTCTCTTCCCCAGTATCGTCGCCACTATGTTATAGCCTAAATCTACCCCAGGCTGAAGGAAGGCAGAGTCTAGGGTAACATCAAACCACGCTTAATCTGGTAGCTAGCCCTACCAGATCAGGAGAGGGCTCTCTCCAGGTCAATATCAACTAAATATAATCGATGAGGCTTGAGATGACTTGAAATAAAGGCTAATTTTAGGCTAGGTATATATGTGAAAGAATTTGATTTGATTTTGGGGGTTTTGTTGGAATCAAAGGGAAAGGCAGATTTTGGGTTCAGGAAATGATCAGTTTTGCAGAGGGCTGAATGGGGCAAGGAATGAAAATGTTTTGATGCTTTGAATTGAATGAGATGGATAGCTCAGACCGGGGAGGAGTTGAAGAGGGCAAGAGACTTTCAAGAATCCTCTTCAAACAGATGAAAACATGGAAAATTAAACAAACTCAAGGCAGAGCAAAGAAATCTAATGAATTCCACCTTTATAACTTGTTTGTTTAATTTGATAAGAAAGGAGAAGGAAAATGATACACATGAAACATCCGTAAACTTACAATCGCAGAGAGAAACAAACCATCAAAACACAGAGCCACATGGATCCCAAAGAGTGTTGCAAACCCTGGTCTATTCCTTTGCCAAAATTGCAGAGATGAAATGTACAATGAAGTGCCAAGAAATCCAAGTGTCCAACCTATGCTAATGACTGAAAAATTACAAGATATAGACCACAATAACTCATCCCCGGCCTCTAGGGGTCGAGCTCACAAATTTAGGAGCTGTTTCAACAAGATCTAAACTAAGAACTGGAAAATAGGCAGTGGAACAACTTGCCTCTATAAGATAGGAAACTGATTCATTCAGTTACAGTTCACTTTTTGGTGAATGAATCTACTTACATGAGTGAAAATTAATCAAAATTACATAAAAAAACCATGAAATTACATCAATTTAAATCAAGAGCTTTACATTTGGAGATAAAAAAGTCAAACTGGCCAAAACTAGACGAAAATTTGAGTTACTGAGTGAAAACTAGGCCAAAATTCCCAATGCGCCGTGCCAATTTGGAGCTGATTTTGAGGGCCTTCCCAGAGTCCAAATTGAGTGCAGGATAGCTCGTTGGAAAGCTCTACCTGTCTACTTTCCAACCCAAGTTTAATTTCGGAATTTGGTTTCCATTTTCCCCTCCAAAAATGAGTTTTCCCAACACTGCTTCCTGTGTGTCCAAAAAGGGGCAGAAAGGCCATTTGTAAGGTGTTTTTGACCCCTCAGGCAACCCAAAACTTGTCAAAATATTTAGGTAATGGGTAGGCATGCATAAATTTTGATGAAAAATCCATAAATACAAAGTTTTATTCAAGAGGAGTTACCAATTATAAGTGCGAGCCAAGTGGCGCTACGCGTCGGGCAGGAAAATCTGTGTTAAGGCCAAAAAAATCAAAATTGACAAAAAGTTTCCCAACAGGAAAATCTGTGTTAAGGCCAAAAAAATCAAAATTGACAAAAAGTTTCCCAAATTTCTTGAAATTTGGGCTGAATGTCCACCATCAAGCGCTATGCTGGGCCAAGGAAGCTTCGGCCAAAATTTGGAGTCTATCATGCCTTTTGTGACGCTTTAATGCCCTCTTTAACTTTGCCTTTAGGATCTTGATTCGTGCCTTGCAAACATGATTTCTCGCCCAATAATGATTCTTCATGTGCCTAAACATGTTATTTTCCTTTTTTGCCTTCTCCAAAAACTTCTCCAAATTAATATTGACCCTTTCAAGCCAAATTTCGTGACTAGTCTCAATCTCTTGCTCAATGGATGTCATCTCGGTTTGGCTCCTTTTGGCAACTGGCCGGTTTTGCCTTCATGTTTTTGAGCGCCATGGATGAGTGGGACTAATGAGGGGAGGGTTTGATGCTAGCTGTATGATTTTAGGGAATGAAAGGGTTTAGGGGATGACATCTAGGGTTTAGGATGGCAATTAGTGTTTTGGGGATATTTGACTAGGGTTTGGGATAGTGGGATTAGGGATTTTGGGATGATTGATTAGGTATATGGGAATTAAGGAATGAGTGGATGAAACGTAACGAAAGGGAAAAAATGAAGGAATAAATGAATGAGGGAGTGAGAGATAGCTATTAGTGGAATTGGGAGTGAAACATGCAATTTTCAAACCCTATGCAACTGCTTTTGGCAAGAAATGTAAAGAGGTAGGGTTTTGATTTTTTTTCATTAAATCACCATAAGCACCAAGAGAAATTCATTCATTGGTCATGGAGGGATGTTAAATTACTTGGGAAATGAAGAATTTAGCAATTTGAGAGCTTTGGTGGAAGATTTGAATGGATTTTAGGCTTTTTATCCCAATGCGTAGCGCCAGTTACAAAATTACACTGCAAACCACTGCCAATGAGTAGTGCCATCTCAATGCGTAGTGCCTTTTTGCAGGAGGCTTTTGGAGACCTTCCTGGTGTCGAAATTGGGTGCAGGATAGCTCTTTGGAAATTGTATTGAGTCTAATTTCCAACCCAACTATAATTTTGCAATTTGGAGTTCATTTGCCTTGTCAAAAAGAAAATCTCCCAAGACTAGTCAAAATGAGCAAAATGAGGCTGCCTCAAGGCAGAGTGCTGTTGTAGTCAACTTTGGAAGGTCTTACTCAACTCCAAATTGAGCTCATGATAGCTCATTGGAAATCACTTTGTGTCTAGCCATCATTTGACTCATCAAGCAAGTCATTTGGCCAAACAAGCTAGGAGAAAGCTTTATTTTCCCAAGGTCACTTCAGAGGTGCATCAATTCTTCAGAGGCAACTGTATTTTTGACATTTCTATAAAACCATGACACTCGTGTCAAAAGTGAATTATTTTTTTCTTCCTTGGCCTATTGTGGACAAAAAATTCTCTCATTTTCCCCAAATTCATCTTTTCTTGCTCAGAAACATCATTGGAGTAAAACCTATCCCGATGTGTGGAACAAGTGATTTGTCAAAATGAAGTGAAACGAAGGGGATAAGGGGCTTCTAAATTCTTGAGAAAATTTTGGGAAGTAGGGAGGGATGTTAGGAAGCAGGGGAATGTGGAATTTCAGAGATTGAGTGAGGGGAAGGGGTCCAAAAGGGAAAAACATAGGCCTAGCCTAGAAAATTGCCAAGTTGTAGCAAGAAACTAGGGTTTGTGTGAAAATGAGGAATTTGGGGGATATCAGTGATGGGAAGTGTTTAATAAGGTACATTAAGGATAGGGGAAGGTGTATGAACATCAGGATACAAGTTTTGTTGATGATTTGACCATCCAAGAGAAATTACCTCCAAAACCCTAGGAGAGGGAAATGAACCTTACCTAGGCACAACTGAAGCATGAACAAGGTATAAAATGACCCAGTGGAACTTGACATGATGATGGAAACCCTCTGAATGATGGTACACTCAGCTGAATGGTGACATGGACCGACATTTGGAAAAATTTGAAAGGAGTGAAAACAAACCCTAGACCTAATACCTAGTGACCAAATTTTACTTGAAGACTCACTGAAATGACAAAATTTGACCTTGACATCTTAAAATCACTTTGTAAGAGCATGTTTGATCACTGGAGGAATGCTGCAAAAGACTGACACTAACAGATGGATTCGACATCATTCCCAACTGTATCATATCATTTGGGATACTTTATACTGAGTCAACATCGATTCGATTAATTTCCGCTGTCTGACCTTCAAAGAGGGTGAGAGAGTGCTCAACGACTACCATTCTAGGGCTTGTAGTGGTCATATTTATGGCTATGCAACCGCTTAAAAAATCCTTTGTGCTAGTTATTTCTGGCCCTCTATTTTAAAATACTACATCCTTTCCATCCTCAAATGCCATTCTTGCCAGATTTTCCAGCTAAATATGCGTGCCCCACACGCACCCTTACACCCAGTTGTTACCATCGGCTCGTTTTCCAAATGGGGCATTGACTTCATGACATGTAACCTCACTTGGATGAGGGGCATGCTTATATCATTTTCATTGTAGACTATTTCACTAAATGGGTCGAGGCGATGCCTACATATGCTGTTGATGGTAAAATTGTGGCTTAGTTTCTCTTCAATCATGTTATCACACGATTCAGTGTTTCTCAATTCATTGTCACCGACCATGGCTCTCATTTTCTCCATTACACGATGGCTAAGATGACTTCTCAATTAGGCTTGCATCATGATAGATCAAATCCATATTACCCTCAGGCCAACGACGAAGTTGAAGCGGTAAATAAAGTCTTAGTTACTATGCTTCAACGCACTATTGGGATGCACAAGTCAAAATGGCATCTCATATTGTTTTCGGCTCTCTAGGTATACCGAACCTCAGCAAAGAATGCTACTAGATTCACTACATTTCAGTTAGAATATGGCCTCGAAGAAACCTTGCTGATTGAATGTGAAATTCCTTCACTAAAATTAGTTGTCGAATTGCTTCCGAATACCTCACCAGAAGAGGAGCATCTCTTGTATCTAGAAAGGCTTGATGAAACTCGATGCTTTGCTGCTTTGGTCACCGAAGCACAGAAGAAATGGGTCAAAGCCCATTTTTATCAGACAGTCACTCCATGTGCCTTCTCTAAAGGAGAATTCTTCCTTATTTATGACCAAGCACATGATAAGCTGGGGGCCAGAAAATTCGAACCTATGTGGCATGGGTCGTACATCGTAAAATGTGTTTTGCAGAAAGGAAATTATGAGCTGATTGATTGTGAAGGAAATACTTTGGATAAATCCCGAAATGGGATTTATCTAAATAAATATTATGCATGATTTTCTCATGTAATTACTCTTGTAAATTAGTGTGGTTTTCATTTTTATACATTTTTGGTTTGGTGTTCGTTTGCAAGCGACTTTCCTGCTTATCTTGTGTTACTTGATTTGTAGATTTCTTTGAATTCTTATGTCGGTTTCGCTGATGGTGCGTGCTGTAGTACCCAAAATCTATCTTCTGCGGCCTGGGTTATCTATGACCCTAATGGTGAGTTAGTAGATATGCAAGGCATATGTTTAGGTCGTACAACCAACAATATTGTTGAATACAATTTAGTTATTGAGCTTCTGTCAGAAGCAATCTCTCTTGGCATTAGAAAACTAGTTGTTAACCTGGATTCAAAACTTGTTGTCCTACATCTCAATGGACAATATTATATTAGAAACCATCAAATTTTGAGAATGTAACTGCGTGTTCGTTTGTTAGAAATAAATTTTGATTACATTACATATCATCACATTCGACGACACATGAATACATTAACAGATGCATTGGCTAATCATGTTCTAGATAGAAATTTGCGAAATTTATAATCATTATAACATGCATGGAATAGGAAAATAGCACACACACACACACACACACACACACACACACACACACACACATATAACGATTTGGTTTGAAAATAATGTTTGAGGTACATCATAACCCCCAAAACATTATATATGTTCTGGTACATAGTGAGACTCGCAAGTCTCGACAAAACTATAACTGCAGAAAGAAACTAAACTAATCAACGTGATGATCACGGTAACATGCTACTTCTCGAATAACTTGTGTCAACAACCGGTGAATACGATTCAACACTCTGACAGTGTGTCGCTGGTACTGATTGGGAATGTCTCCCATTTTGGCATACTCTTGAATCCCGGTAGTCAGAGCATCTAGGTTTCACGTGATCTCTTCTTCTGCATCCACTCCTTCCACATAAGGAGCAGCCTCAAAGTTTGTTGCCACTCTTTTGGCAATTGGTGACATCCCTGCTGGCCTCTGCTACCCCACATCTACGACACATAAAATTTTCAATATTAGTGCATATATAAAACAGAAGAAACATAAAACAAGAAAAAAATAACAAAACATGTTTTTACCTCTGTCATCCTAGTGATCACCTGCTAGAAGTGGAAAATCAGGGTCACCCTGGAAATCCATCCCAGAATATGGCCAATCTTCCACCACGATTAGCTTATGTCTCAGCCATGTGAAGAAAGAGGGTTTGAATTTTTATTTTTTTTTCGCCCCCTCCACGAGGCATCAAATTTTCCCACCTCGCCAGTCGTGGCTCACATAGTAACGATGTCTCTACCTCTACCCCTGGTATTGAAATAGAGGCACATGTTTTAGGAAGAACGTTGTTAACATGGACTCGTACTCAAGCTGCTTCAGTTTACCCTTTTTGCACTTGGTGAGCTGATTTTTCATATTCTCTTCCATGACCTCACACCAGTTGAAAATAGTGGGTTCCATACACTCCGCCTCAGCCTGTAATTAGGCCTTGGTGGCCTCATGCGACACTTGTGCCCCACACACACGTGTAATTGTATATAACACTACTTTGAGTGATAAATGGGCCACCATGATTATGGATATATTTTTGATCGAAGATCTTGTTGCCTTGGAGCATACTCTCCCAATGAGCATGTCCATGCTTTTGCCCATGATTCAGGCTCCAGTGAACCATGCTCTTTCCACTCTACTCAAGAGGCCAGTGATAAAGTAGATGTCTGCCACTTCAATTTCAAGTTCTTGATGAGCAAGAATAAATCTCTCCTAGTCTATATCCCAGAGACTGATCAAAAATTGTAATAGCTCTAGTTTGGTTCTTATGCTAGACGTCATGAAGAACTTGAGGAGCCCACAGTTTCGCAAGGCAGCAATAGAATCTTTGTCCTCCATGGCTGCTTGATAAAATTTCTTCATGATCTCTTTCTTTCCATTCGATCACCATGATTGAATGCTCCTCCTTCCCGCAAACAACGTTCACATGGTCTCTTATCAGTATTTGATGCTAAAAATTTGACTTCGATTAATATTTTAGGATATTTTTTGTGCATTTCCGCGCTCTGCGGGTGTTGCGGCTATTTTAAAAAGCGCAACACCGATCAACGACCTGCCTGTTTTAAAAACGAGAGTTTTCTGCAGTCTCGACATGAGATACCCGTGCCGGTCCGCCGTGACCATGAGACTAAAATCCCTCTCCCAAAATTCTAAATATGCCATGAAAAATGATAAACTCAGTATTGAAATATAGTAGGGAAGGAGAGCGCCTCTTACATGACATTGACGGTTTGCTGATCATCCTCCCAGATCTCCCACAATCTGCTCCTGAAGTATTTAGGTAAAAAAGGGTAAAAACTCCTTCTCAACAATGTGAAAGTGAAAAGTAATTTTTTTTTACTTTCTCTATTTTATAAATTCCCAATGTCATTTTAGGGTTTTTTACCATATTTTAATGCTTTTTCCTCGAAATAAATTCATGGGTTTATTTTTGTGCAGCGACAGGGTCCATTTCTTCATGGATGACATATTTAAGAGTTCTAGTTTATCACTTTTTCAGACTCGATTAAAAATAAATGAAAAAGTAACCCCCCTAAAGTCATCTTTCAGCTCTTTTCTGACTCTCTAAACATGAAAATATTGTCGATTTCTTGTTGCTTTGAGCTCGTTAAGTGCACGAAGCATCATTTAACCAGTATACGTTTACCCCTTTTTCGTGTTGGGATAAATTATTTACGAAAAAGGAATACCTTAGTGTAATGTTCCAAAATTTTATGGAACATTAAAAAATTTTGTTTTTGCTTTAGGAGGAGAATAAATGGGTACGAAAACCCATTGATAATAAAAATCTGAATAAGGAACCCTTATAATGTGAAAAGGGATCAATAAAGAATTGGATTTCACACCCCATGTGTGAAAATAGACAATTTGCAGGTGGATAATTCTAGAAGAAGCCAAGTGACTGCGTAGATAGAGAAGATAAGATTCCCTTGGTGGGCCAGCACAGTTTGCATGAGGAGGAGATCATTCTAGAGAGGAAACCCTAAGGTGTGGGGCCCATGGAAAAGCACCTTTCACTTGTTTAAAAGAAGAACAAATAAGTCATTCACATTCATGCTTTGATTATCATTTTGCTTGTCTTCTTAGACAAGAGAATTCTCCAGCTGTTTAGCTGAGATGCAGTGCTGCTAGCATTGGGTGTTCCTGGGCGGGAATCCCATCTCTTCCATTGAGCATCTCTTGGAAGAGCTTGTTATTTATTTTCCCCATATTCTGGCTTGAGGCCAAAGCATTCCATTCAGCTCCAGCGCAGTCTCCATTGGTGGTTGAGTTGTGTTGCTGGGTGTTGCAGGGGAGGGTTTCTCAACACCACTTCCGGCATTGTATTTCAGAGGAGGGAGTCTCTATTCCTTTGGAATATTAGTGAGGGAGTTTCTGATCTTCAATCCATCATCTTGGCATTAGGCCAATCATTTCCATCAGCAGAAGAGTAGCCCTCTTCCTTGACTGCGCAGTTCATAAAGAGCATTTGCAGTGAGGGTTGCAGCATTTTGTTGGGTGGTGAGATCTTCTATGAAAGGATCAGCCTTTCATATAGAGGATTGAAAAAATGAGTTATTTAAGCAAAGGAAACATATTCAACAAGCTCCTTTCATTTCCAGTTTCTATTAAGTTGCAACAGTTACCCAGCAACTCCGACATTTTGGTAAAAATGCCATTTTGTCTAGTTTTCATCCAAATTTCCTTATAGAGGATTGTTGTATTGTATTTTCAAGGGTTGAAGCCTTGCCACCCCTTCTTTATTTGAGCTACATTTCTATATCATTCATGTTTATGTATTTACTGCTACAGTACCTCCATAGACTGCGTAGTCTTAGTTGAGAATAAGATTATGCAAGCAATGTTTTCTCCATTTCTATGCACATGTCTCATTGAGGCTCTTTACTTGTTTTGAGTAATAGATTTCTCAAGAGTTGTCTACATTTTATGCTACATATGTATTTGAAGGCTGATTTCATATTCTTATGACATGGCTCATTAGAAATAACGCAGTCATTTCCTTTGTTGAGCAAAGCGTTGTTGTAGCCCTCTTCATTGGGTCCTTTTCTGAAGATAATAGGTGAAGGTGGCTTGTCTCAAGCTCCTAGAAGAATTTTTTTTGAGTCCACTTCAGGATTTCAGCTCCAGATAGATATATTTGAAGGATCCCAGACCAGGGATCAAATCCTGTTGCCCCCACTTCTAGAAAATGCGTTTTCTAGGCTTGGTATGCTAATCATTCCTACTAGGAAATTTCACATATCTGTAGACAGTGTCTGTAAAGGGCCAGAAAGCCTCTGGATCTCACCTTTCTTTAGAAGGTGACATATCCGGTAAATTCCCCCGTAGTCCATCTTTTGCACAGAATTGTGATATTTCTGAAAAAGGAACATCACAGTGGTATCAGAGCATCTTTCTTGGCTCAGCCTATGGCCTTCAAAGCCCAAGAAAGAGAACAAAATATGAAGAGGATGATATTTATCTCATCCATTTTTGAAAAGAATAAGAGCCTCCCAAGGGAGGAAGAGAAAATAGAAGAGGAAGACCCCTGCACTTCCTATTCTCATCTAGAAGGAAATAAGGAGTTGAGTAGGAGAGAGAATCCATTTCTTGGAATAAAGGAGAAGAAAATACTCACAAGTCTTCTTCCCAAATCTATGCAAGGCACACATGAAGATTTCAGAGAGGTTAGGAGGGAGATTGATGGATAATATCAAAGAGGGTTCGAAACTGAAGGAAGCCCTAGATTTTCACATGGTGAGGGTAAGCATGCAGCCACACACCATGATGAACATCGCAGTCAAAGGCCTAGAATTCTTGTGAGGGAGATGAAAGAAGGAGGAAAGGTGATTAAGGAGGAAACCCTTAGTGATTTATTGAAGGGGTATGAGTCTCACACTCATGGATTCAGAAATCAGCCCACTTTTTCTGAGTTTTGCAAGAGCAAGGTGAAGGGAAAGGAGTAGCAAGATAGCTTTCATTTGTCTACTTTTGGAGGTTCACGTTCATATTCAGCCACATATTAGGTGGAAGAGCTAAACACCTTCCAACAACAACACCACATTTCAGAAGAAGAAATCATCAAAGTTGCAGTGCTGCATTTGAGAGGTAAGGCTCATGCATGGTGGGAACTTGAGTCCATTTCTTTTGAGAATGTTAAAGCCTCATCTTATGTGAATTTCACTAAGTCATTGGTGAAAGGATTTGATCAGAACATTATTGGAACTCATGAGATGGAGCTAACCCAAGGGACTCAAACAAAACCCTTGCATAGAAACGCAAAACTACCTCAAGAAACCATTGGAGGGGCTGAAAACTTGCATCAAGCCTTGTTGGAGGCCAAAATTTCATCCCACACTTTTGAGCAACAAAACAGAGAGCTCTCTTTTCCAAAGGTGGATCAGATTATTGGGATGTGTCCCAAATTTATTGCAGAAACAAAGGGCAATAACGGTGCCAAATATAGAGATCATCTAGTACCTCATGCAGAGGAAGAAGGAGATTTTGCTCCAAATAGAGGGATTCTTGTGTCTTTGCAATAAGGTCCCCAGGATCTCATGCATGGAGATCAAGGCACACTTCATGATTCACAAGTGCCATGGAAGATGAGGTGTAAAACCATGAATATTCAGGAAGAAGATAGAGGAGAGACCCAACACCATGTGATGAGGAGGGCCCATCTCTATCCATTTTTTGAGGTCATTACACCTAGGAAGGTGATTGAGCTGCGTAGGGGAAGCATGGAAAGGATTGTTCATCCATGTATACAGTCATCTTAAAATGAGAATGTCTCATGGATTGGAGACATCACACCAAGGAGGCCACTGGTTCATATGAGTAGGAGAGATGCTTCAAACAGTGAGGCATCAACCAGCAGTGTGGAGGCCTTGGGACAGCTTGTTACAGCGCTGAGAGTTTTGGGTAAAACCAAAGCAGAGGGTAGCATCCCCTCACTATCATTCTTACCCACTCTTCTTTCAGTACCTGCGCTGTGGCAGGGGAAGCAAGGGAAGGACAACAATCTTCCCACTTGTACAGATGGCATGGGAGCAGTATATCTGCACCACCCCTTGGAGGAATGTGTTAGCCACCTATAAAATTTGTCATATCAAATGTTGGCTAAAACATTTTTGAAGCCTTCAAGAAACAAGTTTTGTTTCCAAAATTGTTATCTCTTGAAGTCTTATGAAGACATCATTTCCTTTGATTAAATCTTCACTGCTGTTTCCCTTTCGAACTAAGAAATTCTGCTATTTTCATAGAGAATAGACTACTACAAAAATCCCATTTTTTCCCTCCTTTCACTTCAAATTAACCTCCATTTTATCCCATTGTTTCCTCATAAAATTCCTTTGTTTTTCCTTTATTCCCTTCCTTCCTTCAAAAATTCGCTTTATAAGGTTTAAAACTCATTTTTAAACCTTACCGAAACCCCCAAATCCATCAAAAAACTTTGAAAAAATCATAAAAAATAAAGTTTTTAAACTATGGACCTAAGCCCCTTTGGGCCAAGTCCTAAACCACTTCCCCACCACATGCCCATACCCTAGAACCAGGCGCTAAACCCATAAAGCGCTTATCGCATCAGGACATTTGCGATCAGCACAAGTCTTTTGTTACATAAAAAGCCCCGATACCGATTGGTCCTTTCTGTATATAAGCCCCGAGCCTTTGCTTTCCATATAAACAAGCGGTCCCGCAATCGGGCACCAAACTTCATATATATAACCTGCCCCGATGCAATAAAACCTTTGTGTTTCATAAAAAATACATTTTTTATGTTTTACACTAAGCCCACCGTTCATTGGTCGGAGCTCTTCTGCACCGTTGATCCTGGACCAATCAAACGGCCAACACTATATTGCATCGGAGATTTCCATTGGCGCGTTTATATTTTATTTCTCCCTCTTGATTGGTGGACTCCTGATGTTATACTAGCCTTTTATCTCCTCCCTGCCTTCCCAGATCTGATGACCATTATTGCTCTAAACCAAAGCCTGTTCCCCCGCCATGACTTCCTCCCGATTCATTTCCCACCGTCGATCTGATCCGCAGATCGACGGTCCATAGTCAATCGCATCGGAGCCCATTTTGTTTTGCCCCCGCCGATCGCGAAAGCTACAATTACATATGGGCCGACCACGTGTCAACATCCAACAGTCCAGATCTTTCCTCCCGACCTTGGTTAAAAACATGAAAACTCCTGTATAATGTTCTTTTAGCCAATCTCAACCGTTGATCCCTGTGGATCAACGACCCATATTAACCCATTTTCCGCCTTATATATTATTTCATTAACCTCCCAGATTTGATCTCCACCGTCGATTCCCTGATCGGACGGTCCATAATAAAACCACCCTACCTCTTTCCGACCATGCATCTTACCCTCCGGCGTGTGAAATCAACACCGTCAGATCTACGCCCCTCTATCCAACGGCTTGCATTAAGTTTCGCAATTTTTCTGCGACAGAGGTTTAACACCAAAAAATTATGCAAAAAAAGTGGTTTTCCCTTGGACACGTGGTGGGTGGTGGACTGTATCGCGTTTTTTTTGGAAAATTTGGAAACCACTAAAAAATAAAGCGAAAACAGTGGTTTCTCTAGCCGAAACCACCCTTCCCATTTTCACTGTGTTTCATCGTGTTCATTCCCTATCGTTGATCTCTGCAGATTAATGGTTCAAATTCAATCTGGCCATTACACTATCGCCCTCCACCATTTACCAAGGGCCTTCAACGAGTGATCTCCACCGTTTATCTCCTGGGCCAATCTCATCCGACGACCCAGGTTATTTCCGAAACCCCAATTTCAATTCTTAACCTATTTCCTCTGCCAAAGGTTTTAAAACCTATTTCCTTTGTATTTTCTTCACATTTGCGCATATGTTTTTATAAAGTGACTCATTCGCTTTGTATGTCCAAAACAAATCTCGACTGTTGATTCAACATGGATCAATGGATCTGACTTAATTCTCCACTGCTTGTTCATCAACCGCCTCCTTTGAACCGCAACGCGCAATCTACACCGCTGGATGCTGTCATCCAACGACCATGCTCTTAACCACAGCCTATGAAGTAGTCCAACCCAAAAATATGCAAGATTTATTAATATTTCTTTGTGTGTGTAGGTTTAAAAGGTTTTTCAAATATTTTAAAAAGAAAATAAAAGCCGAGGATGATGATCCCCCAGGATTTTTGTTTATCAAAGAAATTGTTCCACAGGGTTGCAACACCACGTTTGCCGGTGTCTCATGAACGTTGGCAGCTCTATAAAGTCCCTGTCGCACCTGCACATCAACAAGACACAGTAAAATTTAAAAGAGTATCAGTTTTGAAAACCTAACCACAACAGAACTAAATATTGAAGATTGTTTTACTGTTTTGGTGGATTACGGCTAAGATCGAAAATCAAAAGCCTAATCCACTAAATTAAACACAGTTAAAGACAAAACAAAAATATTTATCAGACAGAGGATGCCTCCACTGCCACATCAGAGGCTAATTGATTCCTCTCAGCTACCAGATTGCCACCTGTAGCCTCAAAGAATTCAACAAAGGCCGAGTTATGACCAGAACAGAGCATATCTGCCTTAATACAGTTGAACAGTTATTCCAAACCAAAAAGAGTTATTACAAGATGACAGAGAGCCTTAAAAGTCAACAAAAGCTCCTCACCGAGCTTAATTCTTAATGTATAACAATTAATATAGAATAAATATTTGTAAAATTCTCCATCGAGCCCCTCAAAGTCCGAGAAGTATTAATCTGTATTAATTGAACCTTGGAGATCTTTTATCCCATCCCACCTCCTCATTTCTTCTATAAATACTTCTGTAGAAGATGAAAAAATGTTGGTTGCAGAACTTTGAAATATACTTGTGCTCTAAATTTTCTATGTGTAAATAGTGTTCAAAGGCTCTTGAAGCTCTGTTTGTGATCTAATAAGTTAGGCTGAGAAGTGAAGATGATTTCTGAACTGAAACATTGGACTTGAAGAATGTAACTGGTTTTCCATCAATAAACAAGTTGTTTCTTGGGATCCTGGTCTATATCACTGGTGAAGTGCTTCTTTCTTTGTTATTGTTTTTCCTTTCATGTATGCCATATTGTCCATTATTATTTGATAAAGAACAATAAGCATAGAGTTAGGACTTACTGTTAACAGTACCCTTCTCTGATTGATAAGCTTTATCTCAATGTTTTCCTCCAATTTTTTTATTTAAGAATGATTCAATACAGTTTAAGCAGTTAGGAATGCTGGCGTTCCCTCGTCCTACTGTTTGCTTTAAACATTGTTCTTGAATGTTATTTTCATTATTTGATTATTAAATTTAGATTAGAAAAGTGATGGTGAGCCCGATTTTCTAGCTTCTTTCTCCAAAGGTAATTCTGAAAGTTTCCCTAAGTGTATGCTGAAATTAGCCTAGATTTAAAAGTATCTTATCTGATCTTAAGTTGCATTTTATTTCTCTTATGTGTTTTCCATCCGTTCTGAAAGTAATTATGTGGATTACTGGATTGCTTGTCTCTTGAGTTTTTGTTTGGACAAACTATTAAATCCTAGTTGAAATTAGTGTCTATTTTCACCCCTCCAACACTTTTATTGTTCCATTCCATCATTTTATCTCAAGAGATCTTGTGATATAGATGACTTTCCCCTTGGACCACTCTTGAAATTGTTGCGCAATTAAACCCTTTTATGACTCCATAGCCCAATGGACTAAAAACCAACGTTATATCTATCTAATCAGCCAAATCTTGTTTTGATTGCTTGCAACTTCACAACTTTGAAACTCTTTCCATTTTAGGACTTTCCACTCAACTAATAATCATGCTCAACCATCCAAAACAAAACAAAAACCTCGATCTTAATAACTAGCCTAATATCATTACCCAAAAGCTTTAAAGATAAATCCATCTTTGCACTTGTTGGAGAGATCCCTCTTCGGATTCAAGAGGGCTAGATCCTAGAACCCCAAAGTGGTTCAAGTGTTCTCTCTTCATTTTTGGTCTTACCAATCTGCTGAAAATACAGGGAGCTAACATTTCTGGCAACTCCATTGGGGAATTTGAGTAATTTTATCTTAGACACCTTTAAGATCTCAAATTATTCCTCAATTTAAGAAAATTGTTCAGTGAGTACAAGCACTACCAAGAAAATGGTAATTGTGATAAGCTTATTTGAATCAGTGACAAACTAGGCAAAACCTAGGATTCTCATAAGAGCTTATCTAACCTTGAAGGATCAACTAGCTTAGCCATAAGAGTAGACTGTCTTTGTCTCATAACCGTAGCTAAGTTTGAAACAGATTTAGGATGCTCTTAGAACCCATAGGACTGAAAAATAACTCAGAAAACCCAAAAATATTTCAGATTGGTATTCAATAAACATGGTGGTGGACCATAAAACCTTTTGCCTCCAAAAGAGCTAAAAACTTCCACTTGGCGATTCCACATTCCTAACAGACCTTAAGACTCCACTGGGAAGACCCATAATCATTATAACATCATTCAAACTCAGTTAGAAGGCTTTAGGATTAAAGTTTTATTATTTGAAAGATCAGTTAGCCTCTTAAAATATTGTCATATTTGGTTAAAATTTTCTTTTTTAGTATAAGGGTCTAAAAAACACAGCATAGTGGCTCCTAGAAAGATTCATACTAGAGCCTTCCCTGACCCTAACCCACCTAAGATAGTTGATAACCCCAAAAGTATCCTTAGGAAGTCTCCTAAGATTAAATCTTCAACTAATTTCAGATCACCCTTGAGATCTAATTTTGTTCCAGAAAATCTTGTAGCTCTACAACAATCACAAGTTGACCTAAGAAATCCATTTAGAACTAGGTCACTTGATGATTTAGATCAACTAGATTCAGAGTCTTCACTTTCATCCCCAAAAACAAGTGATCATCTTGGTAGTAGAGAAACAACACCACATGATTTACATTTCCTTCTCAATTTAGGTGTCTCTCATCCAAGATCAGCTCAACAATCTATTCCTGGTCCATCCACATCTTTTCTGCATACATCCACTGTTCAAACCGTTCCACTTCAGCCCACCTTCCCTCTTGTTAATCCACCTCTTGTAAATCCATCCCCACCACATATCATGGCAACATGGTATGCTCCCTTAGTCCTTCCTTTGCCCTTAGTCAATCTTCCACAGTCCAAAATACCATTGTATGATGCCAGTAATGCTACTACTGCATCACAATATGCGGATAAGATGAATGACTACTTTGACAAAAACTAAATTGATGATGAAACTGTTAAATTTAGATTATTTTCTCAGAGTTTAGGGGGAGAAGTAATAAAATGGTTCAAAGGCTTAGCCCCTCACAGTATAAATGATCTCCAAGCCTTCCATCAGACATTCTTAAACAAATGGGAAGTCAGAAAAAACCCTCTTCAAATACTTTCTGATTACAAGAATCTCCACAAAAAAACTGGGGAAAGTGTACAGGCTTACTGCACTAGATTTAATAGTGTGTATAATGCACTTCCCCCAGACCTAAAACCTCCACAAGGCTCAACTTTAAACAAGTTCCCTAAAGGATTTGATCCTGAAATGGCCTATCAGCTGAGAGAGAGAGATCCTTTAACCCTTGAAGATATGCAAAAGGGAGATCTTGCTGTGGAAGTTAACTTGATGGAGAAAAGAGCAAGAATGAGGAATGAGAAGAAATTATCCTTTAGAGAGGAATCCAAACCTTCCACATCCATCTCAAATATGGAAAGAATGATGGAGGAGATGATGAAGAAAATGAGCATTCTTGAGAGAGCACAAACAAGTCAAAACCAAAATGCTCCTCAAAACATAAATCAAAACCAAAATCAGAATTTTAGGAGAAACCAGCCTCAAAATAGACCAAGGAAAGATGATCAACAGATCACTCCTCCCTTTCATCAAAACTATGTGAGTGAGGTTGATGACACAATAGAGAAACCAGAGGAAGACGATATCAACATGCTGAGAGTAGATAATGATGACTTTGAAGTCCATTATGATAGAAAACATGGTCTATACACACCCTATGATGACAAAAGAAATGAGGATGAAACTTATTATCAAGACATGGAAAATGTTATCATAGAGTCTCAAAAGGAATATGACCTTAGAAGTAAAAGCAATCAAGAAACTCCCAAAACCAAAACCTCTGAATTTTTTTCACAAAACAACACTGTAAATAAACCTAAAATTTTAAAACAAAAGGACAAAAAAGTGGCTGGAAATTCTGATGAAGGTAAAGAGAAAGTCACTCAAAACAATAAAAAACAGAGTGCAGACCTTAGCAGTACTAGTACCTCAGCTAGTACTCTTGTTTAAACAATTTTGTCAAATGTAAATAGAGCAAATCAACAAACCAATTTTGCTGATAGAGTGGCAGTTAATAAGGCTGAAACAAGCACTTCAAAGACTCAGATTCCTTTTAGTTTGGAGAACAAAATTTCCAGAATTAAAATCTCTATTCCCCTGACTGATTTAGTTGCCCAAAATGTATATAGATCCCAAATTTTGAAGGCTTTTAACATAGAAGAGAATAACGATACTGTCAATCTTAAAGATGACTAGCCAGAGCTTATATTCGGTCCTAAGATTGAAGGTAGATATCAAGAGGGACCTGTTCCTCCTTTTTATGTAAGTTTAAATTTTCCTGACAAAATTTTGCACAATGCTATGCATGATGATTCCGGGGCCTCTCACAATTTAATGCCCAAAGCTGTAATGGAGAGCCTGAGTCTTGAAATCACCTGACCTTACAAAGACCTTTACTCCTTTGAATCAAGCAAAGTGAAATTTTTAGGATTAATCAAAGATCTCTGCGTTAACTTAGCACAGATTCCAGCCAAATGTCCAGTCATGGATATTGTAGTGGCTGATGTGCCCCCAAAGTATGGTATGATGTTATCTAGGTCTTAGGGGGCTAAGTTACAAGGAACTATGCAGATGGACATGAAGTATGCAACCATCCCTATTTTCAATCAGACAAGAAGACTTTACAGGGAGTCCCATATGTAGTACATGGTTACTAGCCAATACAGACCCCAAAAATCTCCTCTATATTCTGTAAATAGATGCCTTGATTATTTTATCCTGTTTAACGATGAAACATTCAGCGAACAAGTCACTTTAACTGAATTAATGGCCAATAGAGAGGAGGAGGTAGACACCACAAAAGTGTCAAAACAGTTTGCTGAACCCCTAAACTACAACAAACAACACGTAGGTCTTGAGCTACAAGTCATGCATCTGTTGCTTTTAAACCTTGACAGTCAAGAAAACAGTCCTCAATGCAGTAAAAAATCTGAGGAATTTAAACAAGTTCAACAGAGTGCTGACTTTCAAGAACAAACCGATAGCACACTTGTTAAAGAGGATAGTAACCAAGATGAACCTGAAACTAATCCTTTGTGGAGTATGAACTTTGACTGGTCTTGCACTAGGACCAATGCTGGTGCAGGGGTCTGGATACGCAACACCGAGAACAACCACAGAGAAAGCCTTTCATGTAGATTAAACTTTCAATGTTTGAATAACATAGCGGAATATGAATCCCTGCTTTTAGGCTTACATTTGTTGAAAAAATTAGGAGCCAAAAGAATTAAAGTGTATGGGGATTCAGAATTAATCATTAGGCAGGTCAACGGGGAATACAATGCTAATCACCCCAGACTTAGAGCCTACAGAAATGACGTCATGGATCTATTGAAAACTTTTGAGGAATCCAAATTGATTTTTGTCCCAAGAAGAAAGAATAACATGGCCCACAGTTTAGCATTTGCTGCTAGAACATGTTTAATTCCATATGAAACCAAAGAATGTATAACTTAGATTAAATTCAGACCAGTTGTTTCTGATAACGAAAAGTATTGGCAAGTGTTTGACGGAGACAAAAAATTAGAAGACTTCATGCAGTTCAGAAATGAATTTGAACTACCCAGTTCAGATTCAGATTGTGAAATAGACTGGCATAGTGAAGAAAATTTTCTTGATGAAGAATAAAAGTCTCCTAAACTTGCCGATGTAAATCTTTTGTCTAGAAAACTTGAAAACAAAACAGAAATGACTGCAGAATCAGAAATAGAGGACTTAGAAACCCTGCAGTCTAAAGATCAGAGTTTTCCAAAGGGTCTGGCCCCTTTGGAAGAGTTGTTTGATTTCAACGATGTGGCCAAGAAGCCAAAACTGGAGCCTGTAGAGACTGAAGTTGAAGAGTGTAATATAGGTAGTGAACTGAAACCAATGATGATCGAAATGTCTAAGACTTTACCAGCTCACATTAAACTCAAATACATAGAGCTGTTTAAATAATTTTCTGATGTTTTTGCGTGGAGTTACGAAGATCTAAAACCCTATGACACTGAAATAATTCAGCACAAAATCCCTCTCAAAGAAAACCAAAATCCTTTTAAACAGAAACTGCGCAGAATAAACCCTGTTCAGTTACCTTTGGTTGAGAAGGAAATCAAGAAAATGTATGAAGCTGGTATTATTTTCCCTATTAGATATTCTGAGTGGGTGTCTAATCTGGTGTCAGTTAGGAAGAAAATAGGAGAGATTAGGCTTTGTATAGACTTTAGAGACTTAAACAAAGCTTCACTCAAGGACAACTACCCTATACCCAAGATGGACCATATTTTGCAAAGGGTAATTGGTTCAAAAACAATTTCTTTACTTGATGGCTACTCAGGATACAATTAGATTTTAGTTCATCCTGATGATCAATTAAAGACAACGTTTACTACACCTTGGGGCACTTTCATGTATGTGAAAATTCCCTTTGGTCTAATGAATGTTGGTGCTACTTTTCAGAGAGCCATGGACATCACATTCTCGGAAGAATTGGGCTACTTCATCATTATTTATCTCGATGATGTTACTATTTTTTCTAAGACAGATGAAGAGCACTTAAAACATTTGAGAACACTTTTCGAGAGATGCAGAAAGTTCAGGATATATTTAAACCCAAAGAAAACACTATTCGGTCTCCAAGAAAGTAAAATTCTTGGGTACATCATTTTAGAGGAGGGTATTAAGATAGATCCTAAGAGGATTGACGCCATATTGCAAATCTCTCATCCTCGAAACATCAAGGAACTACAATCTTTCATTGGAAATATTAATTTCTTGAGAAGGTTCATACCCGACTTGGCTGAGCTCCTTAGAAACATTACAAACATGCTGAAAAGGGAGCAAGGGGTTAAATTGACCTTGGAAGCAAAGAAGTCCTTTGAGCTGGTGAAACAAGCGTTAACCAAAATAATAGTCCTAATAAGTCTTGATTTTTCAAAAAAAAATTATATTTTTTCATTCGCATCAGAACATACAATAGCTGTTGTCTTATTACAGAAAAATCCACAAGGACAAGAGTAGTCTATTTCATTCTTTATCAAGGCTTTCAGGGATGCCCCTCTAAAGTACAAAATTATGGAAAAGAAAGCCTTTGCTTTGGTTAAGGCTTTAAAAGACTTAAGAGTATACATATTGCACTCACATATCATTGCTTTTGTCCCAAATTCAGTTGTGAAAGACATTCTAACGCAGGACCCAGATGGTAAGAGAGGTAAGTGGATAGCTGTTATACTTGAATATGATTTAGAGATCAAGCCCACTAAACTCATGAAAGGCCAAGGTCTAACTAGATTAATGGATGAATCAAATTTTGAATTTCTTGATATTAATATGATTTATGCTTTAGATGAAAAAGAGGAACTCTCAACCCCCGTTGTTGAAGACCATTTTATGAATTCCTCTTGGTATTCTGATATTTTATTTGTTTTGCTTAATTTGAATACACCTCTCGGTTTATCAAAAACAAAGGCAAAGTTTTTAAAGTTAAAAGCTGTAAACTACTGCATTATAGATAAATGTCTTTATTGGAAGAATGCAGGTGGGATATTGCTTAAATGTTTGCCTGAGTATGATGCAAAGAAGGTTAAGCACGAGTTCCATGAAGGAGAATGTGGAGGCCACCTCTACTGGAAGATAACATCCAACAACATCCTAAGGTCTGGTTACTATTGGCCCACTCTCTTTCTTGATGTACACAAGATGACATTTCCTGTCATAAATGCCAACTTTTTGAAGGAAAAAGGAAGCTGCTGTCCTTACCTCTGCATCCAATCATTGTTGAAGCTCCATTTCAACAGTGGGGACTTGACTTCATATAAGAAATCCATCCACCATCATCTGCCCAACATAGATGTATTCTCACTGCCACAGACTACTTCACCAAATGGATATAAGCCATCCCTTTTAGGCAAGCCAATGTTTCTGTCATCATAAAATTCCTGGAGACTCATATCCTCTCTAGATTTGGCTGTCCTAGAAAGATTATCACTGATAATGCAGCAACATTTGGATCCAAGAAGATGGTTGAATTATGTCACAAATATCAGATAACATTAGGCCATTCCACGACCTATTACCCTCAAGGTAATGGACTGGCAGAATCCTCAAACAATATTTTGGTGAACATAATCAAGAAGTTGTTGGAGGAAAACAAGAAGTCTTGGCACACAAAGCTTGTGCATGCACTATGGGCTGACAGATTGACATTGAAGAAATCTATTGGTATGTCACCCTACCAGCTTGTGTATGGTACAGATGCAATTTTTCCTACCAGCCTTGGTGTACCAGTTATGAAGTTGATTCAAGAGGTTCAATCTGAAGAAAATGACATGATCAGAAGGATAAATTAGACTATTCACCTTTAGCAAACCAGAGAGGAGGTTTATAACAAAGCATTGCAAAAGCAGGACAACATCAAAAATATTTTTGACAGAAGAACAAGGGCCAACAATTTCAATGTTGGGGACAAAGTTTTAAAGTGGGAGTCAAAGAGAGAAGACAAGGGAAAGCATGAGAAATTTGACAACTTATGGCTTGGCCCTTATCTCATTCATTCTGCTGCTGGTAATAATGCTTATTTTTTGCAGGAGTTGAATGGAGCTGAACTGTTTGGGGGTCTTATCAATGACATGATGCTTAAACATTACTTCTCTTGATCCTATCATGTTCTGAAAGCCTTTTTATATTTTTCTCATTATAAATATTTCACCCATCATTGCATTCAAAGTTAGAAAAATCAAAAATACAAAAACAATAGAAGAAAGAAAAGAGGGCATATTGTAAAAACAAAAAAGGTACAACCCCATACCAAAAAAGAGAAAAAAAAAGTCTAAAAGTGTGCAAGCTTAAATTCCACTCCTGAAAAACACACTTCTAGTTAGTCATACAACCTAATCATGACTAATTAGTTTTGAATTTGCTGCTGATAGGTTAGTGAATTCGATTTTCCAAACAGCTTAATCTTGGCTTATCAGTTTGGTAGATTTGGCTAGAAAATAAAGGTTCAAACAAGCTCAAAATCTGAACTAAAGTTTCCTAAAGAAGAATGCCTCCTATCTGTTTTAATTTTGAGTCAAAAATAGAGGTAAACTAGTTCTAATCAGCTCAAAATCTGAACTGGATAACAAGGAAAACAACTCTAATAAACTAAAAAAAAATAGAGCTGAAGAAAAGAGAAGGTTGTGCTTAGAACTGTCAGATCTTAAGCCTTCAATATTTTGATTTGTTTTTTTGTAAATTAATACCTATGTGCAGTTTTCTTTTTATGCGATATATCAGCAACAAGTTAGACTGTTCAATCTTGACTTGTATGCTTTAAAATTTTTGTTTTAGAAATTAGAGAATGAAAATATGTTAGACTGTTTAATCCTAACAGATTAGTAGATTAGGTAAAGGAGCATATGTACTCAACTGTTTAATCTGAGTTCATGGAGGAATAAGAAGTAGTCTTAGATTAGTTTCTTTCTTTCAAAAGAATAAAATGTTGTAAGAGAGTTTGCCAATCCAAGTGCACTCTAAAGAAGAAAAAATGTTAGATCAGTAGGATTGGGTAGGTAGAAAGCTTGTGTTGATGAAGATCCATTATTTTTCATGGCTGCTAACATTTTCAGAGCAAAATAAGATCATCCAAATGAAGAAAAGGCAGCCTAATGGATGAGGCACTCATCAGCCCCCAGAGAATGCAAGTCTCAAGTTCTTGATGCCTTCAAGAAGGCACCATCCCCATGTGGAGCCACTGTTAGCCACCTATAAAATTTGTCATATCAAATGGTGGCTAAAACATTTTTGAAGCCTTCAAGAAACAATTTTTATTGCCAAAATTGTTATCTCTTGAAGTCTTATGAAGACATCATTTCCTTTGATTAAATCTTCACTGTTGTTTCCCTTTCGAACTCAGACATTCTGCTATTTTCATAGAGAATAGACTGCTGCAAAAATCCCATTTTTCCCTCCTTTCACTTCAAATTAACCTCCATTTTATCCCCTTGTTTCCTCATAAAATTCCTCTATTTTTCCTTTATTCCCTTCCTTCCTTAAAAAATTCCCTTTATAAGGTTTAAAACTCATTTTTAAACCTTACCGAAACCCCCAAATCCATCAAAAAACTTTGAAAAAATCATAAAAAATAAAGTTTTTAAACTATGGACCTAAGCCCATTTGGGCCAAGTCCTAAACCACTTCCCCACCACATGCCCATACCCTAGAACTAGGTGCTAAACCCATAAAGTGCTTATTGCATCGGGACATTTGCGATTAGCACAAGTCTTTTGTTACATAAAAAGTCCCGATACCAATTGGCCCTTTTTGTATATAAGCCCCGGGCCTTTTCTTTCCATATAAACCAGCGGCCTCGAAATCGGGCACCAAAATTCATATATATAACCCGCCTCGATGCAATAAAACCTTTTTATTTTATAAAAAATACGTTTTTTATGTTTTACACTAAGCCTTCCATTCATTGGTCGGAGCTCTTCGGCACCGTTGATCCTGGACCAATCAAATGGCCAACGCTATATCGCATTGGAGATTTCCATTGGCGTGTTTATATTTTATTTATCCCTCCCGATTGGCGGCCTCCTAATGTTATATTAGCCGTTGATCTCATCCCTGCCTTCCCAGATATGACGACCATTATTGCTCTAAACCAAAGCCTGTTCCCCCGCCATGACTTCCTCTCGATTCATTTCCCACCGTCGATCTGATCCGTAGATCGATGGTACATATTCAATCGCATCAACGCCCATTTTGTTTTGCCCCCTTCGATTGCGAAAGCTCTGATTACATCTGGGCCAACCACGTGTCAACATCCAACAGTCCAGATCTTTCCTCTCGACCTTGGTTAAAAACATGAAAACCCATGTATAGTGTTCTTTTAGCCAATCTCAACCGTTGATCCTTGTGGATCAACAACCGATATTAACCCATTTTCTGCCTTATATATTATTTCATTAACCTCCCAGATTTGATCTCCACCGTCGATTCCCTGATCGGACGGTCCGTAATAAAACCACCCTACCTCTTTCTGACCATGCATCTTACCCTCCAGCGTGTGCAATCCGCATCATCGGATCTGTACCCCTCTATCCAATGGCTCGCATTAAGTTTCACATATTTTCTGTGACAGAGGTTTAACACCAAAAAATTATGCGAAAAAAGTGGTTTTCCCTTGGACACGTGGCAGACTGTATCACATTTCTTTTGGAAATTTGGAAACCACTCAAAAATAATGCGTAAATAGTGGTTTCTCTAGCTGAAACCACCCTTCCCATTTTCACTGTGTTTCATCACATTCATTCCCTACCATTGATCTCTGCAGATCAACGGCTCAGATTCAATCTAGCCATTACACTATCACCCTTTTCCGTTTACCAAGGGCCTTCAATGAGTGATCTCCACTGTTGATCTCCTGGGCCAATCTCATCCGATGACCAAGGTTATTTAGGAAACCCCAATTTCAATTCTTAACCTATTTCCTATGCCAAAGGTTTTAAAACCTATTTCCTTTGTATTTTCTTCACGTTTGCGCCTATGTTATTATAAAGTGACTCATTCGCTTTGTATGTCCACAACCAATCTTGACCGTTGATTCAACATGGATCAATGTATCTGACTTAATTTTCCATTGCTTGTTCATCAACTGCCTCCTTTGAATCGCACCGTGCAATCTACATCGTTGGATGCTGTCATCCAACGACCATGCTCCTAACCACAGCCTCTGAAGCAGTCCAACCCAAAAATACGCAGGATTTATTAATATTTCTTTGTGTGTGTAGGTTTCAAAGGTTTTTCAAATATTTTAAAAAGAAAATAAAAGCCGAGGATGACGATCCCCTAGGCTTTTTGTTTATCAAAGAAATTGTTCCACAGGGTTGCAACACCATGTTTGCCGGTGTCTCATGAACGTTGGCAGCTCTATAAAGCCCTTGTCGCACCTGAAAATCAACAAGACATAGTAAAATTTAAAAGAGTATCAGTGTTGAAAACCTAACCACAGCATAACTGAAGATTGAAGATTTTTTTTACAGTTTTGGTGGATTACAGCTAAGATCGAAAATCAAAAGCATAATCCACTAAATTAAACATAGTTAAAGACAAATAAAAAATATTTATCAGATAGAGGATGCCTCCGCTGCCACATCAAAGGCTAATTGATTCCTCTCAGCTACCAGATTTCCACCTGTAGCCTCAAAGCATTCAACAGAGGCCGAGTTATGACTAGAACAGAGCATATCTTCCTCAATACAGCTGAACAGTTATTCCAAGCCAAAAAGAGTTATTACAAGATGACAGAGAGCCTAAAAGTCAACAAAAGCTCCTCACCGAGCTTAATTCTTAATGTATAACAATTAATATAGAAGAAATATCTGTAAACTTCTCCATCGAGCCCCTCAAAGGCTGAGAAGTATTAATCTGTATTAATTGAACCTTGGAGATCTTTTATCCCATCCCACCTCCTCATTTCTTCTATAAATACTTTTGTAGAAGATGAAACAATGTTGGTTGCAGAACTTTGAAATATACTTGTGCTCAAAATTTTCTATGTGGAAATAGTGTTCAAAGGCTCTTGAAGCTCTGTTTGTGATCTAATAAGTTAGGCTGAGAAGTGAAGATGATTGCTAAACTGAAACATTGGACTTGAAGAATGTAACTGGTTTTCCATCAATAAACAAGCTGTTTCTTAGGATCCTGGTCTATATCACTGGTGAAGTGCTTCTTTCTTTGTTATTGTTTTTCCTCTCATGTATGCCATATTGTCCATTATTCTCTGATAAAGAACAGTAAGCATAGAGTTAGGACTTACTGTTTACAGTACCCTTCTCTGACTTATAAGCTTTATCTCAATGTTTTCCTCCAATTTATTTATTTAAGAATGATTCAATACAGTTTAAGAAGTTAGGAATGCTGGCGTTCCCTCATCCTACTGTTTTCTTTAAACAATGTTCTTGAATGTTATTTTCATTATTTTCTTATTAAATTTAGACTAGAAAAGTGATGGTGAGCCCTGTTTTCTAGCTTCTTTCTCCAAAGGTAATTATGAAAGTTTCCCTAAGTGTATGCTGAAAGCATACTAGATTTAAAAGTATCTTTCTGATCTTAAGTTGCATTTTGTTTCTCTTATGTGTTTTTCATCCTTTCTGAAAGTAATTATGTAGATTACTAGATTGTTTTTCTCTTGAGTTATCTTTAATACGAGCTTGTCCAAAGAGGTTTATGGTGAGCCCTGCCCTTTGGCAGGTTTTAAAAAGTTACTTAAAAGGCTTTTCTTGTTTGGACAGACTGTTAAATCCTAGTTGAAATTAGTGTCTGTTTCCACCCCTCCAACACTTTTATTGTTCCATTCCATCATTTTATCTCAAAATATCTTGTGATATAGATGACTTTCCCCTTGGACCACTCTTGAAATTGTTGCGCAATTAAACCCTTTTATGATTCCATAGCCCAATGGACTAAAAACCAACGTTATATCTATCTAATCAGCCAAATATTGTTCTGATTGCTTGCAACTTCACAGCTTTGAAACTCTTTCCATTTTAGGACTTTCCACTCATCTAATAATCATGCTCAGCCATCCAAAACAAAACAAAAACCTCGCTCTTAATAACTAGCCTAATATAATTACGCAAAAGCTTTAAGGATAAATCCATATTTGCACTTATTGGAGAGATCCCTCTCTGGATTCAAGAGGGCTAGATCCTAGAATCCCAAAGTGGTTCAAGTTATCTCTCTGCATTTTTGGTCTTACCAATCTGCTGAAAATACAGGGAGCTAACATTGATGGCAACTCCACTGGGGAATTTGAGTATTTTTATCCTAGATGCCTTTAAGATCTCAGATTATTCCTTGATTCAAGAAAAATTTTCAGTGAGTACAAGCAGCCCTTTTCAAGCACTACCAAGCAAATGGTAATTGTGATAAGTTTATTTGAATCAGTGACAAACTAGGCAAAACCTAGGATTCTCATAAGAGCTTATCTAACCTTGAAGGATCAGCTAGCTTAGCCATAAGAGTAGACTGTCTTTGTCTCATCACCGTAGCTAAGGTTGAAACAGATTTAGGAAGTTCTTAGAACCCATAGGACTGAAAAATAACTCAGAAAACCCAAAAATATTTTAGATTGGTATTCAATAAACATGGTGGTGGACCATAAAACCTTTTACCTCCAAAAGAGCTAAAAACTTCCACTTGGTGACTCCACAATCCCAACAGACCTTAAGACTCCACTGGGAAGACCCATAATCATTATAACATCATTCAAAATCAGTTAAAAGGCTTTAGGATTAAAGTTTCTTATTTGAAATAACAGTTAGCCTCTTAAAATATTGTCATATTTGGTTAAACTTTTCTTGTTTAGTAGGGTTTGAAAAACACAGCATAGTGGCTCCTAGAAAGATTCATACTAGAGCCTTCCCTGACCCTAACCAACCTAAGATAGTTGATAACCCCAAAAGTATCCTTAGGAAGTCTCCTAAGATTAAATATTCAACTGATTTCAGATCACCCTTGAGAGCTAATTTTGTTCTAGAAAATCTTGCAGCTCTAAAACAATCACAAGTTGACTTAAGAAATCCATTTAGAACTAGGTCACTTGATGATTTAGATCAGCTAGATTCAGAGTCTTCACTTTCATCCCCAAAAACAAGTGAACATCATGGTAGTAGAGAAACAACACCACCTGATTTACATTTCCTTCTCAATTTAGGTGTCTCTCATACAAGATCAACACAACAATCTATTCCTGGTCCATCGACATCTTTTCTGCATACATCCACTATTCAAACCGCTCCACTTCAGCCTACCTTCCCTCTTGTTAATCCACCTCTTGTAAATCCACCCCCACCACATATCATGGCAGCATGGTATGCTCCCTTAATCCTTCCTTTGCCCTTAGTCAATCTTCCACAGGACTATCAGTCCACAATACCATTGTATGATGCCAGTCATGTGATTATCTCAGATATTTCAGTTATGTATATGTGTACTTGTTTGATTTCCATTCTTTTATTTAATGTATGATTGATTCTTAGTTATCCTTGATCAACTAGGTAGGTTTTATATGCAAGATATATTGTTATGCTTTCACATTTTTTGTTGTTTTATTCATTGTGTTATGCTTTCACATTTGTTGTTGTTTTATCCATTGTGCAGATAACCAAACATCGGTGACGACGAGGACCTAATTACGAAACACGAAGGATCAAAGGATTCAAACGAGGAATAGCATCAGATTGAGGTAGATGATCTATTCACGATCTGCATGTACTTACGATCTAGGAAAGTAGGCTTTTAATTGTTCCCTATTGTTACTAGACCCATCCTAGGGCTAGAGATCATCTTTGTCTGCGTAGAGGATTTTTCTGCATAACAACAGTGCGTGATAGAATTAAAATATATCAAACAAGGGTCGATGAAATCGGTTTGGGAATCTGATCAATGACTGAAGTGCACCATCAACAAAGGAGGATTTTTTTACGATGATAAAAAAAATAAGGAATGGTTCATTTCCATACCCTTGCCACATCTGCGTGCGCCTATGGGTCAACAGAAGATTGATTCTCAGGCCGAAGCTCTGGAAGTTGCTATGAAATTGGAAGTTGCGCCCAAAGAATATGCTCATTTAGGAACGCAGCAAATTCAAAGACAACTAGAGGTTATGCAGTTAGAAATTCAAAACTTAGGTAGAGATCAGGGTAAATAAGTTGGCACAAAAGTCTGGTGCATACATTGTAAGGTTTCAGGACACACTAAAGATAAATTCACATTATTCTATGATTATATGAAAGTAGGAGGACCAAATCCGTTACGACATAGGGATGTCGCAGGACCAAGTGGTTCTCCCTAGCTATGGTGCACTGGTTGTAGGATAGCTAGATGACATGATACATACCATTTTCCTCGGTTGGGAAGCTATGTGCCTGAGCTTAAACAAAAAAGGTGTATGTTTTTCTCGTCGGGTTTTCATGAAGAAAACCACTGCTACCCTTTATAACTAATGATAGATAGTGCTAACCTCTACAGAGTGCAGGCCGACCCGTCCTCACCTGCATCTCCCTCGGGCCGAGGAGGATTGCCGACAAGAGGAAGGAGAGGGGGAAGAGGTGGAGGCACAGGTCTGGGAAGAGGGAAATTAATCTTCTATAACTTTGGAGACGTTGGATAGAATGTGTGTGACTACCCAAACCCTGCGCGACAATCTTGTAGGTAATGTAGGCAATTTGATCATGTAATTGAAGATTGTCCAGTGTTAATTTCTAGAATGTAGGAAAAGCAACAGCATACGCCTACACAAAACATACAAATGGTTAAAGTTGAATTGCACAACGATTGTCCAAGTGTAAATGTAATTACATGCAGTGGTGCTGCCACCAGAGGGGATGAGGAAAAGAGGGATGATGTAGAGCCACTAATCAGAAAGGCTTCTGAAAAGAAAGAGGGGCTCAACCTGTTGAAGGAAAAAGAGACTTTTATTGAAGAAAGGAAGGATTTTTTTGGTGTAGGTGTGCCACATCCAAGTAAATTAGGGAAGCAAAGGATGATGATGAAGTCAAACATTTCTTGCAAGAATGTATCAAGTTATTGTGCAACCGGAAAGTAGTAGAGAACCTCTAGGCTTTGATAGATAGCTGTGCGGACAAAGAAGTGCCTTGAATTGAGACTAAGGCTGTGAATAAGATCTATAAGAATAAGAAGAGAAATGGTAGGGAGATGCGCATGACCGTCCAAATTGGAGAATATGAGATGGATCAAGTCATCTTGGACTTAGGATCTGATGCAAATGTGCTACCTAAGAAAACATGGCAAAAAATGGGAGAACCCAAGCTAGAATGGTCCACCATTCAGCTACATATGGATAATCAGCATAAGATCATTCCACTTGGAAGACTTCCACAATTACTGGTAGACATTGCTGGAGTAAAGGTACGTGTTGATTTTTAAGTGATATAAACTGTGGATGATGCGGACCCCTACCCTGCACTTCTAGGGTTGGAATAGGCCATCGATATGTGAGGCATCATTAACCTGAAATGTAGAAGCATGATATTTGAAAATGATGGTACACAGGTGATAGTACCACTGGATCTAGTAGAAGGAGAAAGACATACAGAACCAGTGCGCGAATGCAATGATGTTGACCATATATACAATCTTACTGGACGAGACGAGGGTTGGATTAATCCTGTGGCTGATGGGACGTTGAACTGGGAGAAGGATAGCTTGTGTTTTTCAGATTTGGATGAGGAGATGGAGAATTGGCAGAACTGATTGCATGATGTTTCTGCACTGCATTGCCTCAAGATCACTAAAGACTTCCAATGCATCTCCTCATAGTGTAATATTCCTAAATTAACTTGCAGCTAATTGGAATATTAAAGTTTTGTTTTTTCACTTAGATAGGTGAATAAATGGGTAGGGAGACCCATAAATCTCTTGATGAAGAATAAAATGACTTCTCATGTTAAAGTGGATCATCTTTCTAGCTCAATAAAGCACCCTAAGGTGTGAACAGGGGCTAAAACACGTGGATTAGGTCAACTTTGACAAAATCAACAGCTCTATCATGGAGGAGTGGACATTAATGAAGGGACAATGCAGTTTTACATGGAGACACATTGCAAGGAATTAGTGTCATTAATGGATGGGGCTTAGGGTTTGGAAGCTCATATCTTATAAAAGGAAGAGGATGAGAGCCATATTATTCATGTTGATATATTTTATGTTTTGATATATGGTTTGTTTAGACATATAGCTTTCTTCAGCTATTTAACTAAGATTGCAGTGTTGTTTAGAATAGGGTGTTCCTGGTCGAGAATTCCATCTCTTCCATTGAGAAGCTCTTGGAGGAGTTTTCACTATACTTCCATATTCAGGAATTTGGCCAAGCTTCAGTCTCATTTACAATGCAGTTCTGCTTAGAGTTGGGTTGTGTTGTAGGGGTGTAGCACTAGAGGAGAGAGATCTCCAATTTATGAGCTAGTTTTTCATTGGATGGATCATCCTTTCATTCGAGAGCTTGTGAGGAAGTCATTAGGGCTTCATTACATATTTTGGCATCAGGCCAAGTAGCAGTCATTAGCTACAATGCAATTTCTGTCAAGGATTGCGTTATTTTGGAGAACATTTGTAGCAGTGGGTTTATTGCCATATTTGGAGTGTTTGGATTTCCTGCGTGGGGATCAACCCTTAATTTAGGAGATCTGTTGGAGGAGGATCAACCATCTTGTATATCAGATCAAACATCTCCCATCAGTGATTCAGTTGCAGAGATTATTCAGCCCTAGGGACAAATCTGCAATATTTTGTATAGTTTGTATTTTTGGAAACCTTTTCTGGGTTGTCCTGGAAATCTGTGTTGGAGCATGGATCTCTATCCTTATAATTTTTGGAGCATTATATCAAAAACAATACATTTTTATATCTTTCAGCTATTATTATCTGTTAGACAACATATTTTTCTGCATTCCTGTACTTCTTGTAATACCAACACTCTAGATCTAGGTGTATGATTTCATGGGAGGATTTTTTGCCCAACTTGAGTGATATTTTCCTCAAGATCTTGTACCTATTTTGATGTTATATTCATAATGAAATGGGTCTAATTATTTTTTTGTCTCATGCTTTGATCTATTTATATTCCTTCATATTTCCAGTTTTATGCACTATATTCCTGCTTTTCCCATTTGGGAATATTACAGTGGTATTAGAGAATAATCTTGGCTCAGCCTATGTACTTCAGCCATTATGTCATCTAAGGAGGCTTCTCATAGGAAGGAGAAGATCTGCAGAAGAGATGAAGGCAAACTCTCATTTACAGGAGGGAAGGAGTTCTCAAAACTTCTTCTTCAAAACATGTAGTACATTAGCAGAGACATCAAAGGGATGAGAATAGAGAGATGGAGAGATTCTCCAAGAGGGCTTGCACATGAAGAAAGCTCCAAATTTTCAAATTATGGGTGTGAGCATTCAGCTACACCATCAGATCTACAACGTAGCACTATGACTTGGGTCATATCAAGAGATATGGAGGAAGGAGATGTACCAAAGGAGGAGACTCTTGGCGACTATCTTCAAGAGTATGAATCTCAAACTTAGAGATTTAGAGATCATCTAAACTTCCAAGGGTTTTGCAAGATCAAGGAGGATAGAAAACCTAGAAACCATGATAGAAGCACATTGTGCAAGCAGCATGATGTGGGTAGATTATTTCTATCTACTTTTGATGGATCACCTAAATGTTCATCCAGGGCTTGGGTGGAGGAGCTAGACACCTATTTGCAGCAACACCAAGTTTCAGAAGATGAAGCCATTAGAGTAGCAGCACTGCACCTTGAAGGTAAGGCTTATGCTTGGTGGTTTTATGAATCTTCTTCATTAAAATATGAAAATATGTCTATTTATGCAAGGTTCACTAGAAGGTTATTAAAGAGATTTAATGAAAAACATTCTGGAACTTCCTTGGTTGAGTTAGCCAAGCACAAACAAACAAAACTTTTTCCTGAGTTGGAAGGATCTATAAATCCAACTCCATTTCAGAAAAATACTAAGGGGATTGAAAACTTGCATAATACCTTGCTAGAGGCAAGATCCCCATTTTAGAAAGAGCTTTCTTCTCAAAGAGGAGACATGGAGATCTCCTTTTCAAAAGAGGAACTAAACAAAGAACCTCTTAATGATGAAGATACAACCTCCATTAATGATGAAGGGGAAGAGAAGGTAAGAGGTAACAACATTGTCACAGTAGTAGCAGATCTAGTACCTCATGAAGAGGAAGATGGAGCATTTTCTCCAAAGAGATAAACTCTTGCACCCTTGCAAGGAGTTCCAAAGAATCTCACATATGGAGATCAAGGCAAAATTCATGTGCAGCATGTGCCATCATTGACAGATTGTGAGATCTTGAAGATAGAAGAAGATAAAGGGGAGGACAAGCATCATATGATTAGGAGCACACAACCCTCTCTATTTCAAAGTGTTGATGAACGAAAGAAGCAGGAAGATTTGAGCAGTGAGGTCAAGAACAAATCAGTCCACTCACATATACAGCCTGCTCTAAGACTTGATGTTTCATTAGATGGAGGCATTCCACCAAGGATACCCCCTGATTGGAAGATGAAAAAATATTTATTTGAACATGGTGTAGCATTGACATATTTGGCTAAGGAAGGAGCATTGGGAGGAGCTGGCACAACGCAGAGAACCTTTGGTGGGTTCAAAGGAGAGGTGATAAATTATCTGATATGGACATTGCCATCTCCCACTCAGCTATTTGCGCTGAAAAATGGTGATTCAAAAATATATGATGGCATGATCATGGTGTCAAATGGCCACTCCATAGCCTTGGAGCAGCAAATGATACTTCCACACACGAGGAATATTTTTTAATATGACAAGGGTTTATTAACACTCTTGTATGCATTGGCCAAACTATGGAAGTTTTGGAGGGGAGATACCTTTCAAGAGGAGGTTGAACTCCATGTAATCCAATACTCCAAGAGCCTCTTCACATGTAAGGTTCTTGATGGGCAAGTGGTAGATGGGAGGTATAGAGTGGTTGATGGAGTCATTTATTTCCATGATCAGATCTACTTGGCTAGGGACTCGAAGCTCAAGGAGGGGATTTTACATGCAACATATGAGGCACTCTTTTCAAAGCATGAGGATTCCATTGAGTCATAGCACACCATCATGGAGGGATTATATTGGGAGGATCTCAAAGAATATTTTCACCAACATATCAGGAGATATGTAGCTTGTTTGATGTATGAGGAGGAAAGAAACCACCTTTCAAGGTTGTTACAATCATTTCCCCTTTTGATGGAGAAATGGGAAGGTTCATCTATGGACCTCTTCACCAACTTGTCTACAATATATGGTAAATATTGTGTTTTGATGCTTATTTATCAACTAACAATGTATATGCACTCCTTTACCGTGCATTTGCAGCACATTTCTCCACAAGAGAGAAAACCTCTTTGTGGATTTCATAGTCCTTTTGGGACTACATTCAATGATGGGGATGACCACTTTATGAAGGAATTTGGGCAAGATATGTTTTTCTTGGTTCATATTCAACCAACACCTAATGTCCTCTACTATTTTCAATCTTTTGAGAAGATTATGGCAGTAAGCAAGTGGTTGGATGGCCAGTCATCACATCATGTTTGGAGACAAGAAGAAGAAGAAAAATAATGGTCTCACTTGAAGGAATATTGTTTCCATCCAATATGTCATATGAAACTTAGTCCATGTTTCTTTTGGAACCCATATGGTGATGACACTTTATTCACTATATGCATGAAGGATTGGGAAAGAAGGATCCCTAGAACCAATAAGTGGAATCATGAGATTCCAAGTATCTTTTGGCTTCATGAGGACTATATTATTGCAACCCAAGATCAACAGCTCCAAATTTATCATAAATGGAGAGAGAGACAATGTAAGTTGAACAATCTTATCTCTCACTTTTAGCCATGCAGCCCCTACACTTTTCATAAGAAGGAGATTGGTGATTGTTCCTATGAGCTACCAAGAATGGCTCACTTTGTTTGAATGATAGCATGGAGATTGGATTTTCTCCTTAGGGTTGAGGCACCCAACATTTACCATCTCTCATGCCTTGAGGAGTCCAATTGACAACATATAACTCTTTCCATGTATCTCCCACTTTTTCATGATGAGAGCTATTTGGTTCATCCACCAAAGGAAAAATTGTATTCTTGGGAGGAGACATATCCATTGGAGATTTTACAATATCCTTGTAGTTGCTTGAGGACAAGCAACATTTTGGAGGGGAGGACTGTAATATTCCTAAATTAGCTTGCAAATAATTGGAATATGAAAGTTTTTTTTTGTCACTTAGATAGGTGAATAAATGGATAGGGAGACCCATAAATCTGTTGATGAAGAATAAAATGACTTCTCATGTGAAAGTGGATCAACTTGCCAGCTCAATAAATCACCTTAAGGTGTGAATAGGGGCTAAAACATGTGGACTGGGTCAACTTTGACCAAATCAACAACGCTGTCATGGAGGAGTGGACATTGATGAAGGGACAACGCAGTTTTAGATGGAGACACATTACAAGGAAGTAGTGTCATTAATGGATGGGGCTTGGGGTTTGGAAGTTCATATCTTATAAAAGGAAGAGGATGGCAACCATATTATTCATGTTGATGTATTTTATGTTTTGATATATGGTTTGTTTAGACATATAGCTTTCTTCAATTGTTTAGCTAAGATTGCAGTGTTGTTTAGAACCGGGTGTTCCTAGTCTGGAATCCCACCTCTTCCATTGAGAAGCTCTTGAAGGAGTTTGCACTATACTTCCACATTAAAAAATTTGGCAAAGCTTCAGTCTCATGTACAACACACCAAGGAGTTCTACAAAGGTAGGGGTGTTTGTTCTTGAGGAGAGAGATCTCCAATTTTTTAGCTAGTTTTCCATTGGAGGGATCATCCCTTCATCCGGGAGCTTGTGAGGAATTAATCAGGGCTTCATTACATATTTTGGAATCAGGCCAAGTAGAAGTCATTATCTACATCACAGTTTCCATCAAGGATTGCGTTATTTTGGAGAACATCTGTAGCAGTGGGCTTATTTCCCTATTTGGAGTCTTTGGGTTTCTTGTGTCGGGATCAACCCTTCATTTAGGAGCTTTTTTGGAGGAGGATTAGCCATCTTGTATATCAGATCAGCCATCTCCCATTAATGATTTAGTTGTAGATATTATTCATCCCTAGGGCCAAATCTGTTGTATTTTGTATAGTGTGTATTTCCGAAAACCTTTTATGGGTTGTCCTGGAAATCTGTTTTGGAGCATGGATCTCTAGCCTTAGAATTTTTGGAGCATTATATAAAAAAAAATACATTTTTATATCTTTCAGCTACTATTCTCTCTTAGACAATGCAATTTTCTGTATTCCTGTACTTCATGTAATAACAACACTCTAGATCTAGGTGTATGCTTTCATGGAAGGCTTGTTTGCCCAACTTGAGTGATATTTTCATTAAGATATTGTACCTATTTTGCTGTTGTATTCATAATGGAATGGATCTACTATTGTCTCATGCTTTGATCTATTTATATTCCTGCATATTTACAGTTTTATGCACTATATTCTTGCTTTCCCATTTGGGAATATTACACAGAAGTAAGAGAAAAAACCTATTTTGATGATTCTAGTAGTGTCATAGTATTTCTGGAAGAATTGGAAAAGGTTTTCCTAGAGGAATGAAGGTTTTGGGCACTTGAACTGGTTATGCGTACAACATCAGCATGTTGGTGGGATACACACAAAGGATTTTTTATGGACTGGGAAGAATGTAGAAAAATTATGAAGTTGCGCATTGAGCCTCCTACTACCCCACCAAGCGAGTTGTTCTATGGTCAGTGAAACTCGCGCAAAAACCTATCCATGTGGATGGAAGTTGGGAAGGAAAAGACTTCGAACGAGTGGGTTCATATGTTTATTCATTCGTTGGAGCCGGTACCCACTACTTGGCATCTAGAAACAAAGTTGCATCGAGGAACTCGCCATTGGATTAAAATGACTGATGATTTCTTATCAACCTTTAGCTTGGTTGGAGGATAGGAAGGATTGGACAAAGCTCTGCAAGATATATATGCTCTTGTCTTTGACAACTCCTGGCCAAAAAGAGAATGCACTGTGCCAACATGGGATGCGTAGATGCAATATATTGTCAATTGCAGGAACCCGTCAATAGAAGATAATGAAGATGATCCAATAAATGTTAGCATCCCTGAATCTGAAGGGGAGGCATGCGTGCAACAATATTTTAGTGAAGTAGAACATATAGTTGTAGCTAAAACTGAAGAATCACTCCAAGTCCATATAGCATAGCAAGCGGCTGTAGCTCAGCGGACAGAGCTGGAACATTTGATTGACAGGATGTGCGGTGACCTCCTAGAGGTAGCCATTCCTGATTCAACGACGCCAAAGGTAAAAATTTAAAGCTTGGATGCAGCATTGAAGGCATCCTATTCAGAAGTGTAGACCGTTAAGGTGGAATTTGAGCAATAGATTGCTGCATCACAAGCTAAGTTGCAGCTAGAGACTCCCCTGGAGGTGCACGCGTAGCGGACACCCTTGGTGAAAGAAGCATCAGAAAGCATCTCTGCCAATGTTGACAAGGGATTTGCGCTACTAGAAATGGAAATGGGATTGTGGACCTCCGTGCAAACAAACCCACTAGTCAAAAGGATCTCATAGGAGTTGCGTGCCAAGGAGCAATTATTTGGTGATCTCCAGGAGGCTTTGCCCACTTTTTCCCATGCTCAACACATGGCCCACCTGTAGACAAGTTAAGTTCTGTGAGATGAAGTCGAGGAGCTCCGCAGGAAGAAACATATTTTCACCGAGCATATGAAGCCATGGGTAGATGAGGCAATGAAGTTAGATCAATACCTGGATGCAGCCGTTAAGAACTTGAATCATACCCTGCAAAGTATCGATCTAGTCGTAGAAGGGATAAAATTACATAAGCTGGTGGATACCGTGTAGAGTGTAGAAAATCAGAGTGTGGGCATCCTAGCACCTTTTGCTGCTACCATTGAAGAACTACAGAAAAATATGAATAACCTAGCACCGTTGCGACTCGGGAAGAGTCAAAATATTGTGTTGGGGGCCTATTGGACACTAGTACATTTGGGGGAAATTTCGACACTTTGTTCTGACGCTTTTGACCAAATGTCGGAAATTTCCCCAAATTTTTTCAATCCCGCCCGAAACCGTCGCTATACCGACGTTTAGAGAAAAGTGTCGCAATACCGACACTTAGACAAAGTGTCGCAATTGCGACGTTTGGAGGAAGATGTTGTAGTTGAGACACTATGCCCCAAAGCGTCGCTATTGCGACGGCTGACTCCAAACGTCTCAAGTGCGACACAATGTCTAAGTGTCGCAATTACGACGTTTGGAGGCATCCGTCACAATAGCGACGCTTTGGCCACCGTTGGTATAATGACACTTATATGCATGCTACATAAAATTGATTTTATTAAAAACTACATTAACGTTTGATATACGATTTTATTAAAAACTACATTAACGTCTGATATATGCGCGCATTCACCCTCAACTCTTGCAGAACAGCATTCGCCCTCAGCATTCATCCTCAGCTCTTGCAGAACATCATTCGCCCTCAGCATTCACCCTAAGCTCTTGTAGAACAACATTCCCCCTCAGCATTCGCCCTCGGATCTTGCAGAACAACATTCACCCTCAGCTCTTGCAGAACAACATTCGACCTCAGCATTCGTCCTCAGCTCTTGCAGAACAGCATTTGCCCTCAACTCTTACAGAACAACATTCGCCCTCAGCATTCGCCCTGAGCTCTTGCAGAACAGAATTCGCCCTCAACTCTTGTAGAATAGCATTCGCCCTGAATTTTCCCTCAGCGTTCGCCCTCAGCTCTTGCAGAACAGCATTCGCCCTCAGCTCTTGCAGAACAGCATTCGCCCTTAGCTCTTGCAAAATGGTAAGTTCTTATTGCATGCCCTTCCTCCTATAGTAGGGTTGAATCTATTTGGGTTTTTTTTGGTCAATTCCATTGGATTGTGTTAGGCTATAGGGTTCTCTCTAGATGTCTTCCAATGTTCTTTCGAATGAGTTTCAAAGAGGATGTGTAAGAAGTGTTTTTGATTGCATGAATTTGACTCCACCAGTTTCATGAAGTTTAAGCTATGGATTTTAGTTCGACAAAGTCATCCATCTCAACACCCAGTAACGAATTTCCCTTGGTCTGATATATATTGAAGGTGAAGTGCAAAGTGGTAGAGAATGGGAGATCGAAAGTCATCAACTTTATCACAAGGGTAGTACTCCAGATCGAAAGTGATGAGATTTAGTTCTCTAGATTTGGGGATTTTCTGATATTTGGGGATTTTATGATGACATACCAAAGGTCACATCCATACAACCATATCAAGGTAAATGTTTAGATCATTCTCATATAGATATAGGTCACTGATATATAGGGTTAATATCATCATCACTATCCATGGAAACCGAATGGTTACAAAATATGTGAGTGTGGTTGGCTCATTTATAATTATTACCCATTTACAGTAGAGCACAGAAACACTAAATATGGCCCGAGCAGAGCCTTTACAACAGGCAATGGAATTGCAGCTGCTTCATCAATAACCAATAGCTCCACTTGAGAAAAAATTTCATAATCTTAGGGCTAGATATACTGTAGAGCAAACAATTGTAGTTATCATTCGTGCTCCAATATATTAATATAATTTTTACATTGAACTGAAGAAAGGGAAACAAGCAAATGCTAGCCATCATACAATGCTTTGACATAAGAGTTTTGAGTGACATACTTGAAAAAAGAACTCATCCACTGATATTTATAATCATTTGAGTTATTAAAGTTAAACACAATGTCAAGAATCAAGATTCAATACCCTCTATTATCTTCATCACCCAATACAAGATTTAAAATTTTCCCAAAGAAACGCTTATTAAATTGGAAGCCATTATTTCTCCCTGCTTTAAAAACCTTACATTTAAATGAAAACAAGCATTGCATTTCAGCTACAAAAATCTATTAGTGTTCAAATGTACATGTGTGCATCACTTGTGTAGGGTATTCCTTTTCCACTTTCACATTATCTAAGAATGTGTGTATTATAGTTCATATTTTTTGTGATTTAGATTATCTTGAAAAAGGAAAGGTAAATTATTTCCCATGGAAAAAGAAGGTTTTCCCTTTTTACTATTGGAAATGGTACAACAAAGTTCCATTTCTACTCGAAACTCCTATGAAACAGGAACCAAATAAAGGACATGTCCTCAATGGACATCATTTGGCTTTGAAAATGGCTATTGCACCGTGTTGTTTCTTATATTACATCACGATAGTTTATTAGGTCATTTCTTGTTTCTTGAGATGAAAAACAACCAAAGAAATTGTGAAGATCCTTTCAAGAAATAAATGACCATTTCTCAATCATATATCAACTATTTTTTATTTTATTCAGTGGTTTCTTACTTTGAGAGAAATTTGACACTTTTATAAGGAATATAACATAAAAACACAAAATGGGAAGGAATTGATGAGGTAGATGACCTTTAGTTGTTGTCAATTAAGAATTGATAATACATGATGCATGTTCTGTACTACAAACTAGATTCCTTCCTGGATTTAGGACATAGAGTATTGAATCAAAGTTGTAGTTTCTAACCTCTTGTATTGGTTCATCAATCTTGAAATTCAGACATTGCATGTTTTCATTGCTTCATGTTTGAATAATTTGCATTATATCGTACAATAGGAAATTAGGAATTATGATTATTATTACTTTATGGATTTGTTAAGTTAATTTTAAGTTTGCATGGTTTAGTGTGAAATTATTCTTGTGTGCCCCTAGGCCCAGGTGAAGGAATGCCAAGGACTGAGAACCATAGTTTTTAAATGGTATTGTTTCTTATACCCAAAAACCCCTCAACATCACTTCTTATTAGTTCTTAACAATAGTATTGTAAACAATTTGGGAATTGATATAGCAAAATCTCGCACTTCTCAAGATAAAGTCCTAAAGCTAAAGTGTGATACCATGTGTAATTCAATAGCCCCATTGTCACCTCACCAACCTCTTTTCACTTCGGGATAGCTCTCCTCCAAATCAAGGGGGGTTCTCCCTAGTAGATGTTAGGGATCTAATGGCCTAACCAAACCAAGTCAAGAGCCCCCTAACTCTTTATGTTTACTACTATCAATCAAAATATTGAACAATAGGGTTATACATGCATCCTGAAGATAAAATTGCCAGGGTATTTTTGGGTAATTTCAAAGGGAAAGTCCCCAAACACATATAATCAAGGAATTATAATGTGATTTCAAACATTAAATATCAACAAAATCATTTAAAGGATATTGAAAGGAAAAAGGTGATGGAAGATAGAAAGTGCCTTACTTAAATGCTCTAAGGATTTTTCAATAGTTGCTCCAAAGCTTCACTTCAAGGCCCTTCAAGATCGTCTCCAACAATGCTATACCATCAGCTTCAACAATGTTGCTCCAAAAATGTCCTCAAGGTCTTCACAACAAGTTTACTAGAAGTTGCTCCAACATTATATTCAATAAGGTCTTCATTGTCAACTCGTCTCTTGTTTGGGTGCCTTAATGTGCAATGACATGTTTCCAGGACTGAATTCAATGCAAGGCATATTTGAAACTCTAACTCTGTCTTCCGGTGTCTTATTAGAAATTATTTCAGTTTTCATTTTGTGTTTTCAAGTTAGATATTGTTTTCATTTTTTTACATTTATAATTTTATTGCAATGTGGCAGACTGATCAGGGCAGTATAGGAACAACCCCGAGACGGGATGATCGCGGAAAGAGGCCAGCGAAAGAACATGTAAAGTGCCAGCATTGCTCTATATTCATGTATTTTAGTTATTTACATAATTTAAATAATATTAATTTTGTTCAAATATGAAGACACCTAGCCATGGTACGCCTGATGATTCCCTCTATGAGGAAGAGCTTTCTTCATCCCTATCTCCAGCGTTCTTGTTGCGAAAAAAGGCACGAGATGCAAGGTCGGAATTTAATACTTTGATAGACGTGCCTCAAACACCTGAAACAGAAGAGAGGATAAAACAACTTATGACCCAGCTAGAAACATATCAGGTAATAATAAAAAGTCAAAAGGATATTTTTTTTTTCTACATGAGATGAATTGTGATAGTTTGATTTTTAATTTTTACATTGACTAAACTAACAAAAAGTTCTTTTGTATGTAGCGTTTTCTGGCACTTGCTGAATCCGGTGTTGGTGGTAGTGGGACACAAGGGCAAGAGATTGCCCAACAACCCTCTCGTACACCTTCTACTCCTTTAGGTGCCATCCAAGAAACACACCCTGCCCAAGCAGACACCCAGCCAACCGCTGAATGTGTTGGCAATGATGAGGCTGATATGGCCAACTACATTATTGTGTTTCCTGGAGCTACACGTGTCAGCTCCACAGGGACCATTAATGGCACGTTGTTGGTGAACGATGAAGTTGTCCCTATAAAGCACGTACAACTCCCAGGTAAATTTTAATATTTTAACTATTTCATGTACTCTATCTAAAACATATTTATCATGATTTTTATTTTTAAATTAATGATAATATTTTTTTTTTTTTTCTGTGTAGGAAACAATGAGTTCTACAGGTTTTTGGAGAGCCATGCGTTGGTAATTTTTGGCCCAACCATATGCACAAGGTGGAATTCCCAGAATTCCAACTTGAAAAAATAACTTCTAGATTATCTAGAAGCCCTTTTTGGGGTGGGCACATTTGACAAAACAGAGGTGGCTCGAGTAGCTGGAAAATATTTGAAATATACCAGGGACACCTATAGGACGCAATTGCAATTTAACCCTAGATACGAGCGTCCTCTCACAGTTCCAGAGAGTGAGTGGAGAGCACTCATCCATGACTGAAAAAAGAAAAGGGCAAAGAAAGAAGGAAAAATGCCAACTGGACCCACAAGGTAAATTACAACTTTAATTCAATAACTTTAATTTTCTCTATGTCTAAAATAAAAGTGTGCTACATCATATCTGACTTCAATCTTTTGATGCTGGCTGCCTGACACCTGATGATAAGCCTTGAGCCCGAAAAAAACAAGTATCCATGGTAGGCAGTGTATCTTTGAAGTGGCGCAGAATTGTAATTAAGTAGCTAAACATCTTATAATTAATTGTATCGCCTTCCAAAGTTTTTGTAATCCTATCAAATATGATTAAAAATACACAATCATATGTAATGTAGGGTGATGAATTCGAAATAGAAACTACAGAGGAAGATAAAAATATCGCTTTCCATTTCGGCTATCAAGCCGTAGTTGAACGTCGCAGAAGCTTGGGGCAGGTCCCAAGATCCAGAATGCCTGATAAGGTAAAACATTGACCTTTCAATATGTTTGTTTTCGTCCATAAATTTAATGTCTAACAACTTTTTTTAAATCAGGGGAGCAGCACTACCGACGAGGCAAATAACCCAATTTTAGAGCCAGATGTAGATGATCCTCACGTGCAACCTGATCATTGTAGTGGGGACCAGGTCGACAATGCTACTATCAGTGAGGGCCGTGACGGTAATTAATTTCCACTTATAATTTTTTCTAATTATACCTTGATGGTTGTCCTTATAACGTTTTTTTTTAAATGACAGAGAATGTTTCCCTTGAGGATCTTACCACCAGAGAGGAAGACAGGGCAACAGTCCCAACGACGACAACTGGTGCACCAGGTAAATAATCTCATTGCAATTTTTTATTATTAATATTCCCGAACTAGTTCAATGATATTTAAAAATTGACAATTAAAATTTAATATTATCTGTTTTTTTAGGCGATGCCCCATCATTGGATGAGACCAGACATCGTGACTACGCAACTAGGTCAACAGTGCGGGTCGAAAGACACAAAACAGGAGCAGAGCATGATGATATTGATGATGTAATTAGGAGATTTAGAAATGGGAAGAAGAAAAATAAAATTTGATAATGTAAAATATTGTATTATTATAAGACAAACGTTACCATACTTGGAACGTTTTTTGCGTTATATAAAAAAATCATTTATCATACTATTTTTATGTCAAGCATTAATTGCAATGTTTCCTTGCGTACTTTTTGTTGAATTGTTTTTTATTAGTTATTGAATATTTTTTTTTATGCTCATGAAAGTAAAAAATGAAATATAGATTGGGTATTGGGGAATTGAGAGTGATGTGAGAGGGGGGGGAGGGGCCATAAGAGCTTCCACCTTCATGTGGTTGGCCCTGTTTAGTAGAGAATAATTTATTGGAGCGATTTAATCTTGGAGCAAACCTCCCTCGATCCAGTGTAGCAACAAAAAAGTCACTGTTGACTTAGTTGCTACTCTTTCAGATCGTGGGAGGCTTGTTCCAAGTTCATGCGACTCCAATAAATTTTTCTTGAAACAAAGAGGAGCTTATTCAGGTATGTTTTGACATTTTCAACATATGCTCTAACATTATCATAAGAATGCATCTTAGAGTAAAAAATACTACATCAATTACTTGTATTTATTGTATAGATAATGATGGATTTTTATTGACTTGGTAGTGCAGGTACAAATCCTCTCGCATCATGAGCAATACAACTTGTCAACCAGGGTCATGTCCAGGATATTTTTTCTTGTGCGCTTGACTAGGTTTGTAATGTCACATTTTGTAAGTTCCTTTACAGTTCATAATTCAATATTAAGCTTGTTCATGATTATTATCTAGGTTTTTTGTATGTGTTTTTTCATCTATTTGATTGTAAGCAACTCTGCATGTTTCTTGTTGTTCACTATGATTTCTCCCATTACCACTCCCAGGATGAATCCGACTTTATTTTTACATAGGTTAATTTATTGTTACTATGATTTATCCATTTACAATTTCATAGGTTACATCATGTAAAGTTGTCAATCTCAGGTTGGTGATGAGCTTTAGTTCTCCAGATTTGGGGATTTTATGATATTTTCTCCCTCATGTCATTCCTGCATCACCTCATTGTTTGAGCATGCCAATTTTCTACCACTTGTACCAATTGGCACATGTCAATCTCTGAGTGGTGCCACATTTCACCTATTTTCGCCCACTTGACCACCTGAAAAACTCAAATCCACACACCATGTGTCTTTATCATGGAGTGCCATATGTCCTAGATATTTAGGCCGATAGGCCTTCTGTTATGAAAGAGATCAATTTTTTTTCGTCAACACTTCTTATCTAGGCACGACACCTGTTACTTGTTTAATCTGACAGTCACAGTCTCTCGGGTTACCTTCTAGGTTTGACATACCAGTGGTTTCTGGTATATTTCCATGGAATCGGTCTGAAAATACCAGCAACAATCCACACACCTGCAACCGTCGACAGACCTGCCATTTTAGTAGCTGTATTTCCGCAACTTCCAATACACCTGCCATTTTAGTTGGTGCATTTCGGCAACTGCCAATACACCTGCCGTTTCATTCTCCTGGACTCTGTGTATGCATATTTTTCATATAATTTTATCACGAAGTTGACTGCAGTGCTTTGACATGCCTTTGAATATTTTTTGCAGGTTAGAAGACATTTCAAGCCAGAGCTATTGAATAGACTTGATGAGATAGTTATATTTGATCCTCTTTCTCATGATGAGCTCAGAAAATTTTCTAGACTACATATGAAAGATGTAGCAATTCGTCTTGCAGAGAGAGGTGTTGCTTTAGGGGTTACAGATGCTGCTCTGGATCTTGTTCTTCAGGAAGCCTATGATCCTGTAAGTAATCACTTTGTTTTTCTTTCTTTCTTATTCAGAGTCTATCTTGCCAAGGGATGTGCCCGTTATGGTTTGTTATGAGACCGTTGTCAATTTCATCACTGTCCCTCATAATATGTTTTATTGTGTTTATAAATAATAAACAATTATTACACCAAACAATAAACAATTAACTGTACTATGAGTAATATGATATCTTGAAATAATTCTCATTATAATTTCATAACCTCTGCTCTCACTTGGTGGTGTCTATATCACTAAGTGTGTCTTCTTTAAAATTATAGTTACAACAGACAATGAACAATCAACTTCACTGTGAGTGATATCTTGTAATAATTCTTATAATAATTTCCTAACCTCTACTCTCACTAGTTGTCTATATCACTAGGTGTATCTATTTTAAAATTATAGTTTCAATGGTAGATAAATTGTTATCTTAAAATTATAGCTTTGATGGTGATACCTTGTGATTGATAATGCAGTTTGAAGCAGCTTTTCCTTTGACTAATATAGTCTCAGGAACCTTTGATATTACAAAGGTTGTGATTGATTACGGGGCACTGCCTATATTTGTGGAACTTCTTACCTCTGGGAATGATAATGTTCGAGAACAGGTAGCACATTTATTTTAGAGGCATAAAATTATTCTTCCCAACTATCTTTATATGTCTGTAATTTTGGAATTTGATTTAAAAAAATAGTACCCAACTTTGAGTTCAACTGGTGTTCGTGTAAGGCTGTTTGGGCTTTGGGAAATATTGTTGGAGACTCTGCAACATTTAGGGATTTTGCCCTCAGTCATGGAGCTCTGAGGCAGGTGCTTGCCCAATTGAATGATACTGCCAGAATTTCAATGATAAGAAATGCTACATGGGCTCTGTCAAATTTTTGCCATGACGTAAACCCAAACCACTATTCGAACAGGTAAGTAGAATACATTTTCTGCCTCTTCTTCTTAGTTCGCAGATACTGTGGACTTTTTTTATAGATCTTGGTGCTCGGTAGATTTGGACGTAATATGGACCTAGGCGCTTGTTCATTACAATGACTCTGTCATCAGGTTTTAGAAAATGCTCAGAAATTTAGGTTTCACAAGGGGATTACCCTTGCTTGCAATTATCGATTATCAATCACATTCGAAAAAAGTCTTTCGTAGCATTGCTGAGCTCTTTGTAGGTGAATTTCCAAGGCAATTTCACAATATCTGAACTAAATTTGTCTGTCCTTTTCAATACTCTGCGCTTATAACAGAACCAAACAAAAAATCTAGTGGCCAATGCAACAAAACCAACACCTCCTGTTGCAATGCCTGCAATTCACCCTCTCTGCACGCATGAATGACTACGACACCCTCTTTTGTGAACAGGTACTGGAGCTGAAGGTACTGGTTTCGAATAGGATCATGGAATTCAACATCCAAAATAGTATCAAATTCCACTGCAATAGTATTCCCTGGCGAGGGAAACAGTTCATTGAGACCTATTGGACTCATCACCCCCAAATAGCCTCTAGGGCTACCCCGAGTGTGATCATCTTTGTTGCTGAGTATATTTTTATTTTTTCAGTGAGAGTTTAGGGTTTCTCTAACATAGCTTTAGAAATCCGATTCAGTGCCTGCTTGAATATCATCACATAATACTCATGGTTTGGATTGATGAGCATGCTCTAAATGGTTGGTTGATTCATAAGAACCACCCATATAGTCATCTTGAGATATTTCAAAAGTTTTCTCGGGTTTCCTTTTTCAGCATTTCTAGTGGGTGGGATGGTGTGGGGTGATCCATCAATACTGGTGCAGTTGTAGTAGGGAATTTGTTTTTGGGGATATAAAGGAGCATTTGATGTAGATATCCCATTGGATGCATTCATAGATGGGCACGAGAGGTCAAGAATTTAAATTAAAAATATGCAACCTCTAGCATGGCAACCTAAAGGCCGCGAGAGACACTAGTTAAAGATTGTTTTGTGTTGGCCTTAATATAGTCGTGATTTCTTTCTATTATCTTAATGCAAATATATAGTCCGGTCTCATTAAAATGAGGATTGTGGTTGTATTTCTCTTTGGTTGTTTCTCTCTTAATGCTCCAGAAGTTGCCAAAAGTTGTGATAGTTGTTTAGTTTGCCTGTTACAAATTAAAAGTGGTTTTTAGCAATGGGAGTAATGTTTTTTAAGGTTCATACTAATATGGAGATCTTGTAATTCTATATTCAGGATAAGAGAATATGGCCTCTGCTTTGGGCAGTATGACAACAATTTCCACATCTACCTCATTGGGTAACAATGGAAAGAAGAAGAATTTGGGTGCAATGTTTGATAATTATGCCAGACAATTGTCTTCTCTTTCAGTTTTTTCACCGGTTGTCACTCTTAGAGACAACCTAGAGTTGTGATAGACTAGTGCTTAGGACATCTTATCTATAGCAAGGAGAATATGGTATAACAGAGGAAGTTATCAATAAAAGCTCTCATGCTATTTCTTGTAAACAATAAATATTAGTCTGAATGGGACCAAGACCTTCAGAAACTGACACAGGGAAAATAATACTGCAGAGGCAACATGCAAAACTCTAATATAAAAGCAACAGACAATTCAGAGACAACTTACTGTAAAGCGGGCCGATTCATAAATACCTCATAGAAATAAGTTATCAGAAAGTGTATGTAGTGAATGAAATATTGAGAAGATATTAGTTAACATTGAGCTGATATCCAGATACACAATACCACCATGAATGGGCTTACCAATCTAAGAATCCATACATAATAATAGAGTTTTAAAAACACCCTCCCAAAGAAACTAATATAGCAGAAACATGGTTTAGATGAATAGTAGAACAGAATATCATGCATGAGCCATATTTAAAGCGCTTGAATAATTCGAGCATGGGTATCAACTAGGATAAATCCATACCAAAAATCAGTGAGCCACTCGCATTCCAAAACATGATACAGGAAAGATGGATGAAATGAAATGATCTATTTAAATCACACATAAGAGAAAGTTACAGACTGTGAAATACTAAAGACTAGAATCCTCTTTAACAGATGGAACTCCTCTTCACTGAGACCCTATGGGCTCTGAGCCTTCATACAAGAGTTTTACAAAATGTATACAAAAATACTTTCACTGCATAATTTTCTAATAAAATCTGGAACCCTAAATCATCTGTTCTTTGGGAGCTTTATAGGAGAACAAGAAAGCTCGAAAAAGGGAGTAGGTGATGAATATTTAATTGTCTCATTAAAAAAAAATGGCGGAGACGTGCACGCCCATACTGCTCGATGACTTTGTAATGTTGTTTGTACTATGTGGCTTGCTAACTGAAATAAATGCACTGGGTAGAAATCTCTCGAGGAACACGGCAAAGCAGTAAAATCACATAAACATTCCGTCCTTTCCTGAGAGAAAATGGTGCTGAAAAGAAAGCCTTGAGGTATTTTATTTGCGAGGGGTACCTTTTGCCTTCTAACTATAAATTATGGTTTAAGATCTTCAGTGTTGAACGTTGAATTCTTGATCCTTCACTGATATTTCTCTGTTGCTCCATTAATGTCTCCATCTTTGCAATCGGTGCCTTGAATGTCCCTGCAGGGTTTGACAGATTTTAACCTTGCTTCTTTAATGGAAGTCTTATCGATTTGCCTTCCCAGGCCTCTCTCCATAATTCAGCTCTGAAAAATGGTCCTTTGACGTGCTCTCTATCATAGTAATAGAGACTGTGACTCATGATAGTCTTCCGCCACTTTAAACCTGCAAAATCCGAAAACGTGTTAAGAAAACCATGTGCGGGAAGGTAAACATAGTGGGGATAATGGTGTGATAGCGCGGCATGGCGGGCGGATTGAGAAATTCAGAGCGATGGTAGGAAATGCAGTGTATCCATGTAATACAGTCTGGTGGATGTGGGCGGAAAATTTAAATGGAAACATTAGGAAAATTAACCATAGAATGAATATATACGGAGGACAAGCGAATATGCAACAAATGACACGTGGAATGGTGACGTGGAGGGAATTGGGCAATGGTGTGGTGTGAGTTTAATCTGGACCGTCCGATCTCAGGAGGAGATCGACGGTGGAAAACGTATCAGAGGGCAATGAGACGGTGGGCCAGGGGCGCAATTGACTTGGATTAACACTCGTGCAACTTCGGAGTGCGACAACCGTTAGATGAAGACCTCCAGATTTGACGGCTGTCATGAATATCGCGCCGTGACTTTGGTCGAATGATAACGCGCGATGGAGGGTGGTTTTGGGACCATACACGGAGACACGTGGCAACCGATGTATGGAATCGCTCTGATTTGAGAAATATCGCCCGCCTCCGAAAGGCGGTGCGATGAAAACCGACGGGTTTTGAACATTTTTCGGGCGCGGGGATCACCAGGACAGATAGACTCAGGGCCGTTGATCTTACGGCTTGATCGGACAGTAGGCGGGTGGGCTATGGGCACGACGGAGTTTGAACGAACGCCGTTCGATCTGTACAGATCGACGGCTCAAAATGTGCCCGATACGTATTTGATAAGCGCCCATTGGTCTAGCTCTTGATCTTGGAGCTGGGTCATGTGGGAGGAAAAGGTCAAACGAGCTAGGACCGAAGGGGCTAGGCTTTACAGATTTTCAAATATGGGTTTTGCAGCCTTTTTAAATGTAATTTGGGGGCAGGAGAGGTAATCGGTAGATGGAAAATGGGTTTTTCAGGCCAACAAGAAAGGACCTGAAAGGTTTAAGCGAGATTGTTTGCCAAAAATTTAATAGGAGGTTGACATGATCAACATTGGCTCCACCTGGGGACGACACGTTCATCCCTGAGTGTGTCAAGAACTTCGCAGACCTTCTGACAATCTTCTGTGCAAACTCTTCTCTTCAGCACTTCCACCTTTCTTTTCATAATTCATCGTGACACCCACATTGTTTAACAAAGATAGAAACAAAAACTAATATACAATATGATACAGCAGGCTTTCTCAGCCTGCATCAGAACTGGAAGTAGGGCTTAAGGAACTGACCATTTACAGGGGCATCAAGTAAGTCACCCTGTAAATTTTCCTGCTTGAAAGTGTTATTACCTCCCTGTTCCGCAATTTTGAAGGGGCCGAACCAAAGTGGATCGAATTTACCATGTTTTCCTTTTTCAGCCCTCCGGATACCCCATCTGAGCACCAAATCACCAATCTGTAGATTTCAGTCCTTAGCATGCTGATAAAAAAGGTATTTCATCTTCTCCTGATATTCCGTTAGCATTTGATTTACCTGATTGCGTGTTTCTTCCAATTGCACCAGCTGGTTTATTCTCCTGATCATATTATCAAGCTCTTCTTGACTTTCTTGCATGAATCGGGCTACTGGTAGGGCTAATTGAATAGGAAATACTGCTACCCTGCCATATACCAATTCATATGGGGATTTTCCCGTTGCTCTCTTGCTGGTATTTCTATTGGCCCACAAAGCAAATTTTAACTGGGAATCCCAATTTTTCTGGTTTTCATTTACAGCCTTCTTCAATGCCCTCACCAGGGTTTTATTGGAAGACTCTGCCAAGCCATTTCCCTATGGATAATAGGCTGTGGAGTGGCTTAGTGTGATGTTATACTGCTGACAGAAACTTATAAACTTTGTAGACTTGAAGGCCTGTGCATTATCAGTCACTATTCTGGCAGGATAGCCAAACCTGGATATGATGTTTTCTTCCAAGAACTTTATTATGACAGTATCTGTTGCATTCCTTGCAGGTATGGCTTCCACCCATTTTTTGAAATAATCAGTGGCGGTTAAAATCCACTTATGCTGACCACTTGATGGAGGATGTATTTCACCTATAAAATCAATTCCCCATTTTCTGAATGGTTCATCCACGTGCACATGAATCATGGGAAGAGGTGCCAACTTCTGCCTTTCAGCAAATTTCTAACATTTTTCACATGCTCTAACCTGGGCAAAAACATCTCCAAAAATCTTGGGCCAATAGAAGCCAACCTTCAGGATTTTGTGAGCAGTGGCCCTCGAGCTGTAGTGACGTCCACATATTCCTTCATGGAATTCAGCTATTATACTCTCTACCTCATCCTCTGTGAGACACAGGAGTAAGATACCTGAGGGATCTCGCCAGTATAGCCGGCCATTGGCGACTATGTACTTCTGTGATTTCAATCTTAGTGTTCTATATTTGGCTTTATCACAGCTTGGAGGGCAAATGAGTATGAGGAGATATTCTACTATCTCTTTGTACCACTGAATGGTGAGGTACTTCATATGTGTTCCCGGAGTAGCCACCCCAATTCCCTGTCGCTCTTCTTTCTCTTCAGATTCCTCATTTGCTATTGTGGACAAGTTTACACCCAAAGCTTGATAGTTTGATTCAGATAAGATCTTAGCAAGCCCTTTTCCTTTAATCAGCTTAGTAGGGCGAATGTCTAAGTCATACCCATGTATCTTGGCAATCCACTTCCCCCTTTTTTCTTCACTATCCCCCTGGATAAGGATATCTTTTACAGTAGCTGTAGGCACAAATGCAGTGATATGGGACTGTAAGATATATACGTGAAATGCTTTGAGGGATTTCACTAGGGCGTATTCTTGCTTTTCTAATATGTTGTACTTTAATTCTGCATCACGGAGCACCTGAATGAAGAAAGCTATGGGTTGCTCATACCCTCCTCATTTTTCTGCAATAAAACTCCTGCTACTGTATGAGGTGATGCAAAGGAAAAGATCATGAAAGGTTTAGCATAATCTGGTCCAGCTAACATAGGGGCTTCTGTAAAAGCATTTTTTATCCTGGTAAATGCCTCTCGTGATTCCTGGGACCATTTAACTTCATTACTCTTTTTCATCATGTCAGTTATATGTCTAACTATTTCAACATAGTTAGGGATAAACCTTCTCAGGAAATTGATGTGCCCTAGGAATACTTGTACCTCTTTCTTATTTCTAGGAAAAGAAATGACATTTATAACCTCTACCCTCTTAGGATCTATCTTCACCCCATCTTTTGTTACAATGTGTCCCAAAAGTTTTCCCTCTTCTAATGCAAATAAACACTTTTGAGGATTTAGAGAGAGACCATACCTTCTGCATTTCTCAAAGGTTCTACGCAAATGTTCAATATGCTCAGTATCACTCTTTGAAAATACAGTGATATCATCAAGGTAGACTACCAGAAATTTATCCTGCTCCCCAACAAAAGCAATGTCCATAGCCCTCTGAAAAGTGCCCCCTGCATTAATCAACCCAAAAGGCATCCTGGCATACATAAATGTACCCCATGGTGTGGTGAAAGCAGTCTTCTTTTGATCTTCTGGAAGTACAGCCACCTGGTTATAACCAGAGAATCCATCCATCATTGACATCCTAGAAGCTCCAACCACCTTCTGCAGGATGTGATCCATCTTAGGCAGTGGATAATTATCTTTTAAGGATGCTCTGTTTTTAAATTTCGGAAATCCACACACAACCTTATTTCTCCGTTATTCTTTTAAATAGGGACTAGGTTTGCCACCCATTCAGAGTACCTCAACGGCACAATTATTTTGGCCTTTAACAACTTCTTAATTTCCTTTTCAATAGAGGGAAGTAGCAAGGGATTTATTTTTCTGAGCTTCTGCTTATGGGGCTTTGCATCTCCCTTCAGTGGAATTTTGTGCTGCATTATACTGATGTCAAAAGTTTTCAAATCATGATAGGACCATGCAAACACATCTTTGTAAGACTGAAACAATTTCTGATATAGCCTTTTATATTCTTCTAGGACTTTCTCAGACAGTTTTACAATTTTGGGGTCAACATCAGTACCAAGATTCAGGTCTTCTACTTGATTTTCTTCTACCACTTTGATTGGCTGCAGCAGGACATCATTCTTATCAAATAATATTTCTAGAGGCACCATCCCTCTAGGTATAATGTTTCCCTTCAAATGAAACACTTTATTACCTGCTACTTTCTTCTCCCAATTTCTTTCTGAAGTATGTTCAGACTCAACCTCTTCTTCAGCATCAATCTCCATATTGGAGAATTCCCCTACTGTTTCCAAAAATCTCTTCATCTGTTCTTCATCTTCAAATACCATCCAGTGTTTGATGTTATCTGGGATTGATGGTCGATAACGTACCTCAACTTCATATCTTAAAAGAGGGTTCTGAGGTGGACGAAATGTGCTAGCAGCAACAGCAAGAGAATCATCCATCCTATTCTGTTCTCGGGGCATAAAATGGATATTAAATGCCAAGAAAAAATTCTCCACCATGTCCCAAACTTCATTCCTATAAGCCCTTAGCCGAGGATGTTTGGTTTGACACTGGTTCCTAACTTTCTTTACCACCAGTTCTGAATCTCCCATAACTTTTAAACTTTGTATGTTCATGTTCTTGGTTGTCTGCAATCCTAGCAGAAGTGCTTCATATTTAGCCACATTATTAGTAGCTTCATATTCTAGCTTGAAAGACAATGGAACCCATTTTCCTGTAGGAGAAATTAATAATATTCCAGCTCCATTACCTTCTCTTGAATTTGCTCCATCAAAATGAAGTGTCCATATTTCTGCTTCATGGCTCTCTGAGGGTTGCTCAGCCTTGATCTGACAGAAGGATGGTTCATGAGCATAATCTTGATCTTCTTCCAGCATCAAGAATTAGAAATCTCCTTCTTTAATGTAAATGGGTGAATTTATAGAGTTGTCAGCCTTAGTCACCGTATTGAAAAATCTAGTCTCCCTGTACAACCTCTTCTATTGGCCACCAAAAACTAGGATAGTGGCATATGTTAAATCCAACTTGATTGACCCACAAATTTTTGTTCCCCAAGACCTTGACAGTAACATGCCAAAGCGAGCTGGGATGTCAGCCACCACGATGTCCATTACCACACTTTTTGCTGGGATTTGTGCCAAATTGACCACCAAATCCTTGATCATCCCTAAGCATTTAACTCTTTTGGAATCAAATGAATAGAGGTCTTTGTATGGACAGGTAATTTGTAGTCCTAATTGTTCCATGACTGACAAAGGTAGCAGATTATGGGAATCTCCAGAATCTAACATACAATTGTGTAATATTAGGTCATGAATCACTAGAGACACATAGAAGGGAGGAGTAGAAGCATCTAATTACTCAACATGTGGGCCAAATACAACCATGGGTCTTTCTTCTTGAAGGTTGAGACTATCTGGAGTGAGTATTGCTTCTGGAGGGAGCATAAAAGAGGTGACTTGGGATTGATATGCAGGTTGCTTTAATATTTCAGTCAAGGGAACTGGGATTTTGACTTTTTCAAGTTCCTTTTGGAGACTGAAAATAGGGGAAGATTTTCCTATTACAACTTCTTTCGACTCTTTATTTTCAGCTGGGAGTTTAACTTCTTTTGACTCAGATTTGGTATTAGGGGGAATGACTACCTTTGAAGAGGAAGGAGTTGATCATTAGACTGCAAAGGTTTGTTTAGAGGGCCCTTACCTTTTTCCATGAATTTCTGCATTGTATACTCCTTCTGAGCAAGTGCTTCTTTCTGGGGTAATTCCTCTTCTTGATCTTGAGTACGAGTCCTCTTCCTAGAAGATCTGAGATCATACTTCTATTGAATTGTGCTTGCATGAAATTAGCAAATTGTTTACAATAATGATCAATTTCTGCGTCTTCTGTGTCTCTGGCCTTTTCTTCTTCTTGCAATGAGCACTCAGCTCCATCATCTCCTTGCAAAGGGAATTCTTCTCCATCACTATTTTAAAAGGCAAGATTTTCATCCTCCAGTCCATAGGCAGTGTCTTAAGTAGAATCATCTACTAGACCTTCAAGGTACAATGGGTGTAGTACCTAATCCTGCTGCTCCTTTGCTTCCCTTGGAAATATTTGCAGGGGTGGTTTCCTGTACTGAGGATTGTAACCTCTGTTTTTAGCATTGTGGAAATTCTTGGGGGCTGAATTCTTGGTCTCCAATTCAAGCTTTACCAGTTTACCAGAAAGGTTCTTAATCATTCTGCTCATTTCTTCAATTCTGTCATTGGCTGAATCTCTGTCTTGGTAGGAGGTAGATACCTCCTCTTTTTCCTATCTTCTAGTATCTTGTTCAGATTTTCCTTTTGATTTACCGGTGGAGGCAAATTTTGCTTCCAACTCTAGCGCATCTGACTGAGCATCATCCAGAGTAGCAGGCTTTCTTTCTCTGAGAGAGAAACCAAATTCTGAATCAAAAGCTGCTACAAAAACAACTTTAGCCACAGTTTGATGAGGTTTCATCTCAACAGGAAGATTCAAATACAATTTATTAAATATTTTGATGAATTCTGATGCCCCTTCATTATGTCTCTTCTTGAGTGTATTGAACTCAGTAAGACAATGTCCATGGTCTTTCTTCTCTCCCCATTTTCTAAGAAAAGTATCTTCTATTATTTCCCAAGTGGTAATAGAACGACCTGCCAATGTCTTAAACCATTTTCGAGCTTCACCATCAAGAGATTGGACAAACAACCTTAAGACCACATCTAAATGTTCCACATTGAAATTCTCTGCAAAAGCACAAAAGACCTCAAGATGTTTTTGAGCATCAATCTCATTTTCCCCATTGAATCTGGGTAAAATCTTCAGATAATCCTGTGGCATATCATTCAACATTTGGGGTAATGCCAGAGGGGCATATTTATTTAGCAAGAAGCCAGGAACATTTTCCATTGGAGGGGGTGGAGGTAGTGAAATATTTTGATTAGTAAGAGGAGGAGGTGGAAGTGGAGTATGGATAACAATAGGAATATAATGAACAACAGACTGAGGTGTTGAAGGGAATAATGGTCTGTTAACAACAGATAATTCAGTGAATTCTTTCACCTCTTCAACCTGAGGAGTAGGGTGAAAAATATCTTTATTTCTGACGCCTCCTCGGGGTGGACTATCTGAATAGTAATAATCAGTATCTCCCACAGTGGAGTCGGGATCTGGCATATGAGCTTCTTGAGAAGAAGAGGATGGAAAGTCTTCTATAGATAATTCAGGGATTTCAGAGTGGACTGATTTTCTTTCCCTCCAATTTCTTCTATGTATGATCTTTTTAGGGTCAGACGCTGAAGGTGTCTTTGGCTTAGACGTATCTAACCTCAGGTGTGGCTTTCGAGGAGCCAGGACTGCAAATAGATTTATCAAATAAAAAAATGTGGAGTCGCCAAGGTGAGGGATTTACAACTCTCAACTCTCCATACTTACCTAATTGAAGAGTGAATTAGGTTTTGTCGAGGCCCATGGATTTTAATTTTCTCGACTTCGATCCCTGGCAATGGCACCAAAAAGATGTTGTCGCTCCTAGAGACAGCCTAGAGTTGTGATAGACCAGTTCCTAGGACATCTTATCTATAGCAAGGAGCATATGGTATAATTCAAATGGGACCAAACTTACAGAAACTGACACAGAGGAAAGGATATTGCAGAGGCAAAGTGCATAAATCTAATATAAAAGCAACAGACAATTCAGAGACAGTTTACTATAAAGCGGGCCAATTCAGAAATACCTCACAGAAATAAGTTATCAGAAGGTGTATGTAGTGCATGAAATATTGAGGAGATATTAGTTAACATTGAGATGATATCCAGATACACAATACCACCATATATGGGCTTACCAATCTAAGAATCCATACATGACAATAGCGTTTTGAAAACACCCTCCCAAAGCAACTAATATAGAAGAAATATGGTTAGGATGAATGTTGGAACATAATATCATGCATGAGCCATATTTGAAGCGCTTGACTATTTCGAGCATGGGTATCAACTAGGATAAATCCATACCAAAAATCAGTGAGCCACTCGCATTCCAAAACATGATACAGGAAAGATGGATGAAATGAAATGATCTATTTTAATAACACATAAGAGAGAGTTACAGACTGTGAAATACCAAAGACCAGAATCCTCTTTAACAGATGGAAATCCTCCTCACTGAGACCCTATGGGCTTTGAGCCTTCATACAATAATTTTACAAAATGTATACAAAAAGCCTTACACTGCATAATTTTCTGATAAAAGCTGGAACCCTTAAATTATCTGTTCTTTGGGAGCTTTATAGGAGAACAAGAAAGCTCCAAAAGGGAGTAGGTGATGAACATTTAATTTGCCTAATTAAAACAAAATGGCGGAAACGTGCACGCCCATACTGCTTGATGACTTTGTAATGCTGTTTGTACCTTGCTACCTGCTTATAGAAATAAATACGCTGGGTAGAAAACTCTTCAGGAACACGGCGAAGGAATAAAACCACATAGACATTCCATCCTTTCCTGAAGAAAAATGGTGCTGAAAATAAAGCTTTAAAGTATGTTTTCTGCGAATGGTACCCTCTGCCTTCAAAACCCTGAATTATGGCTTAAAATCTCAAATGTTGAACGTTGAATTCTTGCTCCTTCACTGATATTTCTCTGCTGCTCCATTAATATCTTCATTTGCGAAATCGGCGTCTTGAATGTCTCTGCAGGGTTTGACAAATTTTAACCCTGATTCTTTAATGGAAGTCTTGTCGATCTACCTCCCCAGGCCTTTCTTCATTAATGTAACTATTGGAAGATAGTCCTTTCCATCGTCCTCTACTTTTGTAATGGAAGCTGTGGATTATGGCAATTTTGCGACGCTGCAACCCTGCAAAACCCGCAAAACTGTTAAAGAAAACCATGCATGGGAAGGTGAACACAGTGAGGATAATGGTGTGACAGCGCGACATGGTGTACAGATTGAGAAATGCAGGGCGATGGTAGAAAACACAGCGTATTCATGTAACACAGTCTGGTGGAAGCAGGCGGAAAATTTAAATGGGAACATTAGGAAAATGACCCATTGAATGAATATATATGGAGGACAAGCTAATACTGAACGAATGGCACGTGGAATGGGTGACGTGGAGGAAGACAGAGTCAACGGTGGAGCATGCAAATGATCTGGATTGTTCGATCTCAAGACGAGATTTACGGCTGGGAATGCGTCAGAGGGCGATGGACCATGGGCCAGGGGCGCAATTGACTTGGATTAATACTCGTGCAGATTCGGAGTGCGACAACCATTGGATGAAGACCTCCAGATCGGACGGCTATCATGAATATCGCGCCGTGACTTCGGACGATCGATAACGCGCGATGGAGGGCGGTTTTGGAACCGTACGCAGAGACACGCGGCAAGTGATGTATGGAATCGCTTCGATTTGAGAAATATCGCCCGCCTCCGAAAGGTGGTGCGATGAAAACCAACGGGTTTTGAACAGTGTTCGGGTGCGGGGACCACTAGGACAGGTAGACTCAGGGCCGTTGATCTTATGGCTTGATCGGACGGTAGGAAGGTGGGCTATGGGCGCGACGGAGTTTGAACGAACGCCGTCTGATATGTACTGATCGACGGCTCAAAATGTGCCCGATACGTATTTGATAAGCGCCCATTGGTCTAGCTCTTGATCTTAGAGCTGGGTCGTGTGGGAGGAAAAGGTCAAAGGAGGTAGGACCGAAGGGGCTAGGCTTTACAGATTTTCAAATATGGGTTTTACGACCTTTTTAAATGTAATTTGGGGGCAGGAGAGGTAATCGGTAGATGGAAAATGGGTTTTTCAGGCCAACAAGAAAGGACCTGGAAGGTTTAGGCGAGATTGTTTGCCAAAAATTTAATAGGAGGTTGACATGATCAACAACCCCAAACCTGGCCAATGCACTACAGATACCTTGATCCTCCTGGATCTCCGACCGTAATGTGCCCAGGTCTCTCTCTCTCTATTTTATCTGTAATTTTTCCATATCTGCACAAAACCATCATATTTGTCAGTATACAGATAGGAAAGGCTGTCTCTCATCATAAAAACCTAGTGCTCAGCCAAAACAACACAGAAAAACGCCTCCCTAATAGGTCGCACTTTTCAGGCCCAAACCTGGGATAGGTTGCAGTTTTTTGCCCAAAACCTCAAGGAGCACTTCTTGGGCTTTATTTGAAAGTACACATGTTCCCCAACTTGAAACTCCTTAAATACCCTATCCTAATTTTCACAACTCTTCTGCCTGTCTTATGTTACCTTTAGATTCTTCTTGATAACCTGCATTTCCTGTTTCATCTCTGCCAACATGTACGGTCCAATCAATACCCTGTTTATTGGATCACTCCAACTAATGGGAGTATTACAACTCATCCCATAAAGTTCCTCAAACAGACTCTTCCTTAGCGACTCTTGATACCCATTGTTGTAAGAAAACTCAACCATGTTGATGCATGAAATACATTTTCAACATGTCCTCAAAAATTTTGTCGACCCTCTTTGTCTGTCCATTTGTTTGCAGATGGAAAGTTGTACTGAAGGCCAAATTTGTACCCATTCTTGCAAATAACTCTCTAGAGAACTTGGCATCTTTGTTTGACACAAGATTTCTAGGAATACCATGTAACCTCACTATCTCCCTAATGAAGACTTGTGATACCTCACTAGTTAAATGAGTAGACTTCACTGGAATGAAGTGATCCACTTTAGTCAAATTTTTAACCACAACCATAATGGAATCATCTTGTCTACGTTTCCTCAACAAAGTTATAATGAAGTTCATGGAAATAAACTCCCATTTCCACTCTTGAATCGGAATTAGCTGCAATAAACCACCTTGATGCTTACACTATGTTTTTACATGTTGACCATCCAAACATCTTGTGACAAACTCCATCACGTCTTTCTTAAAGTTCGACCAATGGTATAACTTCTTAATTTCTTTCAATGTTTTCTATTATCCCGTGTGACCTGTATATGACTTGACATGAAATTCCCACAGGATAAGCTTCTTAAGCTCATTGTTGTCCGTCACATAGATCATGTCCCTAAATCTGACCAAAATAACTGTTGTGAGATGATAGTCCACATCATGTTCACCTGT